>CM046434.1:44368452-44576178 GCA_025506505.1 Flaveria sonorensis
ACATCAACATAAGCATAAACACACATTTACAAATGTTTTAGTATGCATAATGACCCCAAAACATAAAATTTACGTAAAGGGGACTAGAAACTCACCTCTTGAAGTTCTAGCTCCAACAAAACCTTCCCGAAGCTTTTACTGAGCAAAACACAAACACGTGGATTCTTACTTTCTCTCTCTATGCAGTCGCTTTCTCTTTCTAACAGCAGCACTTCTCATGTGAAATAGAGTTAGACCGGTATTCCCAGCTATTTATACCCAGCAATACTTTTCACTCAGACTTCTCGCGCAAGAGCTTCTCTACACGCGAGAACTTCTCTTCGCGCGAGAACTTCTTCTGCCTTATTTTCATGAAAGTTTTCGGTCGTTACATGTATAATCCTTAGGGGGAGTATTGTTGGACCCTAAAAGGATCATACATGCCAATTCAAGAGGTGGTTGTAGGTTGTTCTGGAAAGAAATCCCTCAAGTCCAGGAAGAAATGCGGGTAAAGAATTAAGAAGAAATAAACAAGTGCTGGGTGTCCGCATTTGTAAATGCGGAAGACCAAAGAACAAATACGATCAAGTATTTGTTCATCTTCATTTACTAATGCGGGCAAGCAAAACAAATACGTCTAAGTATTTGTTCATCCGCATTAACTAATGCGGATGAGTCAGTTAATGCTAAAGACTTAATAGAAGAAATGCTGATGAAGACAACACATCCGCATTAGTTAATACGGATGAACACTTACAAATGCTGATCATCTTTTGTACTTAGACTAGCATTCTGATGTATGGTAGTCAGGGTAGTTTAGTCATTTTGTTATCAGCCTATAAATAGAATAGTATACACTACTTTTGTAAGTTTCACAAAAGTATTCACACAAGTTATATAGAAGTACTGTTTAGTGCTGCAAACCCTAGCACTCTTGTATCTTGTTTACCAACATCAATACACAAAGCATTTATTAGTATTTTCAGCATTTAATGTTCATTGATTTAGTATTTCCGCTACTTAATCATTGACTCAATCATCATATTCGATCCTTATTGAGTCACATCAACTGAGATTCCCATCTCAGACCCGGTCAATGATGTTGGTGTCCCTTTTTGGCTGCTCAGGGGAGTGTTGAGACTCACCCTGAAGGCTAAAGGCTTGGGTTGTGGGCTTGTCAGGCTGAGACTTAGGTGACTCAATGCTGACATTGAGGTCAATGGTGGAGGATGGTTAGACCTCTGGCTAAGTAGGAGCCCTTAGTTCCACTCGAGCCTTTTTGGTTTGAACAGACGGGACCTGATCAATCAGAGTAGATTAATTAGAGGTTTTTTTGGGGTGTGTGTTAAGTAATCTTGATTGGGTGGGAAGAAGTGATTGGCATTTGAGTGGTGGTGTCTGGTGTGGGTTCTTCACCTGCTGGGCTTGCAGGGATGTCACCAGGAGCCGTTGGTTTGCGCATACCTAGAAGAAGATCAGTGAATCTTCCAGTGAAGTTGATGGACACCTTCTCCAAAGTTTTGAAGATGCCAGGCTGCATGTGAGGGACCAGTAGAACGTATGCACATTTGTAATCTGTCCTGGTCCAGCTCACAGTTGATTATGTGCTGAATGAATCGGGGATACATGTAGAATGGATCCCGCGTGAGATTGCCTCTTAAGTTGTTCAACAAAAAGCATGAATAGTTAAAAAGCAGGCCTTTTAACAACCCGTGGACTAGGCAGCCCAAATCATATGGGATTTGATCCTATCCCCCGGACTTTTTGGATAGACAGTGCAGGACGATGTGCAGCAAGAACTTCCAATTGTAGGAGAAGTTAAGTTTATATATTGTAGACTAGAGCACATCGCCATATGGATAGAGTAGATGGTCGGATTAACGGTGAGGCAGTGAAGTATGCCGATTGGGACAGAAATTCGACAATAGGGGCAAAGTCAGCATCCTTTGAAGAATCAAGGATAGGAACCTGATTATATTGGGGATTTAGGGCCATTGTTAAAAGGTACAGATGGATTGAAGGAATTTAAAAGTGAGTGAAGAAGATAGTGGTAATTTGGGTCTTTTGCTGTGGTAAAGAAAGTAAAGAAAGAGAGTAGGAAATTTTAAATGGGGGTTAAAAAAATCAAACCGATAACTTGAAAGGACTGTTTGGGTTTCGATTTGAGAGGGGCGGTAAGGTAAACCGTTTAAAATATTTCGACAATCATCAATAAAATCTTACTTTTTACAAAGTGGGGCCCAAAGATTTTCGTTACATAGTAAAGGTTTTCTTCTGAAGGTCAAATTGCTTTTGAGCAAAAAAAACACTTGTGTTTCTTAGTATTGTCTTTCGAAGCCATTTTTACTTCTGAAAGCAAACCATGTCACAATGACAAGTTTGCTCCCAAGAGTACAGTCTTCTAATGAGAACAGAAGTCAATATGCTTTGGAAGTAGATTTGATCTATGATCAATTGTTATTTCGAGGCTAAAAAATCTTTGGAATATAATATTTATGTAGAGGAATTTGCCTTCGGAAGATGGATAAAGATTTCTTTCGAGGGTAAATTTCTCTTCGAAAGTATTTACACTTAGATTTTTGAAGAAAGCCTTTTTGTAACAGGGCTTAGATTATATTTAGACAAGATATACAAGACATATTTAAAAAGGTTTTTCAAAAGAGAAGAACTAGTCAATGTTAATCATTCTAATAGTTGTAATTAAATATTTAAATCTTTGTTCATCAAAGGCTTTGGTGAACAAGTCAGCATATTGTTCTTTTGAATTCACTTTGACTAGCTTTATTAGATTTTTCTTATGAATATCTCTAATGAAATGATACCTGATGTCGATATGCTTTGTCTTGGAGTGCTTGACCGGATTTTGTATGATAGAAATGGCACTCTTGTTGTCTATGTGGACAGGAGTCTCCATGAAGTTAAAACCATAGTCCAACATCTGATTCTAAATCCATAGCAGTTGTGCATAGCAGCTCGTAGCAGCAATGTATTCAGCTTCAGCAGTTGATGTAGAGACACATGATTGATTCTTACATTGCCAGGAGATAATCCTTCCACCAAGAAATTGACATACTCCAGATGTGGATTTCTTGTTGATGTTACAGCCACCATAATCACTATCAGTGTACCTATAGAGATTGAATTGCTTATTCTTAGGATACTAGAGACCTAGTTTGGGATCTCCTTTAAGGTATCTAAGAATTCTCTTGGCATCAATTAGGTGAGACACCTAGGGAGCAGCCTGATATCTTGTACAGATGCATGTTGCAAACATGATATCAGGTCTACTTTCAGTGAGATACATCAGAGATCCAATAATTGCCCTATACTAATGCTGATCAGTATCCTCACCCTCGGAATCAGGACAAAGATTGTGATTTCTGGGTATAGGTGTCTTGGCTGGCTTATAATCTTTCATCTTAAATCTCTCTAAGATGTCCTTGACATACATAGATTGATTGATGCAGAACCCTTCTTCCATTTGCTTCACTTAAATTCCAAGCAAGAAATCCATCTTTCCTGTTGAACTTTCCTCCTCATGATGCTTTGAAAGTCTTTGCATATTTGGTCATTTGAGGAACCAAATATGATGTCATCAATATAGACTTGAACAAGCAGCTTTTCCTTCCCAAATTTCTTTATGAACAATGTCTTGTCTATGGTGCCTATGGTATAGCCATTCCTAAGAAGAAACTGACATAGGGTCTCATATCACACCCTAGATGCTTGATGCAACCCATAAAGAGCTATATCCAGTTTGCACACATAGTTGGGGTGCTGTGGGTCTTCAAATCTAGGAGGCTGACACATATAGACTTCTCTATCGATATCCCCATATATAAATGCACATTTGACATCAAGTTGATAGACAGTGAAGGTCTTGGATGCTACAAAAGCATGGAATATTCTCAAAGCCTCAATTCTTAGAACAGGTGCAAAATCAGTGTAATATGTGCCTTCCTCCTATGTGTATCCTTAAACAACAAGTCTTGCCTTGTTCTAGATGATCAATCCTCTATCATCTCTCTTATTTTTGAACACCCACTTGGTGCCAATGGGGACTTGGCCAGGTGGCAATGGACACAAGTTCCATACCTTTTGCCTCTTGAATTGAAGCAACTCCTCTTGCATAGCCTCAATCCAATTGTTGTATTTAAGGGCTTCTTCCACCTTCTTTGGTTCCATTTGGGAGAGAAAGCATGAGTACAAGAAGACATTCCTATTGTGGGCCTGACTTCTTGTACTCACACCTTATGAGACATACCCAATGATGTTCTCAGCAGGGTGAGTGTTATGTATCCTGACCATAGGAATCACATCTAGTTGCATAGATAGATCCAGGTTTGAGAAGTTTTGCTCAAGATTTTGAACACCATGACAAGTTGATGTCTCACACTGATTTAATAAGGACTGTTTGAATGAATGAGTGACAACATCAATGATATTATGCTGAGAAGCAGTATCAATAGTTGCTTGTTCCTCCAGATTACTGTCTTCATTAGCTTGGTGTCAGCTGATGAGTTTTGAGGCTTAGTTGGCTGAAAACTTATTGAAGCTCTATTATTTCCTAAGATGTTCAAGCTTTCAGGACTTCCAGTAGTGGGAGCTTGTTCTTCAATTCCTCTCAGAGAACTGGGAATAGGTCTGGGTAACTCACATTTGATCTTCATAGAGGTCACTTTGAGTTCCTGTTCTAGCTGAAACATTCTCACAAGATGGTTTAGAATAGTTTGGAAATAATTCTAGATTGAAGATATGATCAGGGCAATTCCCTCTAACACAAGGAGTGTGCTCATTAACAAAAATGTTGGATGATTCCTCAGAGTGTTGATTTTTAATATTATACACTAAATAAGCAATAGAGGTTGAGGAATATCCAATAATGATAGCATCATCTGACTTTTCAGCAAATTTTGCTAAATTGTCTTTTGTGTTAAGTATGATACACCTACTGCCAAAGGACCTAAGAAAGCCAATGAATGGTGGCCTTTTGTTCCATAACTCATAAGGGGTCTTTCCATGGGGTTTAACAATGAGAACCCTGTTCTACACATAGCATGGAGTGCTGACTGCCTTTGCCCAGAAAGTTAGAGGCAACTTTGAATCAACTTATATAGTTCTTGCAGCCTCAATAAGTGTCATGTTCCTCCACTCAGCAACACCATTCTGTTACGGAGTTCTAGGAGCACTGTATTATCTGGTAATCCCTTTTGAGTTATAGAAGGAATCAAGAACTTGATTCTTAAACACAGCCCCTTGATCACTTCTAATGATTTTTACCTTGTGATCCCTTTGATTGTCAATTTTAAGAATAAATAATTTTAAAGTTTCAGCCGTTTCATCTTTAGTTCTTAACAACAATACCCATGTATATCTTATAAAATCATCAACAATCACAAGACAATATGATTTCATTCCAATGCTCATTATACTTATGGGACCAAATAGATCCATGTGCAATAAGTGTAATGGAGTGGTGATATAGGTAACCTCTTTGGATTTGTGAGAAACCTTGTGTTGCTTTCCTTTTAGGCAAGCAACACAGTTATCTTTACAGTTAAACTCCTTTTTAGGCACACCATGTACCAAATTATTTTTAACTAGCTTATTCATGATTTTAAATTAACACGACACATTCTTTTATGCCAAAGAGTTGACTCATCTCCATTAGCTTTGGAAACAAAGCATGATACTTCACCCAGTGGAGAAGCATTGTTCATGTCTAGCTTGTACATATCCTCTTTCTTGGGAGATCCAAGAAGCACCAATTCCTAAGGAATTGTCATCCCGGGTTTGAGGATGATGCACTCATGTTCTGTGAAAAGTATTTGGTTTTGATCACAAAATTGAGAAACACTCAAGAGATTGTGTTCAAGCTGTTTGACAAAGTTTGTCAATGTTTAACTTACCATTGGATACACTACCTCCACGAGAAATGTATCCTCCGGCTTCACCTCCAAACTGGACAAGACCTCCATCAAAATGTTCAAATTGTTGAAGGAGAGATCTATTCCCTGTCATGTGCCTGGAGTATCCACAATCCAGACATTTCCATTCTTGTCATGTGGATGTCCCTATACCTAAGGTGAAATGATTAGTTACTATTAGAAACCCAAGCCTTGTTGGTCTTGGGTTATTCCAATGTAGATGATATAACTGAACCAAATTGTATACATGTGGGCTTAATTATAGTTTGTGAAGAAGAGGTTTGGGCCGCAACATCTTTTATGGTTTTCCTTTCCATCCTATGGTTGACCAATAATGATGAGCCTGAGGAGGCTTGTGTAGCATGACTTGCTTTCGAGGCTTCTTTCTTTTCGGTAGAAGTTTTCACCACCTTTTCTTCTGAAGTAGCCTTCTTCTCGGAAGGTTTCAAGGATTCCTTATTGTTTCTTTATTTGTTCTTTAGCTTGTCTTCCGAAGCTATTTTCCTTTTGGAAAATAGAGTTTCTTTCGAAAGCAACTTGGCTTCGGAAACAAGCTTTCCTTTCCTTAACACTTGGACCATGTGGTTAGGTCCAAATGTGAAACCATGCTTGACTCCTTCTTTCTTAACATTGGTTACGTAATATGTTCTTGCTGGATTGTAGTAACAATCTTTAGCCATGTGGTTATGCAGGCCATAGATTATGCACTCAATGTTATTCTTGGTGGGACATGTGGGATGTTGTTTCTTGCACTTCTTCTCTTCTTCAATAGCCTTTCCCTTTAATTTCTGATCCTACTAGATAGGAGTGCTAGTACTAAACTCCTTTCCTGAATCAGAACTTCCAACCACTTGGAATCCAGCTGAGATGAATACACCCTTTTGCCTTGGGTCTGTCTTCATCTTAGTCTCAGCCTCCTTTTTGGCAGTTTTTCTTACTGCCCTGATCTTGTTCTTTCTATCTTTAGTGGTCAAAGATTTATCAACTATGGGGAGGAGGTTTTCTAGGTTATCCTTCCCTGTGGTGGTTTCCATTATTGTATCATTCTTCAGCTCACTAAGTAGTGGGTCAGCAGTTGGAACCTCTTGCTCATTAGTACCACATCTAGGCTGTCTAATAGACACAAGAGAGTGTGGTGAAGCAATTTCATTAGATCCCAACCTGTTAGGTATAGATCTTTTGTATAGGTTTAGATGATGAATCATTTCTTGTAATGAACTTCTGTAATTCTTTATCATTTTATAATGCATTAAATACATGTTAACCCAAATATTATTTGTGTTGATTTTATGTTATTGCAGGAAAACATCATACTTGGTCAATTTGGAAAAATTGACAATGTACAACAACAACTGCGGATGAATAATATGTTCTTCCGTAGATGTTCCGGAGCATAACTGAACAAGTGATGTGCATCCGCAGATCTTCTACGGAAGCTCAACATCAACTAAAGAACAAGTCCTGAAGTCATGTTGTTGTTGTGGAAGAAAAGAGTTTGCTCATGAGAATGAAGTTCCAAGAATAAATGACCAAATTCCTAAGGAAGACCAAACTCCTATGGAAGACCAAATTCCTACGGTAGACCAAATTCCTGTGGAAGAACAACTTGCATGGGCACTCATTAAGTACCAATACATGATCAACAAGTAGCTACCAAAAGTAATGTCATCAAGTCAACATCTACTGAAGTCTTGCTTTCTGTTAGAGGACTTAGGATGTCATATTAAGATTGTTACAGTTGTAGCCTCCACAAATAGAAAAGTTATAGTTTCCATTGTAAACCGTAAATCCCTCTGCCTACAAATATAAGGCAAGGATGCACTCATTAAAAATAGACATACATACGCTATTGATAGTCGATTCATAAGCAATCGATGGCAATCAATAGGTGATTGAATACGTGATTGAGAGATATTGATACTAAAATAGTAAGTCACTTATTCATAGAAATGATATCAGTCAATTATTCAATCAATATAGCAAAAATAACAAAACGTCAAGAACATCATTGAGATCACAAGATCACCAAAGCATCATTAGTGATTGTATTTTGTATCAATGAAAAACAACTGAAACAACCTTTTGTTGCATTATATTGTTCTGTTTTCAATTGGTTTTATGCTTTGTTAGTCGATTTCAATCTCACAAACAACTAAATTAAAAATCAAATATTTATAATTCCGCGATTTTTATTTGTTCAATCAAACTGATAATTCCTGATTCGATCCTTGGATTCACAGGTGGTATCAGAGCCTCGTGCTCATTGATATAGATCAATTGATCTATTAGTTTGATTATTTTAATTGATTGTTTTTTTTATCAAAGCAACAAAATCTTGTTATATCGATCATTATTCACTGTTCCATTGCTTGATTAATTTTGATTTGCATCAGAATTTCTTTTGATTCATGGATTTGTGTTGTTGTGCGATATTTCAAGCCTGTTCTATCAAGTTTGAACAAAGCCCATCATCATCTAACATTTTTAATTTCAAATTAACTGAGAATATATTGAGCCATATGTCTAATATTTACCATCTTTTTATTTAATTAAGAGTGTGTTATTAATTAGTTCGTTCGCCTCAAAAGTCATTAATTCCAAGGAATTTTTGTCTTAGTTGATTTGATATCAATATTATCAGTGATTCGTTATTGTTGTGTTAGTGTATTTGCATTGTTTTTACACATTCATAGGATATTAGATCAACTAATAATTTTGATAATTAACACAGACAATCAACATGTGCAATTCAGTGGTTGGAGCCTATCAACCTCCGAAGTTGGAAAACAAATCTGATTTCAAAACATGGAAAATCAGATTCAGGAACCTCATCAACTACACAGATTCTGATTTATGGGTGTTCATTACTGAAGGTCATTACATTCCACCTACTTTAGGACCTGATTAGAATGACAACAACCAGCCCATAAGCCTGAAAGATATGTCTCCTGATGATGCCAAGAAAGTCAAAGTCGACATCAAGGCATATAGTATGCTTACCTTGGCCCTACCTGAAGACCTCCTAATTAGATGTGAAGCATACAAAACAGCCAACTCACTGTGGAAAATTCTTCACACCTTGTGTGTAGGTATTGATGAAATCAAAAGCATCAGGAAGGATACCCTACGTTCATAGTATGAAACATTCCATCATATTCAGGGTGAATCCATCCCTCAACAACTTCATAGATTTATGCAACTTGTTACTGAGATGAATATTCTTGAGTTGAAGTAGAGTAATGTGGAGCTGAACAAAAAGATGCTACATACCTTGCCTGAAAGTTGGACACAAACTGTGTCTATGTTCAAAAATACCATAGATCTAAAGGCAATTGGACTAGATACTTTGGTAGCCAACGTAGAAGCATTGGAGTTGGATGAGAAAACCAAAAACAAGAGTGCAAAATCTCCTATTGCACCATATCAATTCAAAGAAGCTAAGAATGTTGGAAGTGCCTTTATTTCCAATGGTGATGAAGGAAGCTCTTGCACTGAAAGTGATGATGAAGAAGAAGCTCGTTTCTATGTAGCAAAGTCTTCTAAATCTAGCTTTCAAAGCAGTTCAAACAAGAAAAAAAAACAGCAGCAAAGGGATCATCAAACAACAAAAGCAGCAGCAAATCTAAACCAATAACTGTGGTTCTAGAAACAGAAGAACAGAAATCAGCATTTACAGCATTCAGTTCAAGCTTTCAAGCTTACTTGGGTAGTACTCTGACTCCTGCTAACATCTGTCAACAAGACTTGGAAGAACTTCATACAGATGAAGTGGAAGAGATGGATCTACAATGGCAAATGGCCCTGATTGCTTACAGGCCAAAGATGTACACGAGAAGGAACAAACGACTATCTGTTGCAGGAAGAACAACAAAGATTGGTGTTGACAAATCAAAGGAAAGGTGTTACAAATGTAATTTGTATGATCAATTCTCAAGGGAATGCAATAAAAATCAACAATCAACAACAGACACAAGACAGGCAAATCAAAGAAGCTTCAAGCAACCTCAGCTAACAAACTCATCCCTACCAGCTACAGGTTCTTCAACAGGTACTAGTAACTCTAAAGAAACTGGTTTGATTATTTTGCAGGATGGAACTTATGATTGGAGCATGTATGAGAAGGAAGTCCAGGAGGAAAATCAAGCACTGATGGCAAATTTGGAGAACAAAGTTCCACCTATGGCCAGAGAGGTAAGGGACAGGTTATGTTTACCACATGTGTTAAAGACGTAGAGAGATACAGGATCCGTGCTCAACAATTGGCTAATAAAGTCAAAGAAATAATGATTTTAAATGAATCTCATGTAAGAGAACAAAAACTGTATCAGGTAAAAATCACATCCTTGCAAAAGGATTTAGACAAACTTGTGTCTAAAAACTACAATCTGAAAGCACAAGTTGAGGATCTGACCACCTCTTTAACCAAGTCCATGTCTAATCATGCATCTACTGAAGTGAAACTTCAGAAGTTCCAATTATCATCACAACAATATGAAAAACTATTAAATTCTCTTATTGAATCAAAGAATAGGTATGGGTTGGGATTTAATGCTGTTGCACCACCAGTGAATGATAATTACACCACATTACCTAAGTCAATGACAAACAGTTTATCAAATCATTTTGTGTGAAGCACTAAAACTGAATCAAAAGATGAAAATAATGAAGTGGTAAATGGTGAAGATACTCAAATCAGAGAAACTGATTCATCTGAATCAGAATTTTCAAAACAAAATGAATCAGAATTTGACTTTGATGAGTGTGATGATCTGGATGAGGTTGATGAGCCTAATGAACAAGAATGTGCTGGGTTGGGTATGGAAAAGAATGTGATAATTGAACCTATAATTCCCAAAGTCCTTGAGGAGATCAAGCTACCTTATCCCCCAAAACAAAGAAATTTGTTGAAGACCATCTACACAAGAATTGGTCAGCTTAATAAAGGAATTCAGGAGCTCAACAAGAAGCACAAAAGTCAGTCAGCAAAAAGAACTACAGAGGAAGAAGAGAAAAACACTTCAGCAGAACACCTGCGGAAGAAGGAGACTGGTCCTCACACATCCATAGAAAAGCAAAGGAAAAATGTTCCAAAGTTAACTTCCATAGAAGATCTGCGAAAGAAGCTTTCATCTGACTCAAAGTCAACTTCCGTAGAAGATATGTGGAAGAAGCAATCATCTGAATCAAAACAGTCATCCTTAGAAGATCTACGAAAGAAGAAAACATTTGCAGAATCATAAACTATCAAGAAAGTAAAGAAACAACAAAGAGATGTGAATCCTCAGCAATAACAAGAAGATACTTCAGCTGCAAAGATTGATAGAATATTGAAAAAGAAGCAAAAGAAGACAGTGGAGTCTGGTAGTGAAACTGAAGAAAAATACTTCAAGTGGTATGACATGTATAATCACAACACAGAAGATTGTTATTTTAGCTGCTGTTGTTCCTATATGTAATATGAACAATCATTTGACTTCTGATTGCTACTTCAATAAGCACTATGCTATTTGCAACAAGAAAAACCATTCTACTCAAGAATGCTACTTCAACAAGAAGAACAAATCTAAAGTGCCAAAGAAGCAACAATCTGAGAATGATGAATCAGACACACAATCTTCTAAGAATGAAGAATCAAAGGTCTCAAAACAAAAGAAGCAGCAACCAAAACAAAAGGTGCCAAAGGTCAAGAAGCTAACATCTGCTGATGATCAAACAAAGAAGAAGAAGGAGAAACAACACTATCAAAGCAAGACTCCTCACAAAAAGGTAGTGTTACAGGAAGATGAAGCTGTTACAGGAAGATGAAACCTTCTTTGGTCACTTTAAAAAGGGAAATCATATACCACAGTCAAAAACAAAAGATGCTGAAACTTTTTATAGCAAAATGTCATCTTCAAGTTTGAAGAAAAAGTTACTCAAGGAAGAAGTGACAGAGAAAGTGCTTCAAGTCTATCTCCAACAGAACCATCCTCACCCCAAGCAGAACATAATAAATCAATTGAGACTAAAAACAATCTTGAGACATCTAGGCTAATTCATGATAGAGTAACTATTCTAGATAACAATGGCAAGCCCAAGACCATTAAGGCTTAGGCTCCACTTTCTAATTGATTTCATTATTTTTGCGTTAACATCCATGGAGGACTGACAACAAGTGGTATGTTAACAGTGGTTGTTCCAGGCTTATGACAGGAAACTGTTCACTCCTCCATGATTTCAAACATAAAAATGCTTCATATGTGGCATTTGGTAGGGATAAGAAGGGAGGTAAAATTGTTAGTGAAGGAATGTTAACAAATGGAGTACTCAAATTTGAGAAAGTTAATTTTTATGAAAATTTACAATACAACTTACTCGGTGTATCTCAAATTTTTGATCAAAATTATACCACTTTATTTGATAACTCTTTCTATTACATTCTTAAGCCAGGTTTTCAAGTCCCAGCAGATTGGATCCTTCTTAAAGTACCAAAAAAAGGAAACACTTATGTTTTGGACATGAACAACACCTCTATGACAAGCAATGAAACCTGCCTGATTTCTAAGTCATCAGAAGATGAAGCTCAACTGTGGCATAGAAGGATGGTTCATTCAAACATGAAGAACATGAATAAGTTGGTCAAACATGACTTAGTCATTGGCCTTCCCAATAAAGAATTTTATTGTTCAAATCATTGTTCATCATGTTATAAAGGAAAACAACATACAGTGTCACACAAGTCCAAAACAATCAACACAAACACAACACCACTCAAAATGCTACACATGGATCTTTTTGGTCTAACCAATGTTTTGAGCATTGGTAAAAGGCAATACTGTTTGGTGATTGTTGATGATTTCATTAGATTCACATGGGTCATTTTATTAAAACATAAAAGTGAAACATTAGAAACATTAATGGAGTTTATCACTAAGATAGAAAATCAATGAATTTAAAGGTCAAAATCTTAAGAAGTGATAATGGACCTAAATTTGTTAATCATGCTTCAGATTCCTTTTGCAGGAACACTGGCATAGCTAGACAATTCAGTGCACCAAGAACTCCACAACAAATGGAGTTTTTGAAAGAAGAAATAGGACTCTAATTGAAGTAGCATGAACAATGCTAGTTGATTCACAATTGCCTATCACATTTTGGGCAGAAGCAGTGAACACAACATGCAATGTTCAAAATAGGACATTAATTGTCAAAGAACATAATAAAACACCTTATGAACTTTTGTTTAAAAGAAAACCTTTTATAGGTTATCTTAGAGCTTTTTGGTGTCATGTATCTATTTTAAACACCAAAGATCAATTAGGAATGTTTGATGAAAACGCTTAGATTTTCTTTGTTGGTTACTCATCAACATCTAAATCATGTAGAGTATACATTCCTCATCATAACATTATGGAGAAAACACCTAATGTATCTTTTGATGAATCCTTATTTCCAAAATCTGTAAAAGGATCATCGTTGTTGTTTGATATAGATGCATTAACAAATTCATTTAACTTTGGTTATTTGAATGTTGCAGGTCCTGCAGATGCATGTTATCCTTATGTACCTCTAAGCATGAGTGAAGTGTTATTGTCAACTGATCCTCCAAGACTACCCCAGACACATACTTTAATGTTTGCTGATCCAGGCCCTTCATCTCAAAAAAGAAATGACAATTTTGAAGGAAATGGAAATTCAACCTCAGCAGAAGTTCCTTCTACATCAGCAGAAGTTCCTTCTACATCCGTAGATGTTCCATCTACTTCCAGAGATAATCCATTTCCTTCATCTGAAATTCCTAATCCATCAAAAAACATTCCAACAACATTCACATCTACAGGTCCATAAACTACAACATCCGTAGTTGTTCCTGTAACTGCTGTGAAAGTTATACCAACATCTGTGGAAACATAAAATCATGAAGATGGATTTCAGTCAGCATAAGAAGACCAAAATGATGAGGATCTTAATTAGTTTGTTGATTACCCATCCAAGTTGGATCCATCTCCATCAACTAACATCACCAACTTAGAATCATCTATTCCAGTTGAATCAATACCAACAACAATAATTCATAAGTATCATCCAATAGAAAACATTATTGGTGATCTTAATAAAAGAACCACAAGAAGTCAAGGGGGAGCCACCAACATTTGTCTGTTCTCCTGTATTCTTTCACAAGTAGTTCCACCTAACATAACTGCAGCATTGAAAGACAACAGCTGGATTAAAGCAATTCAAGAAGAGCTTCAACAATTCAGAAAGCGAAAGGTTTGGAATCTAGTTGATCTTTCTGAAGGCCAATATCCAATTGTTACCAGGTGGCTTTTCAAGAACAAACTAGATGATAGAGGTATCATCATCAGAAACAAAGCAAGGCTGATAGCACAAGGCTATACTCAAGAAGAAGGGATAGACTATGATGAAGTCTTTGCCCCAGTTGCAAGGATTAAAGCCTAGAGTCTTTCTAGCCTATGCATCATATAAGAAGTTCACTGTTTATCAAATGGATGTAAAATGTGACTTCTTATATGGGAAAACTGATGAAGAAGTCTATGTTGCCCAACCACCAGGCTTTAAAGATCCTGATTACCCAAACAGGGTTTACAAGCTTGATAAAGCTTTGTATGGTCTTAAATAGGCCCAAGAAAATGGTTTGAAACATGGTCATCCTTCTAGCTCAAGCATGGTTACAAAAGGGACACAATTGATCAAACTCTCTTCCTTAAGCATGATCATCAAGATCTCTTAGTTGTCCAAGTCTATGTGGATGATATCATCTTTGGGTCAACAAACAAAAGATTATGTCAAGACTTTGAATCCTTGATGAAATCTGAGTTTTAGATGAGTTCCATAGGAGAATTAACATTCTTCCTTGGTTTACAAGTTCATCAGAAACTAGATGGCATTTTCATCAATCAAGAAAAGTATGTGAAGCAAATCTTGAAGAAGTACAACTTTGCTGAGTCTTCTTCATGAAAAACACCAGCATTAAAAATAGATAAGATTGTACATGATCCTAAAGGGAAGTCAGTTGATCAAAGATTATATAGATCATTGATAGGATCTTTAATGTACTTAACTGCTAGCGGACCTGACATAATATTTGGTGTGTATGTTTGTGCTAGGTACCAATCAGACCCCAAGGAGTCACATATGAATGCAATGAAGAGCATATTCAGATACCTTAAAGGGAAGCCAGCTCAAGGACTTTGGTATCCCAAAGAAGGAGACTTCAACCTCTACTCTTATTCTGATAGTGACTTTGGAGGCTGCAACGACAATAGAAAATCAACAACTGGTGGTTGTCAATTCATAGGACCAAGACTAGTTTCTTGGTAGTGCAAAAAGTAAACAAATGTATCAGTATCCACAGCTGAGGCTGAGTACATAGCTGCTTCAGCTGGTTGCTCTCAATTTTTGTGGTTGCAAAACCAACTACTTGATTATGGTTACAATTTTCTTCAAACACCAATACATATTGATAACTCAGCTGCTATTTTCATCACTTCTTATCCAATGCAACAAAGAAAAACAAAGCACATAGAAATCAGATATCATTTTTTGAGAGATTGTTCAGAAAAAGGTTTAATCAAGTTGATTAAAGTGGATACAACAAATCATCTTGCTGATTTATTCACTAAAGCCTTTGACTCATTAAGATTTAATTTCTTAATTGAGTCCTTAGACATTATCAACTTAGATTAAATAATCAACACAAAGAAAAGCATGATCTGTCCTTAAAATTTCTTAATATGAAAAAGCCAAAAACATTCATAAAACATATAAAATTCCAAAAATATTGTTTTAGTTTCATGTTTTCTTGAATAAGTAGTTCATATTATGGGAAATGATAGTACACTATAACTTGGCTTAATTTCCTGAATTTTATCACACAATAAAGGCTGATCAGATGTGATTTGATATGTGAGCAGGTTCAGCTTGAGTGGAAACTATACAAGTTCATGCATAACATAATGCCAACGTGACTAATTGTGAACAATTCCATTTTAAGGAACAAGCAAGTACGTCCTATCCTGCTGTGATCAACTTATTCACCTAAGCACATTATGTTGTGACACTTTATAACCTCTATCTTTGCACATCATGGACCCTTTGTTTTGTGTAAACAAAGGCCTGGGTTCACAGGCACCTCTGTTTTACGTAAGTAAAGACCTGGTGTCCTCTTGATGATGATCAAAAAGATTCCGAAAAGGAACAGCTTTAAAAGAATCCAATGTGATCAACTGTATATTAATTCAGAGCTTACAAATCATATCAGCATTGATAAGATTTCAAAGAAATTTGAAGATAGAGCTTATAACTTAAAGAACATAGTTTTAAGTGTGAAAAAGTGATAAATTGACTGATAAACGGAGGACAAACTCTAATGTTAATTGAATGTGCAGTCCATATTTATCTATCTTTAATATGTCCCAAAACATGATAAACGGCATGACAAGTTGAAACTACACTCCTGCTTGAATTTATGTGGATCATAATACTTGCAATCAGCACTAGATCTATGTCTATGATCATCAAACAAAAATGTTTCAGGAAGTTTCTTAGTGTCATAGTATGATCCCATAGTATGATGTAAATGCTTGTAAATAAGTTTAAGTTTCTGCTTATAAAGAAAAATACAGAAAGATTTTGTTTTTGTTCTTTTATTTGCTAATAAGTTGGACAAATAATTGCTTTTCATGCTATTTTCATAATAATTTTTTGATAAATGCATAAGTTCATCATTAATCATAAATTTAGGGGGAGTAGTAATTAGCATGAAAATCTGAGTTTAATGTGTTTTATTTTTTAAATGTAGAAAGTTGGATCTTGAGCACTAACTTGGTTGTACGATATCTGAAGTTTTTAACTAAATATCTATTATGCACATTTGCTATGAAGCAGAGTCAACAAGGTCCAACAGCAAACAAAGATTTTCTTCGGAAGAAAAATTTATCAAAATTAACTTCGGAAGAAAAACAAGCATTTGCTTTGGAAGAAAATTTTATCAAAATTAACTTCAGAAGAAAAACAAACATTTGTTTCGGAAGAAAATTTTATCAAAATTAACATCGGAAGAAAAAAAAACGTTTGCTTCGGAAGAAAAACAAACATTTGCTCTGGAAGAAAATTTTATCAAAATTAACTTCGGAAGAAAAACAAACATTTGCTTCGGAAGAAAATTTTATCAAAATTACCTGTAGATGCTTCTTGAAAGGTTAACATTTGTTTTTGTGTGTCTTTTATATTTTTGTCATAGTATAGGGACTTTTATGTAAATATTTGTTCCTTGTGTCTTGATAGTATAAATAGCATAGTTAAGGTATGGGTAGATAGATAGATATTCATATAACGAATTGTAACTGTTTTCTTTTTACACTTGAATTCTCTGTGCATTCTATCAATGAAACTATGAATTTTTGTGATATGCTTGCTTAGATTTGATTACTTGTTTTTGTTTTGATTGAATTGTATCATGATATCATCACAGATCGATCCATTTTGAGCTCATCAAATGGTATCAGAGTTGTTGGTTCAGTGATTTGAGTTTGTCTAACTGTTGAACTTTTGAATCACTTGAATCTGTGATTGATAAGCAATTCAATCAAATAATTGTTGATTTCAGTTATGTTTCATCATTAGAAACATGAATTGAATCACAATTTTTAGTTCAATTCGTTCAAATTCAGTGAATTGTTCAAATCTATGTTCGAACTTGTTCTTCATCATTCGAACTTGTTCTTCGTTAGTCGAACTGATTTTCAAGCCAAAGAACAATTTGTTGTTGTTATTTGATGAAATTGAAGTTAGAGGACTGTTAATTGATCGAATTCCTACTTAATTGGAGGATTTTAGGACAATTCATCAAGTTTCGAAGGATTTCAGAAGATCTGAGTTCGTTTGAATCTGTTGAAGTTGGCGCATTAGGTCAAAACACTACTGAAAATTGCCTAAGTGTTAGGGCTTGACAACTGTTCAGGTGTTTTTGCACTGTTAAGGCGTTTTTAGATCAGGCGTTTTACCACTGTGAAGGAGTATTACAACTGTGTGGACACTTTAGATCTTTTCAGAAACGAAAGAATTCTAGCGCATTACAACTGTTTAGGGGCTTTTGAACTGGTTGGGTGTTTTGATACCCAGACATCTGACAACTGTTTGGGCGTTTCACAACTGTTCAGGCGCGTTACAAGTTTGGGCGTTTCAGAATTTTTCTAAGGCAATCCCTTAGGCGTTTCAAAGTCAAAGTCAAAGGAAGTTTCACAACTGTTTGGACGCTTCATCACTGTTTAGGCGCATCAACATCAACACTTCGAAATTTTTTCAGAAAGTTTTCAAAAACTTAAAAAAAAATAAAAAAAATATTTTCAATCCATTAATTTAATTCAAAACTTAAAAACAACAAAAACAAATCTTTTTCTAAAATACAAAATTAAAAATGGTGAAATCAGAAGACTCAGAGAATAGAGTTCCTAAACTAAAGAACAGAGCTGATTTTAAGAATTGGTCACTTAGACTGAAACATCACCTTAATTCTATTGATACTGATCTATGGAAATCAATAGAAAGAGGTCCTCATATTTCTATCACTTCAGATGGTCCTGATGGAGGATTTGTCTACACTAAAGACTCTCCAGAACCATACCCAAAAGATGGATTGCAAGGTGATGATTTAAAGAAAGTTAAGAATGATATAAAAGCATATTCTCTGATTTGTAAAGGACTACCTCTTGAAGTCCTAACAAGACTAGATGGATATCAAACGGGATATACCATGTATAAGGCTTTGAAGATAATTTATGAAGGTGGTAAGGAGATTCAAGATCTCAAGAAGGAAAAACTGAAGAGGCAATTAGAGTTGTTTGAGCATTTATCTGGTGAAACTATAAACCAAATGATGAATAGGTTTATGCAACTCACAACTGAGATGTCAACAGCTGGTATCAAAAATGATCTAAAAGATCTAAACTTTAGGCTTCTCAATGCTCTTCCATCTTCATGGAAGCAAACAGTTACACTGTTAAAGCATACTGAGAAATTTCCTATGGATCTTGATCTGTTGATAGCCAAAATTGAGTCTGTTGAAATTGATGAAAGCTCAAGGAATAATGATAGAGCAGCTTTAATGTCTCAGTACAAATATGTTGCTTCTCCAGCAAGTACTGTGGAAAATGCATTTATGGCTAAAAATGAGATTTACCTGAAGAAGAGGGTGATCTGTTTGTAGGAGCAAGGTTCTTTACTGATTCTTCTTATACAAGTGCTCCTGCTTATACATCTCAGCCACAACCTCAGTCTCCTCGTATTCCTTAAAGTTCTAAATCTTAAAATTAGACTCCATCTGTTAACTCTGCTAAATCTAGCAAAGTTAAAGATGTCATTAACATCCTATTACATGATGAAGAGTCCAAATATGCTTTTACTGCTTTTATGGCTAGTTTTTAAGCTTATCAAGGTAGTCATTTAACTCAATTAGATTTTTTTTGTAGGACTTATTCGAAATGGATCCAGATGACATGGAGGAAATGGATCTGAATTGGCAAATGGTGATGATTGCATACAGGACTCAGAAAGACTCTTATATCAACAGGAACTACAAGCCAAGTGCTAACAAGATTGTTGGATTTGACAAGTCTAAATCAAGGTGTTTCAACTATAATAGTTATGGCCACTTTTCAAGAGAATGAAAAGCTCGTAGAAACAAAGGAGGGAATGGCCAATCGAGTTCAAGCAATCAGAAATTTCAACAATCATCTCAGAAGACATTCCAGAAACCATACCAAAGCTTACCAATGCCTGAACTGAAAGATGATTCTAAGTCATCTGAAGAGCCTAAGAAAGCTCTAGTTGTCAATATTAAAGATGTATATGGTTGGAGTGCTTATGCTGAGCAATTTACTATTGATCTAACATCCAATTTATTCCTTATTGCAGAAGTTCAAGGAGAAGATTGGTCAGACGACAATGATCCAAAGGCTAAATATGATTCTGAGAATGAAGAACAAGAATATGACTGGAGTGACAAGTCAGATCTTAAAGAGGATTCAGAAGAAGTTGCATTGATGGCACAGTCTGATCAACCAAAGGTTGAAAATTTTAGCTCTGAGACCTCTCCTCCTAAATATCCTGAAATATCATCAGAAGTAAGAGAAAAACTATGCACAAAATCTTGTTTTGAACACGTTGAATACTACAGAAATTACTCATATAAAATATGTGAAAAACTAAAGCAAGAGGAATTGATGCATAATAAACTCAAAAATGATCACAAAGTGTCAGATGAAAAGATCATCTCTTTACAAAATTCATGGAACAAAACTTTAAAAGAACTTGAAATAGTTTCAAAACAACTTGAAGAAATGACCAAAAACTTAGAACAGGAGAAAATAGCACATGCTGATACTCAAGTTGATCTTGCTAAAGTCAAAAGTTCCAAAACAATCGTGGAACAACTGGTAAGTGAAAGAAAAGATAAACAAAAAGAAGGATAAGGTTTCACTCACAAACCAATGCCTGAATCTATAACTAACACTTTTCCAGAAAATTTAATACACACGATCACTCACCTGAGAATAAGGCAAAACTCAAAGCTTTCCAAAACAAGAACAAGATTTCTGATAATGAAGAAGAGAAAGCTAATGTAGAAATTTTTGAAGAAAAGGATACAGAAAAGATCAAAAACGGTCATCCGGTTAAAGTCAAATCTTATGAACCAAGACCAAAAAGCAAGAAAATTTTTGTTCCAAAAGAATCTGTCTTAGAGGAAGTAATTACTAAACAAGAAGAAGTAACATTAGAAGATTCTAACTCATATGGTCTAAATAATCCTACATTTATTAAATGACAAAAGGACCAGAAAAAGAAAGAAAATGAAAAAGAATTTTACACTGAAGATGTTCAATCTCAAGTAAAATCATGTTCCATAAAATCAAGGAACCAGAGAAGAAGAAGAAAAATGAATAAAGCTAAAAATGATCAAATTAAAGAAAATCAGACTCAGACAACAAATCAAACAAATAAATTTAAACCAATTAAATTTGTGTCTGCTGGTATGTTAAACATGAATCCAATTCAAGATATTAAGCAAACTCCAAAGAACAAATCAACCTCTGATCTGAAAACGGGTTCAGATTCTAAGTCTTCCACTGACGTTAAACGATTTGTATCTAAGGAAACAAAGAATGAAGTTCATGTTCAAAAGACAAAACAAAATGTTCAAAAGAAAATTATGTCAAATCAAAAACAAAATTTGTTAGACGACTAAACCTAAACAAGGAACAAATGTAGCGTCTACATCAAAAGATAATAAACAATTGTTTAAAACTCTACAGAGGTACTGTGAAATATGTGACATGTACAATCACAACATTGCTGAATGTTTTTTTAACAAATACTGTCACATTTGCGATATGAGAAATCACTCAACTTCAGAGTGTTATTTTAACAAATACTGTACTTACTATGATGAGCAAACTCACAACACTAAAGATTGTTACTTTAGAAAGAATTCACAGAGGAGAGGATTTGCCACCTCAATAGTACGCAAAGTTTATGTTAATAAACAATATAAAAGAAACCAAAATGTTGATTTTCAAAGATTAACACACCAACCCTCCTTAGGTTTGAACACTTTCAACAGAATAATTTAGTGAGACCTAAACAATACTTCAATGATAATTTCATTCCAAGGTCAGTGAGAATTAATAACAAAAGTTTTGAAAATAAAAGATTTTCAAACAATGGTCTGTCAAAAAGCATGAATTTTCCAAGCAAGAATAATTTTGTTACGAGTAACAGAATTGGTAAATTCATAACGAATAAACCCGATGTTAACAAACTTCACTTTAAACAATTTACTATTATTGACAAGTTTGGAAAACCCAAGACCATTTCGGCTTGGGTAGATAATTCACCTTAAATTGTTTTGTTTTGCAGGTATGCCCGAGAAGACCAATCAATACTTGGTATATGGATAGCGGGTGTAGCCGGCATATGATAGGCAATCAGGCCTTATTACAAGATTTTAAGTTAAAAGATGGAACGCATGTCGCCTTTGGTGGTGATGCAGGAGGAAAAATAACCGGAGAAGGAACAGTATCCAACAGGATTTTAAGCTTTGATAAAGTCAACTTCTGTTCATAGTTGAACTTTAATTTGTTAAGCGTATCCCAAATTTGTGATAAATCCTCTCTGTACTTTTTGATGATTCTTCCTGTTATATCTTGAAGCCAGGATTTCAGATAAGCAAGGATAGCGTGGTTGTTAAAGCTGTCAGAGACCGAGACGTATACAAACTGGATATGTCTCAAGTGGACTCTTCTACAAAAACAACTTGTTTCTTTGCCAAAGCATCAAATGATGAAAGCCAGCTTTGGCATAGACGTCTCTGACATTCCAACTTCAAGAATATGAACAAGCTTGTAGCGGGAAATCATGTTATTGGCCTTCCATCAAAGAAGTTTGCCACAACTGATTTATGCTCAGCATGTTTAAAGGGGAAACATCACAGAGCGTCTTATAAGTACAAGTTGATAAACTCAAATTCCAAACCCCTTCAGTTGTTGCATATGGACCTTTTTGGACCAACCAACGTGAAGAGTATTGGAAGAAAATCTTACTATTTAGTTATCATTGATGACTACAAAAGATTTTTATGGGTTTTCTTTCTAAATGCTAAATCTGAAACGGCTGATTTAATAAAAGAATTCATCATAAAAGTAGAAAATCAACTTAATCAAAAAGTAAAAATAATTAGAAGTGATAATAGGACGGAATTCAAAAATCTAACTCTTGACATGTTTTGTGCAGAGAAAGGAATAGTTCATCAGTTTAGTGCTCCCAGAACTCCTCAACAAATCGGAGTTGCTGAAAAGAAGAACCGAACATTGATTGAAGCAGCACGATCCATGTTAGCCGATGCTAAAATTCCGATCACATTCTGGGATGAAGCAATATCAACAGCATGTTTTGTTCAGAACCATTCATTAATTGTTAAAGACAAACTGGAAACTTCTTATGAGTTAATGTTTGGCAGGAAACCAAACATAGATTTTCTTAAATCTTTTGGTTGTCAGGTTATGATTCTGAATTCAAGTGATTATTTAGGAAAATTTGATACAAAATTTGATGATGGATTTTTCATTGGATATTCATCTGTTTCAAAGGCCTATCGAGTTTATAACTCTAGGACTAACGTTATAGTTGAAACATTCAATGTTAAATTTCTTGAAAACTCTTTTCTATCAGTGTCAAATGGTCCTGCATGGTTATTTGATTTAGATTCATTGTCAAACTCTTTTCAATCCAACTTGTTTAATCAATCTAACTTGCTTGATTCTACAGGTGAAAAGAAAATTCAAGGAGATCTCGGTTCATTTAGCGATGACTCGGATTCTGACGATGCAGATGATTCAAGCCCAAACTATCCCTTCTTTTCTTTTGTTAGAGATTCTATCATTCAATCAAATAATGATGATCAGTCTCATCAAGATAATGATCATTCTATTTTAGAAAACCAAGATATGGCACAACCAATTCCTAATGATGGTACAGAAATTATACAACCTGAGTCTAGAACATCATCTATCTCTGGTGATGTAGTTGATTTCGGTAATCTTGATTACTTTATCAACTCACCGACTCAAGTTCCCAATTTCAATCCGCATTCCTCAAGCCTATTGCATCAGCTTTCCAACTTGAATCAAACCAATCTAGATGTTCATGTTCAAGGAGATGAGATTCTGACATCTCGTATTCACAAGAACCATCCAACATCACAACTATAGTCCCTTTTAACCTCAAGACACTTACTATTGTGTGGTCATAAAGCGAGACTCATTGCACAAGGATACACTCAAGAAGAAGGTATTGATTATGATGAAGTATTTGCTCCAGTTGCAAGACTTGAATCTATTCGTGTCTTCCTGGCTTATGCATCATTCATGAAATTTAAAGTGTATCAAATGGATGTAAAGGGTGCATTTTTGTATGGTTCTATCACCGATGATGTGTACGTGAAGCAACCTCCAGGTTTTGAAGATGCTACATATCCACATCGTGTGTACAAGTTGAGCAAAGCCTTATATGGACTACATCAAGCCCCTAGAATCTGGTATGAGACATTGTCACAGCACTTAATCCAACATGGATACACGAGAGGGAAAATCGATCCAACTTTATTCATAAGGAAGGATGTTGATGATCTCTTATGTGTACAAGTGTATGTTGATGATATCATATTTGGTTCTACAAGTCCAAAAATGTGAAATGAATTCGAAGAAATGATGAAATCTTGATTTCAGATGAGTTTTATGGGAAAGATAAATTTCTTTCTTGGACTACAAGTTAAGCAATCTGCAGATGGTATTTTTATCAACCAAGAGAAGTTCGTCGACAAACTCTTGAAGAAATTTAAGCTGCAAGATTGTCAGTCAATTAGAACTCCAACTGATGTGAACACCAAGATTGAGCCTGATCCAAAAGGAAAATCAGTAGACCAAACATTATATAGATCGATGATTGGTTCTTTGATGTATCTTACTGCATCTAGACCAGACATTATATATGTTGTTAGTGTCTGTGCTAGGTATCAATCAGACCCGAAAGAATCCCACTTAATTGCTGTCAAAAGAATATTCAGGTATCTCAAGGTAAACCGGCTTTAGGGCTATGGTATCCATATGAAGGAAACTTCGAGTTACATGGGTAACTAATAGTGATTATGGCGGATGTTGTCAAGATAGAAAATCAACAACAGGTGGATGTCAATTTTTTGGACCAAGATTAGTCTCAGGACAATGCAAGAAACAAACAAATGTCTCTGTTTCTACTGCAGAAGCTGAGTACATTGCTGCTTCAGCAGGATGTTCTCAAATCCTTTGGTTACAAAACCAACTACTGGATTACGGGTTCTACTTTCTTAAAACACCTATTTACATTGATAACACAGCTGCTATGTTCATTATTGCTAATTCTGTCCAACATTCTAAAACAAAACATATCGAAATTCGATATCATTTCTCAAATATAACTATGAAAAAGGTTTAATCATTTTGATTCAAATTGCTATTGAACAAAGCCCATCATCATCTAACATTTTTAATTTCAAATTAACTGAGAATATATTGAGCCATATGTCTAATATTTACCATCTTTTTATTTAATTAAGAGTGTGTTATTAATTAGTTCGTTCGCCTCAAAAGTCATTAATTCCAAGGAATTTTTGTCTTAGTTGATTTGATATCAATATTATCAGTGATTTGTTATTGTTGTGTTAGTGTATTTGCATTGTTTTTACACATTCATAGGATATTAGATCAACTGATAATTTTGATAATTAACACAGACAATCAACATGTGCAATTCAGTGGTTGGAGCCTATCAACCTCCGAAGTTGGAAAACAAATCTGATTTCAAAACATGGAAAATCAGATTCAGGAACCTCATCAACTACACAGATTCTGATTTATGGGTGTTCATTACTGAAGGTCATTACATTCCACCTACTTTAGGACCTGATTAGAATGACAACAACCAGCCCATAAGCCTGAAAGATATGTCTCCTGATGATGCCAAGAAAGTCAAAGTCGACATCAAGGCATATAGTATGCTTACCTTGGCCCTACCTGAAGACCTCCTAATTAGATGTGAAGCATACAAAACAGCCAACTCACTGTGGAAAATTCTTCACACCTTGTGTGTAGGTATTGATGAAATCAAAAGCATCAGGAAGGATACCCTACGTTCATAGTATGAAACATTCCATCATATTCAGGGTGAATCCATCCCTCAACAACTTCATAGATTTATGCAACTTGTTACTGAGATGAATATTCTTGAGTTGAAGTAGAGTAATGTGGAGCTGAACAAAAAGATGCTACATACCTTGCCTGAAAGTTGGACACAAACTGTGTCTATGTTCAAAAATACCATAGATCTAAAGGCAATTGGACTAGATACTTTGGTAGCCAACGTAGAAGCATTGGAGTTGGATGAGAAAACCAAAAACAAGAGTGCAAAATCTCCTATTGCACCATATCAATTCAAAGAAGCTAAGAATGTTGGAAGTGCCTTTATTTCCAATGGTGATGAAGGAAGCTCTTGCACTGAAAGTGATGATGAAGAAGAAGCTCGTTTCTATGTAGCAAAGTCTTCTAAATCTAGCTTTCAAAGCAGTTCAAACAAGAAAAAAATACAGCAGCAAAGGGATCATCAAACAACAAAATCAGCAGCAAATCTAAACCAATAACTGTGGTTCTAGAAACAGAAGAACAGAAATCAGCATTTACAGCATTCAGTTCAAGCTTTCAAGCTTACTTGGGTAGTACTCTGACTCCTGCTAACATCTGTCAACAAGACTTGGAAGAACTTCATACAGATGAAGTGGAAGAGATGGGTCTACAATGGCAAATGGCCCTGATTGCTTACAGGCCAAAGATGTACACGAGAAGGAACAAACGACTATCTGTTGCAGGAAGAACAACAAAGATTGGTGTTGACAAATCAAAGGAAAGGTGTTACAAATGTAATTTGTATGATCAATTCTCAAGGGAATGCAATAAAAATCAACAATCAACAACAGACACAAGACAGGCAAATCAAAGAAGCTTCAAGCAACCTCAGCTAACAAACTCATCCCTACCAGCTACAGGTTCTTCAACAGGTACTAGTAACTCTAAAGAAACTGGTTTGATTATTTTGTAGGATGGAACTTATGATTGGAGCATGTATGAGAAGGAAGTCCAGGAGGAAAATCAAGCACTGATGGCAAATTTGGAGAACAAAGTTCCACCTATGGCCAGAGAGGTAAGGGACAGGTTATGTTTACCACATGTGTTAAAGACGTAGAGAGATACAGGATCCGTGCTCAACAATTGGCTAATAAAGTCAAAGAAATAATGATTTTAAATGAATCTCATGTAAGAGAACAAAAACTGTATCAGGTAAAAATCACTTCCTTGCAAAAGGATTTAGACAAACTTGTGTCTAAAAACTACAATCTGAAAGCACAAGTTGAGGATCTGACCACCTCTTTAACCAAGTCCATGTCTAATCATGCATCTACTGAAGTGAAACTTCAGAAGTTCCAATTATCATCACAACAATATGAAAAACTATTAAATTCTCTTATTGAATCAAAGAATAGGTATGGGTTGGGATTTAATGCTGTTGCACCACCAGTGAATGATAATTACACCACATTACCTAAGTCAATGACAAACAGTTTATCAAATCATTTTGTGTGAAGCACTAAAACTGAATCAAAAGATGAAAATAATGAAGTGGTAAATGGTGAAGATACTCAAATCAGAGAAACTGGTTCATCTGAATCAGAATTTTCAAAACAAAATGAATCAGAATTTGACTTTGATGAGTGTGATGATCTGGATGAGGTTGATGAGCCTAATGAACAAGAATGTGCTGGGTTGGGTATGGAAAAGAATGTGATAATTGAACCTATAATTCCCAAAGTCCTTGAGGAGATCAAGCTACCTTATCCCCCAAAACAAAGAAATTTGTTGAAGACCATCTACACAAGAATTGGTCAGCTTAATAAAGGAATTCAGGAGCTCAACAAGAAGCACAAAAGTCAGTCAGCAAAAAGAACTACAGAGGAAGAAGAGAAAAACACTTCAGCAGAACACCTGCGGAAGAAGGAGACTGGTCCTCACACATCCATAGAAAAGCAATGGAAAAATGTTCCAAAGTCAACTTCCATAGAAGATCTGTGAAAGAAGCTTTCATCTGACTCAAAGTCAACTTCCGTAGAAGATATGTGGAAGAAGCAATCATCTGAATCAAAACAGTTATCCGTAGAAGATCTACGAAAGAAGAAAACATTTGCTGAATCATAAACTATCAAGAAAGTAAAGAAACAACAAAGAGATATGAATCCTCAGCAATAACAAGAAGATACTTCAGCTGCAAAGATTGATAGAATATTGAAAAAGAAGCAAAAGAAGACAGTGGAGTCTAATAGTGAAACTGAAGAAAAATACTTCAAGTGGTGTGACATGTATAATCACAACACAAAAGATTTTTATTTTAGCTGCCGTTGTTCCTATATGTAATATGAACAATCATTTGACTTCTGATTGCTACTTCAATAAGCACTATGCTATTTGCAACAAGAAAAACCATTCTACTCAAGAATGCTACTTCAACAAGAAGAACAAATCTAAAGTGCCAAAGAAGCAACAATCTGAGAATGATGAATCAGACACACAATCTTCTAAGAATGAAGAATCAAAGGTCTCAAAACAAAAGAAGCAGCAACCAAAACAAAAGGTGCCAAAGGTCAAGAAGCTAACATCTGCTGATGATCAAACAAAGAAGAAGAAGGAGAAACAACACTATCAAAGCAAGACTCCTCACAAAAAGGTAGTGTTACAGGAAGATGAAGCTGTTACAGGAAGATGAAACCTTCTTTGGTCACTTTAAAAAGGGAAATCATATACCACAGTCAAAAACAAAAGATGCTGAAACTTTTTATAGCAAAATGTCATCTTCAAGTTTGAAGAAAAAGTTACTCAAGGAAGAAGTGACAGAGAAAGTGCTTCAAGTCTATCTCCAACAGAACCATCCTCACCCCAAGCAGAACATAATAAATCAATTGAGACTAAAAACAATCTTGAGACATCTAGGCTAATTCATGATAGAGTAACTATTCTAGATAACAATGGCAAGCCCAAGACCATTAAGGCTTAGGCTCCACTTTCTAATTGATTTCATTATTTTTGCGTTAACATCCATGGAGGACTGACAACAAGTGGTATGTTAACAGTGGTTGTTCCAGGCTTATGACAGGAAACTGTTCACTCCTCCATGATTTCAAACATAAAAATGCTTCATATGTGGCATTTGGTAGGGATAAGAAGGGAGGTAAAATTGTTAGTGAAGGAATGTTAACAAATGGAGTACTCAAATTTGAGAAAGTTAATTTTTATGAAAATTTACAATACAACTTACTCGGTGTATCTCAAATTTTTGATCAAAATTATACCACTTTATTTGATAACTCTTTCTATTACATTCTTAAGCCAGGTTTTCAAGTCCCAGCAGATTGGATCCTTCTTAAAGTACCAAAAAAAGGAAACACTTATGTTTTGGACATGAACAACACCTCTATGACAAGCAATGAAACCTGCCTGATTTCTAAGTCATCAGAAGATGAAGCTCAACTGTGGCATAGAAGGATGGTTCATTCAAACATGAAGAACATGAATAAGTTGGTCAAACATGACTTAGTCATTGGCCTTCCCAATAAAGAATTTTATTGTTCAAATCATTGTTCATCATGTTATAAAGGAAAACAACATACAGTGTCACACAAGTCCAAAACAATCAACACAAACACAACACCACTCAAAATGCTACACATGGATCTTTTTGGTCTAACCAATGTTTTGAGCATTGGTAAAAGGCAATACTGTTTGGTGATTGTTGATGATTTCATTAGATTCACATGGGTCATTTTATTAAAACATAAAAGTGAAACATTAGAAACATTAATGGAGTTTATCACTAAGATAGAAAATCAATGAATTTAAAGGTCAAAATCTTAAGAAGTGATAATGGACCTAAATTTGTTAATCATGCTTCAGATTCCTTTGCAGGAACACTGGCATAGCTAGACAATTCAGTGCACCAAGAACTCCACAACAAATGGAGTTTTTGAAAGAAGAAATAGGACTCTAATTGAAGTAGCATGAACAATGCTAGTTGATTCACAATTGCCTATCACATTTTGGGCAGAAGCAGTGAACACAACATGCAATGTTCAAAATAGGACATTAATTGTCAAAGAACATAATAAAACACCTTATGAACTTTTTTTAAAAGAAAACCTTTTATAGGTTATCTTAGAGCTTTTTGGTGTCATGTATCTATTTTAAACACCAAAGATCAATTAGGAATGTTTGATGAAAACGCTTAGATGGTTTCTTTGTTGGTTACTCATCAACATCTAAATCATGTAGAGTATACATTCCTCATCATAACATTATGGAGAAAACACCTAATGTATCTTTTGATGAATCCTTATTTCCAAAATCTGTAAAAGGATCATCGTTGTTGTTTGATATAGATGCATTAACAAATTCATTTAACTTTGGTTATTTGAATGTTGCAAGTCCTGCAGATACATGTTATCCTTATGTACCTCTAAGCATGAGTGAAGTGTTATTGTCAACTGATCCTCCAAGACTACCCCAGACACATACTTTAATGTTTGCTGATCCAGGCCCTTCATCTCAAAAAAGAAATGACAATTTTGAAGGAAATGGAAATTCAACCTCAGCAGAAGTTCCTTCTACATCAGCAGAAGTTCCTTCTACATCCGTAGATGTTCCATCTACTTCCAGAGATAATCCATTTCCTTCATCTGAAATTCCTAATCCATCAAAAAACATTCCAACAACATTCACATCTACAGATCCATAAACTACAACATCCGTAGTTGTTCCTGTAACTGCTGTGAAAGTTATACCAACATCTGCGGAAACATAAAATCATGAAGATGGATTTCAGTCAGCATAAGAAGAGCAAAATGATGAGGATCGTAATTACTTTGTTGATTACCCATCCAAGTTGGATCCATCTCCATCAACTAACATCACCAACTTAGAATCATCTATTCTAGTTGAATCAATACCAACAACAATAATTCATAAGTATCATCCAATAGAAAACATTATTGGTGATCTTAATGAAAGAACCACAAGAAGTCAAGGGGGAGCCACCAACATTTGTCTGTTCTCCTGTATTCTTTCACAAGTAGTTCCACCTAACATAACTGCAGCATTGAAAGACAACAGCTGGATTAAAGCAATTCAAGAAGAGCTTCAGCAATTCAGAAAGTGAAAGGTTTGGAATCTAGTTGATCTTTCTGAAGGCCAATATCCAATTGTTACCAAGTGGCTTTTCAAGAACAAACTAGATGATAGAGGTATCATCATCAGAAACAAAGCAAGGCTGATAGCACAAGGCTATACTCAAGAAGAAGGGATAGACTATGATGAAGTCTTTGCCCCAGTTGCAAGGATTAAAGCCTAGAGTCTTTCTAGCCTATGCATCATATAAGAAGTTCACTGTTTATCAAATGGATGTAAAATGTGACTTCTTATATGGGAAAACTGATGAAGAAGTCTATGTTGCCCAACCACCAGGCTTTAAAGATCCTGATTACCCAAACAGGGTTTACAAGCTTGATAAAGCTTTGTATGGTCTTAAATAGGCCCCAAGAAAATGGTTTGAAACATGGTCATCCTTCTAGCTCAAGCATGGTTACAAAAGGGACACAATTGATCAAACTCTCTTCCTTAAGCATGATCATCAAGATCTCTTAGTTGTCCAAGTCTATGTGGATGATATCATCTTTGGGTCAACAAACAAAAGATTATGTCAAGACTTTGAATCCTTGATGAAATCTGAGTTTTAGATGAGTTCCATAGGAGAATTAACATTCTTCCTTGGTTTACAAGTTCATCAGAAACTAGATGGCATTTTCATCAATCAAGAAAAGTATGTGAAGCAAATCTTGAAGAAGTACAACTTTGCTGAGTCTTCTTCATGAAAAACACCAGCATTAAAATAGATAAGATTGTACATGATCCTAAAGGGAAGTCAGTTGATCAAAGATTATATAGATCATTGATAGGATCTTTAATGTACTTAACTGCTAGCGGACCTGACATAATATTTGGTGTGTATGTTTGTGCTAGGTACCAATCAGACCCCAAGGAGTCACATATGAATGCAATGAAGAGCATATTCAGATACCTTAAAGGGAAGCCAGCTCAAGGACTTTGGTATCCCAAAGAAGGAGACTTCAACCTCTACTCTTATTCTGATAGTGACTTTGGAGGCTGCAACGACAACAGAAAATCAACAACTGGTGGTTGTCAATTCATAGGACCAAGACTAGTTTCTTGGTAGTGCAAAAAGTAAACAAATGTATCAGTATCCACAGCTGAGGCTGAGTACATAGCTGCTTCAGCTGGTTGCTCTCAATTTTTGTGGTTGCAAAACCAACTACTTGATTATGGTTACAATTTTCTTCAAACACCAATACATATTGATAACTCAGCTGCTATTTTCATCACTTCTTATCCAATGCAACAAAGAAAAACAAAGCACATAGAAATCAGATATCATTTTTTGAGAGATTGTTCAGAAAAAGGTTTAATCAAGTTGATTAAAGTGGATACAACAAATCATCTTGCTGATTTATTCACTAAAGCCTTTGACTCATTAAGATTTAATTTCTTAATTGAGTCCTTAGACATTATCAACTTAGATTAAATAATCAACACAAAGAAAAGCATGATCTGTCCTTAAAATTTCTTAATATGAAAAAGCCAAAAACATTCATAAAACATATAAAATTCCAAAAATATTGTTTTAGTTTCATGTTTTCTTGAATAAGTAGTTCATATTATGGGAAATGATAGTACACTATAACTTGGCTTAATTTCCTGAATTTTATCACACAATAAAGGCTGATCAGATGTGATTTGATATGTGAGCAGGTTCAGCTTGAGTGGAAACTATACAAGTTCATGCATAACATAATGCCAACGTGACTAATTGTGAACAATTCCATTTTAAGGAACAAGCAAGTACGTCCTATCCTGCTGTGATCAACTTATTCACCTAAGCACATTATGTTGTGACACTTTATAACCTCTATCTTTGCACATCATGGACCCTTTGTTTTGTGTAAACAAAGGCCTGGGTTCACAGGCACCTCTGTTTTACGTAAGTAAAGACCTGGTGTCCTGTTGATGATGATCAAAAAGATTCCGAAAAGGAACAGCTTTAAAAGAATCCAATGTGATCAACTGTATATTAATTCAGAGCTTACAAATCATATCAGCATTGATAAGATTTCAAAGAAATTTGAAGATAGAGCTTATAACTTAAAGAACATAGTTTTAAGTGTGAAAAAAGTGATAAATTGACTGATAAACGGAGGACAAACTCTAATGTTAATTGAATGTGGAGTCCATATTTATCTATCTTTAATATGTCCCAAAACATGATAAACGGCATGACAAGTTGAAACTACACTCCTGCTTGAATTTATGTGGATCATAATACTTGCAATCAGCACTAGATCTATGTCTACGATCATCAAACAAAAATGTTTCAGGAAGTTTCTTAGTGTCATAGTATGATCCCATAGTATGATGTAAATGCTTGTAAATAAGTTTAAGTTTCTGCTTATAAAGAAAAATACAGAAAGATTTTGTTTTTGTTCTTTTATTTGCTAATAAGTTGGACAAATAATTGCTTTTCATGCTATTTTCATAATAATTTTTGATAAATGCATAAGTTCATCATTAATCATAAATTTAGGGGGAGTAGTAATTAGCATGAAAATCTGAGTTTAATGTGTTTTATTTTTTAAATGTAGAAAGTTGGATCTTGAGCACTAACTTGGTTGTACGATATCTGAAGTTTTTAACTAAATATCTATTATGCACATTTGCTATGAAGCAGAGTCAACAAGGTCCAACAGCAAACAAAGATTTTATTCGGAAGAAAAATTTATCAAAATTAACTTCGGAAGAAAAACAAGCATTTGCTTTGGAAGAAAATTTTATCAAAATTAACTTCAGAAGAAAAACAAACATTTGTTTCGGAAGAAAATTTTATCAAAATTAACATCGGAAGAAAAAAAAACGTTTGCTTCGGAAGAAAAACAAACATTTGCTCTGGAAGAAAATTTTATCAAAATTAACTTCAGAAGAAAAACAAACATTTGCTTCGGAAGAAAATTTTATCAAAATTACCTGTAGATGCTTCTTGAAAGGTTAACATTTGTTTTTGTGTGTCTTTTATATTTTTGTCATAGTATAGGGACTTTTATGTAAATATTTGTTCCTTGTGTCTTGATAGTATAAATAGCATAGTTAAGTTATGGGTAGATAGATAGATATTCATATAACGAATTGTAACTGTTTTCTTTTTACACTTGAATTCTCTGTGCATTCTATCAATGAAACTATGAATTTTTGTGATATGCTTGCTTAGATTTGATTACTTGTTTTTGTTTTGATTGAATTGTATCATGATATCATCACAGATCGATCCATTTTGAGCTCATCAAATGGTATCAGAGTTGTTGGTTCAGTGATTTGAGTTTGTCTAACTGTTGAACTTTTGAATCACTTGAATCTGTGATTGATAAGCAATTCAATCAAATAATTGTTGATTTCAGTTATGTTTCATCATTAGAAACATGAATTGAATCACAATTTTTAGTTCAATTCGTTCAAATTCAGTGAATTGTTCAAATCTATGTTCGAACTTGTTCTTCATCATTCGAACTTGTTCTTCGTTAGTCGAACTGATTTTCAAGCCAAAGAACAATTTGTTGTTGTTATTTGATGAAATTGAAGTTAGAGGACTGTTAATTGATCGAATTCCTACTTAATTGGAGGATTTTAGGACAATTCATCAAGTTTCGAAGGATTTCAGAAGATCTGAGTTCGTTTGAATCTGTTGAAGTTGGCGCATTAGGTCAAAACACTACTGAAAATTGCCTAAGTGTTAGGGCTTGACAACTGTTCAGGTGTTTTTGCACTGTTAAGGCGTTTTTAGATCAGGCGTTTTACCACTGTGAAGGAGTATTACAACTGTGTGGACACTTTAGATCTTTTCAGAAACGAAAGAATTCTAGCGCATTACAACTGTTTAGGGGCTTTTGAACTGGTTGGGTGTTTTGATACCCAGACATCTGACAACTGTTTGGGCGTTTCACAACTGTTCAGGCGCGTTACAAGTTTGGGCGTTTCAGAATTTTTCTAAGGCAATCCCTTAGGCGTTTCAAAGTCAAAGTCAAAGGAAGTTTCACAACTGTTTGGACGCTTCATCACTGTTTAGGCGCATCAACATCAACACTTCGAAATTTTTTCAGAAAGTTTTCAAAAACTTAAAAAAAAATAAAAAAAATATTTTCAATCCATTAATTTAATTCAAAACTTAAAAACAACAAAAACAAATCTTTTTCTAAAATACAAAATTAAAAATGGTGAAATCAGAAGACTCAGAGAATAGAGTTCCTAAACTAAAGAACAGAGCTGATTTTAAGAATTGGTCACTTAGACTGAAACATCACCTTAATTCTATTGATACTGATCTATGGAAATCAATAGAAAGAGGTCCTCATATTTCTATCACTTCAGATGGTCCTGATGGAGGATTTGTCTACACTAAAGACTCTCCAGAACCATACCCTAAAGATGGATTGCAAGGTGATGATTTAAAGAAAGTTAAGAATGATATAAAAGCATATTCTCTGATTTGTAAAGGACTACCTCTTGAAGTCCTAACAAGACTAGATGGATATCAAACGGGATATACCATGTATAAGGCTTTGAAGATAATTTATGAAGGTGGTAAGGAGTTTCAAGATCTCAAGAAGGAAAAACTGAAGAGGCAATTAGAGTTGTTTGAGCATTTATCTGGTGAAACTATAAACCAAATGATGAATAGGTTTATGCAACTCACAACTGAGATGTCAACAGCTGGTATCAAAAATGATCTAAAAGATCTAAACTTTAGGCTTCTCAATGCTCTTCCATCTTCATGGAAGCAAACAGTTACACTGTTAAAGCATACTGAGAAATTTCCTATGGATCTTGATCTGTTGATAGCCAAAATTGAGTCTGTTGAAATTGATGAAAGCTCAAGGAATAATGATAGAGCAGCTTTAATGTCTCAGTACAAATATGTTGCTTCTCCAGCAAGTACTGTGGAAAATGCATTTATGGCTAAAAATGAGAGTTTACCTGAAGAAGAGGGTGATCTGTTTGTAGGAGCAAGGTTCTTTACTGATTCTTCTTATACAAGTGCTCCTGCTTATACATCTCAGCCACAACCTCAGTCTCCTCGTATTCCTAAAGTTCTAAACCTTAAAATTAGACTCCATCTGTGAACTCTGCTAAATCTAGCAAAGTTAAAGATGTCATTAACATCCTATTACATGATGAAGAGTCCAAATATGCTTTTACTGCTTTTATGGCTAGTTTTTAAGCTTATCAAGGTAGTCATTTAACTCAATTAGATTTTTTTTGTAGGACTTATTCGAAATGGATCCAGATGACATGGAGGAAATGGATCTGAATTGGCAAATGGTGATGATTGCATACAGGACTCAGAAAGACTCTTATATCAACAGGAACTACAAGCCAAGTGCTAACAAGATTGTTGGATTTGACAAGTCTAAATCAAGGTGTTTCAACTATAATAGTTATGGCCACTTTTCAAGAGAATGAAAAGCTCGTAGAAACAAAGGAGGGAATGGCCAATCGAGTTCAAGCAATCAGAAATTTCAACAATCATCTCAGAAGACATTCCAGAAACCATACCAAAGCTTACCAATGCCTGAACTGAAAGATGATTCTAAGTCATCTGAAGAGCCTAAGAAAGCTCTAGTTGTCAATATTAAAGATGTATATGGTTGGAGTGCTTATGCTGAGCAATTTACTATTGATCTAACATCCAATTTATTCCTTATTGCAGAAGTTCAAGGAGAAGATTGGTCAGACGACAATGATCCAAAGGCTAAATATGATTCTGAGAATGAAGAACAAGAATATGACTGGAGTGACAAGTCAGATCTTAAAGAGGATTCAGAAGAAGTTGCATTGATGGCACAGTCTGATCAACCAAAGGTTGAAAATTTTAGCTCTGAGACCTCTCCTCCTAAATATCCTGAAATATCATCAGAAGTAAGAGAAAAACTATGCACAAAATCTTGTTTTGAACACGTTGAATACTACAGAAATTACTCATATAAAATATGTGAAAACTAAAGCAAGAGGAATTGATGCATAATAAACTCAAAAATGATCACAAAGTGTCAGATGAAAAGATCATCTCTTTACAAAATTCATGGAACAAAACTTTAAAAGAACTTGAAATAGTTTCAAAACAACTTGAAGAAATGACCAAAAACTTAGAACAGGAGAAAATAGCACATGCTGATACTCAAGTTGATCTTGCTAAAGTCAAAAGTTCCAAAACAATCGTGGAACAACTGGTAAGTGAAAGAAAAGATAAACAAAAAGAAGGATAAGGTTTCACTCACAAACCAATGCCTGAATCTATAACTAACACTTTTCCAGAAAACTTTAATACACACGATCACTCACCTGAGAATAAGGCAAAACTCAAAGCTTTCCAAAACAAGAACAAGATTTCTGATAATGAAGAAGAGAAAGCTAATGTAGAAATTTTTGAAGAAAAGGATACAGAAAAGATCAAAAACGGTCATCCGGTTAAAGTCAAATCTTATGAACCAAGACCAAAAAGCAAGAAAATTTTTGTTCCAAAAGAATCTGTCTTAGAGGAAGTAATTACTAAACAAGAAGAAGTAACATTAGAAGATTCTAACTCATATGGTCTAAATAATCCTACATTTATTAAATGACAAAAGGACCAGAAAAAGAAAGAAAATGAAAAAGAATTTTACACTGAAGATGTTCAATCTCAAGTAAAATCATGTTCCATAAAATCAAGGAACCAGAGAAGAAGAAGAAAAATGAATAAAGCTAAAAATGATCAAATTAAAGAAAATCAGACTCAGACAACAAATCAAACAAATAAATTTAAACCAATTAAATTTGTGTCTGCTGGTATGTTAAACATGAATCCAATTCAAGATATTAAGCAAACTCCAAAGAACAAATCAACCTCTGATCTGAAAACGGGTTCAGATTCTAAGTCTTCCACTGACGTTAAACGATTTGTATCTAAGGAAACAAAGAATGAAGTTCATGTTCAAAAGACAAAACAAAATGTTCAAAAGAAAATTATGTCAAATCAAAAACAAAATTTGTTAGACGACTAAACCTAAACAAGGAACAAATGTAGCGTCTACATCAAAAGATAATAAACAATTGTTTAAAACTCTACAGAGGTACTGTGAAATATGTGACATGTACAATCACAACATTGCTGAATGTTTTTTTAACAAATACTGTCACATTTGCGATATGAGAAATCACTCAACTTCAGAGTGTTATTTTAACAAATACTGTACTTACTATGATGAGCAAACTCACAACACTAAAGATTGTTACTTTAGAAAGAATTCACAGAGGAGAGGATTTGCCACCTCAATAGTACGCAAAGTTTATGTTAATAAACAATATAAAAGAAACCAAAATGTTGATTTTCAAAGATTAACACACCAACCCTCCTTAGGTTTGAACACTTTCAACAGAATAATTTAGTGAGACCTAAACAATACTTCAATGATAATTTCATTCCAAGGTCAGTGAGAATTAATAACAAAAGTTTTGAAAATAAAAGATTTTCAAACAATGGTCTGTCAAAAAGCATGAATTTTCCAAGCAAGAATAATTTTGTTACGAGTAACAGAATTGGTAAATTCATAACGAATAAACCCGATGTTAACAAACTTCACTTTAAACAATTTACTATTATTGACAAGTTTGGAAAACCCAAGACCATTTCGGCTTGGGTAGATAATTCACCTTAAATTGTTTTGTTTTGCAGGTATGCCCGAGAAGACCAATCAATACTTGGTATATGGATAGCGGGTGTAGCCGGCATATGATAGGCAATCAGGCCTTATTACAAGATTTTAAGTTAAAAGATGGAACGCATGTCGCCTTTGGTGGTGATGCAGGAGGAAAAATAACCGGAGAAGGAACAGTATCCAACAGGATTTTAAGCTTTGATAAAGTCAACTTCTGTTCATAGTTGAACTTTAATTTGTTAAGCGTATCCCAAATTTGTGATAAATCCTCTCTGTACTTTTTGATGATTCTTCCTGTTATATCTTGAAGCCAGGATTTCAGATAAGCAAGGATAGCGTGGTTGTTAAAGCTGTCAGAGACCGAGACGTATACAAACTGGATATGTCTCAAGTGGACTCTTCTACAAAAACAACTTGTTTCTTTGCCAAAGCATCAAATGATGAAAGCCAGCTTTGGCATAGACGTCTCTGACATTCCAACTTCAAGAATATGAACAAGCTTGTAGCGGGAAATCATGTTATTGGCCTTCCATCAAAGAAGTTTGCCACAACTGATTTATGCTCAGCATGTTTAAAGGGGAAACATCACAGAGCGTCTTATAAGTACAAGTTGATAAACTCAAATTCCAAACCCCTTCAGTTGTTGCATATGGACCTTTTTGGACCAACCAACGTGAAGAGTATTGGAAGAAAATCTTACTATTTAGTTATCATTGATGACTACAAAAGATTTTTATGGGTTTTCTTTCTAAATGCTAAATCTGAAACGGCTGATTTAATAAAAGAATTCATCATAAAAGTAGAAAATCAACTTAATCAAAAAGTAAAAATAATTAGAAGTGATAATAGGACGGAATTCAAAAATCTAACTCTTGACATGTTTTGTGCAGAGAAAGGAATAGTTCATCAGTTTAGTGCTCCCAGAACTCCTCAACAAATCGGAGTTGCTGAAAAGAAGAACCGAACATTGATTGAAGCAGCACGATCCATGTTAGCCGATGCTAAAATTCCGATCACATTCTGGGATGAAGCAATATCAACAGCATGTTTTGTTCAGAACCATTCATTAATTGTTAAAGACAAACTGGAAACTCTTATGAGTTAATGTTTGGCAGGAAACCAAACATAGATTTTCTTAAATCTTTTGGTTGTCAGGTTATGATTCTGAATTCAAGTGATTATTTAGGAAAATTTGATACAAAATTTGATGATGGATTTTTCATTGGATATTCATCTGTTTCAAAGGCCTATCGAGTTTATAACTCTAGGACTAACGTTATAGTTGAAACATTCAATGTTAAATTTCTTGAAAACTCTTTTCTATCAGTGTCAAATGGTCCTGCATGGTTATTTGATTTAGATTCATTGTCAAACTCTTTTCAATCCAACTTGTTTAATCAATCTAACTTGCTTGATTCTACAGGTGAAAAGAAAATTCAAGGAGATCTCGGTTCATTTAGCGATGACTCGGATTCTGACGATGCAGATGATTCAAGCCCAAACTATCCCTTCTTTTCTTTTGTTAGAGATTCTATCATTCAGTCAAATAATGATGATCAGTCTCATCAAGATAATGATCATTCTATTTTAGAAAACCAAGATATGGCACAACCAATTCCTAATGATGGTACAGAAATTATACAACCTGAGTCTAGAACATCATCTATCTCTGGTGATGTAGTTGATTCGGTAATCTTGATTACTTTATCAACTCACCGACTCAAGTTCCCAATTTCAATCCGCATTCCTCAAGCCTATTGCATCAGCTTTCCAACTTGAATCAAACCAATCTAGATGTTCATGTTCAAGGAGATGAGATTCTGACATCTCGTATTCACAAGAACCATCCAACATCACAACTATAGTCCCTTTTAACCTCAAGACACTTACTATTGTGTGGTCATAAAGCGAGACTCATTGCACAAGGATACACTCAAGAAGAAGGTATTGATTATGATGAAGTATTTGCTCCAGTTGCAAGACTTGAATCTATTCGTGTCTTCCTGGCTTATGCATCATTCATGAAATTTAAAGTGTATCAAATGGATGTAAAGGGTGCATTTTTGTATGGTTCTATCACCGATGATGTGTACGTGAAGCAACCTCCAGGTTTTGAAGATGCTACATATCCACATCGTGTGTACAAGTTGAGCAAAGCCTTATATGGACTACATCAAGCCCCTAGAATCTGGTATGAGACATTGTCACAGCACTTAATCCAACATGGATACACGAGAGGGAAAATCGATCCAACTTTATTCATAAGGAAGGATGTTGATGATCTCTTATGTGTACAAGTGTATGTTGATGATATCATATTTGGTTCTACAAGTCCAAAAATGTGCAATGAATTCGAAGAAATGATGAAATCTTGATTTCAGATGAGTTTTATGGGAAAGATAAATTTCTTTCTTGGACTACAAGTTAAGCAATCTGCAGATGGTATTTTTATCAACCAAGAGAAGTTCGTCGACAAACTCTTGAAGAAATTTAAGCTGCAAGATTGTCAGTCAATTAGAACTCCAACTGATGTGAACACCAAGATTGAGCCTGATCCAAAAGGAAAATCAGTAGACCAAACATTATATAGATCGATGATTGGTTCTTTGATGTATCTTACTGCATCTAGACCAGACATTATATATGTTGTTAGTGTCTGTGCTAGGTATCAATCAGACCCGAAAGAATCCCACTTAATTGCTGTCAAAAGAATATTCAGGTATCTCAAAGGTAAACCGGCTTTAGGGCTATGGTATCCATATGAAGGAAACTTCGAGTTACATGGGTAACTAATAGTGATTATGGCGGATGTTGTCAAGATAGAAAATCAACAACAGGTGGATGTCAATTTTTTTGGACCAAGATTAGTCTCAGGACAATGCAAGAAACAAACAAATGTCTCTGTTTCTACTGCAGAAGCTGAGTACATTGCTGCTTCAGCAGGATGTTCTCAAATCCTTTGGTTACAAAACCAACTACTGGATTACGGGTTCTACTTTCTTAAAACACCTATTTACATTGATAACACAGCTGCTATGTTCATTATTGCTAATTCTGTCCAACATTCTAAAACAAAACATATCGAAATTCGATATCATTTTCTCAAATATAACTATGAAAAAGGTTTAATCATTTTGATTCAAATTGCTACTGAAAAACAGTTGGCCGACTTTTTACTAAAGCCTTCTTACCAGAAAGGTTTGAGTATTTGGTAGAGTCAATTGGTCTTATTAACCACATCTAAAAACTGGTTTTGAGTATTTCAGTTAATTGAGTCTAAATTGATCAAAACCCTCTCTTATATGAATAGGACACAGTCAGAGAACCTGTCAAAGTTAATTGCCTGATTTATTTTTTTGTATGTGCATGTTTCATTATAAAAACAAAAACCAAATACAAAAATAGAAAATTGAAAACAAAAGATAAAAATATAAAACCAAAAATCACAAAAATAGTGTTTTCCTTATTAATTATATAGGAATGAATTTGTTTTGCAATACATGAGAAATGATAGTACATTAGTATGATCAGTTACATACTTCGCTTATGATTCAAGTCTGACGTGATCAGATATGATGTGCAGGTAAGCTCATGCAATTAGACTGAAAAAGTAAATTCTTGTGATTAAACTAAATCACTCATGCATTCATGTATCTCTATCTTAGCACTAATGAGTAGTGTTGATTTTTCAAATTGATTGCTTGTTAAGACATAATCTCACACCTGATGGCGATATGAATAACCATTGAGCTCTAATTATGTAATGCATCTAACACTTCTCTGTTATGAGTCATCATAGACCTTAAGTGATGAGATATCCTTTGTTGTAAGTGATTACAGACCTGGATATACTCTCTGATGTAACAAGATGCCAATGTGCACAAACACCAAATGAGATCTGGTTATAGTATATACCAGGTTAACAAGTTGAGAAAAATGACTTCTTGCATATCTTTATGAGAATTAACCTCTCTAAGTCTAAGTGTGACTCACATAATGTCATATCTAATCATACCTTAAGAAATCCAAAGTTGAAAAAGCAAGTGTGCGGAGTACCTTGCCAAAAGCACTCATTTTCTGTCCTTAGATTTAGTGTCTCCTTTGCTACAGAACTGCTGACCTGGAACACACTTGATCAGGATTTAATCACTTTCTGTGACTATCCATCATTTTTTTATTTCAATGTGTTGATCACTGCTAATATGATCTCACTACAGACATGATTAATTGTGAATATTAGATTTTTATTCTGTTTTCATTTTAATTTTTGCTTGTTTTCTATGTGCAGGCAATTTAACAATGATTAGTATGCTCTTCATGTGACAAAATTCAAGAAACTTCTAAGTTTTCTCAAACTTAAAAGTTTAGGGGAAGTAAAAAGAAAACTGATTGTCAAATTTCTAGATATGTAAAATCATGAAAAATCAAAATCTAATGTTTTGGATGGAAAGGAGGATGCTACATATGTTCAAGCATGTGTGTGTAACAAAATGTATAAATGAACCTGAAAAACATTTTTAATGGAAAAGCTTCTTGCAAAAGTTAAATGAGATTTTTTGTTAAAAATTAAAGACTAAAATGACGGGAAATTATTTTGAAAAATTAAAACAAAAATAAAAAGGTCACAAAATTAAAAATTAAAATTTTCAAAATAAAAATAAAAATTTTAAAAGTCAAAAGTTCAAAATTGAGGGTTAATTTTTGAAAATTTTGGGTGAAAGTCAAATTATGACTAATTAAAGTCAAAATTTGATTAACTGTTTTAATATTAGTATGTGATCAGTGCTAATATTTCTAAACAGTGTACAGTTGGAAGATCTGGAAATTACAAGTGTTGGGAAACATGGAAGTTATCTCATGTGTCTAAACAGTGTTCATAATTCCAGGTTAGGAGCATGATGATTTTTCAAGATTTGTACAAGTGTTGGACGTTTCAGACAACCTCATGCGTCTAAACAGTTGTCATGCATCTAAACAGCTGTCATAAGTCTGAAAATGTGATCAAGTGTTGGGCGTTTTATCCTTCCCATACGCCTAAACATTTCCCATGCTTCCAAGTGTAAAAAAGTGTCAAGTATGGGCGTTTCAGCTAAGCTCATGCGCCTGAACAGTGCAAAAGCGCCTACACAGTGCTTATGCGTCTGAACAGTGCTCATGCGCCTAAGCCCATGGGCACAAACAATGCTCATATGCCTGAGTCCATGCGAACAAACAGTGCTATTGCACCTAAAATTTTTCACTTAGTATATAAACAACACTTTGTGATTTCTAATTTCATTCATAAAAACCCCTGAACTCTCAAAACCCAGTCTCTCGATATACCACTGCTTCTCTTCGATTGATTTTTGATCTTGTTTTCAATTTTATAGTGATAATATCAGAGTTTAAATGTAAGTCGATGATTAAAATCACAGAAATTTCAGTTTAACAATTTGAATTGAGTTGGGCGTTTTGATCCTATTCGGGCGTTCGTGTCACACCCTCAAAATCCACGTGCGGAGTTTTACCGCGAGGCGTGTGAACAAACCAGGATCACAGTCAATAGTTACTCATAACGACACTATATGCCACATTTAAAATAAAACCAACCAAAGTTCAAACTTTAAAACCATACGGAAGCGTTTTGTAAATGAGACAAACCCAAAATATAAAAATGCATATTTGGCAAAACATTCGCCAACCCAAACATTTAAACACTCATAAATAGATACCAACAAACATGTCTTTAAAATAGAGTCTTAGAATGCATGTTGGACCAATGTGGTGCTCCTAATGGCAAGCAGAGTTAACAACCTGAGAATAGCATACTAAAATGTCAACACAATGGTTGGTGAGTTCAAGAGTTTGCGTTTATCATAAACAATAACATTTGCATAACATAAGAAGTGCATTGAAATAGATGCTAGTCTATATTCACAAGTAATAACCATAGTGATTTCGCGATCGAAGCTTACTGTGTTGCGTTTGTTGCCTCCCGTCACGAGTTACCAGGTCGTGATGATATTTGTGTCTAGGACAATATTGCACCCGTTTGACCTCGATTCGAACAGGTGGGGCTCGTCAGACCCAGTAGTACTACCCAAGATTTCCCGCTAGTTACCATTATTAACGATCCGAAAGTGTAAGGACTTTCAAGGTATTAAGCACTATGTTAAAACATACACAGCTTATAATAATAAAATACCGTTTGAGTACAAGTATGCTACCTCCCCTAAGAAGAAGGTTTATAAAATAGAGGGGCATGAACTCACCTGGTGTGTAAAGATAATGACTAAAGAGAACTGGTGATAGGTGCAAAGACAACCCTTCAAAGGTTACCTAGAACACGAGAGTACATAAGTACGTGTACACAGAATCATATTGAAACCCTAAGTGCTTTACAAACCAAAGAACTCAAAGTTTTAGAAGACAAGACACATTTGACCCAGTTGACCCATTTGACCCGTTGGTGACATTATAGATGAAATTCCATTCAAACAAGCATAACAGCCTATCACACATGATTAACATACAAACTGATTACATATAACACTTCATTAACCACATGTACTAATTAGATCATCATACAGCCAGATATCATACCAGTTTTGCAAATCTCAAACAATTATCGTGCTCAACATAGTTACAACAAAACCAATGCATCATACATAGAATCAAATCATGCACAACATGCCATGTGAAGCCACTCACAACTTCACACCCTAAACCCTGCCAATCCTACTAAGTAGGGGCCTCAGATTCGTATGCGTGTATGATGATCATCAACATGCCATTCAACAGAATTCATATCATCCAAAATGTTCAACCATGTTCAACCACAAACCAACAATAGTCCTAACATACCCATATGACCCATTACCATGAATTCCCACAACAGGCCAAATCAGATAACTAACCAACTAAACATTCATACAACCTTGTTAGGATCAGTGATCTAAGTTTGATCAATTAGAGTTGAATCACAGCGGAATTAGAGCAAGAATTAAGCAAATATAGCAAGAACACAATAAATATTCAATGGAACAGTACACGGTTATATAGATATAGGGTTTTCTGCAAGGAGATAATAACATTCATGCACATATGCTTCGGTGTGGCGGCTGCTAGGTTTTTCTAAGCTGCACCAATTACAATTAGGTCAGCATTCCTTATATATAGGAATGTGACGTCTGCTGATGTCACTTGATAGTGACATCTAACAGAATTATTACAAACTACTGAAAGTAAGCAAACTACTGAGAATGTTCACAACAACTGAGAACATCTCAGATTATTCTAAGTACACGAAGAAACATAAAACTACTGAAACTATAAGTACAGAAAAGAAACTACAACTACTGAAAGGAAACCATTACAACTACTGAAGAGGTCTTCTTCAGCTGTTGTGACAATCATCTGACACTTGGTCTTCAGTCTTTGTCTTCAGCTTTTGTCTTCAGACTTTGTCTTCAGCTCTTTCACTTCAGACTTTGTCTTCAGCTCTTTCACTTCAGACTTTGTCTTCAGCTCTTTCACTTCAGACTTTGTCTTCAGCTCTTTCACTTCAGACTTTGTCTTCAGCTCTTTCACTTCAGACTTTGTCTTCAGACCTTGTTATCAGCTGATGTCTTCAGCTGTTGCAGACTACTTCAGTTGTTGTAATGTCCGTGGGACTTAAAGGTTTTTCTGATCAGGCTCATTGGTTCTTTTGGTCCAACAAACTCCCCCTGAACCAATGCAGCCAAAACCTTTAAGCTTATTGAGGTCCCACTTATTCTTGGCAGAAATACTCTCTTGATCAGCTTTAGAGATATCGGATAAGCACAGGCCAGGGAACAGGTTTCAGTAGATGTGAATGTCAAAGGATGGAAGGGAACTCTGTCTTGGGGAACTGGACACAGAGCTGTTATCCCAACCATGAAACCTACTTCCCATTGATGAGTCTATAAGACTCTCTGACGTAGGCCTCAAGGAGAACAACTTGTTCCTCCTTAGTGAGTTCTTCTGCTTCTCCTTCGAAGAAGAACTCTGGGCCATAGTACTCTGATAAGTACTTTATCGTCTTTCCATTTTTCAACTCAACAGTTGTTATCTCTCTGTAAGCAAACTCATCTGGGTGAGTCCCTTCTAATAACAACTGGAGTTCATTCTTCTTGATCTCTTCAAGCCTCTTGTATAACAACCCCTTCTTGACCATTTTGTTCTCCATTAGAGTTTGAGGGGTCATCTTTGACTTGTAGGCTCTCTTGAAGTCTTCAAGTATTTCCCAGGGTGAGACTACAATGGCCAACATAATAGCAGCATCTATGGTCTTTCTCACTTGGCCATTGTATCTACTTGGTATGGATTTCTTATGAATTCTAGAACTAACCCTGGGGTCTGGCCAAATCCTTACTCTCTCCTTTTGATATTGAAAGGTATACCTGAGAGCATACAGCCTTTGAGCATGTTTCTTCATGGCTTGTATAGATGATGACTGAGGAAACTCTTTGTCAATCATCTTCAAAAGTTGCTCATCGTGCTGTTTCTGTTGTTCTTCTTCTTCAATCTTAACTTTCACCATTTGCCTCTGAAAGTCTGGTGTTATCATTTGTTGACTTCTGGGCTCAGGTAATTTTAGAACAGCAGAGATTGGCAGACTATCTTCTTCATCATCTTCTTCTTCTTCTTCTTCCATCCTCAACACCCTTCTCCTCCTTCTGGGTGCATCACTGGATGTGGTTTGAGGTGGTTTTTGGGGTAAGGGAGTTGGTTTTGAGGGTTGAGTTGATTTGGAGAGTTGTGGGGTTGGTTGTTTTTGAGAGGGAGTTTGGGAAGGCTGATCTAGCATTTTTATGGTGAGTTTGGCTTTGGAAAGCTTGGCCATATCAGTTCTCTTCCCAGCACCTGCTTCGTCTAAGGCTTCTATAATCAACCCCTTGTTGAATTCTTCAGAAGCACAGATTCTGGTGGTTATTGCCAGAATACTGTCTCTGGTCCATGATTTAATCTCAATTAATGATCTTCCCAAGTATTTTGCAACAAACCGGATCATTATCTCCAACCTCTCCCTTTCCATTACACTATAACTGGCCCATCTTTCTTGTATCTCATTAATCTCTAGCCTTCTGATCTCAGTGTCTAATGTGGCTGTATCAAAGCCCTGTCTGAAGAGTTGATCTATTATTTTGTCCATTGATCTGCTGTGAGCTTCATCAGCTTCTTTAATCAGATCTTCCAATGATTTCTCTTCATCAGGCTTTTGAGTTCCAGCACTTTTCTTTCTCTTGTATGTGATCAGCTGTTTTTTGTTCTTTTTCTTGTTGTTTATCCTCTTCCACTCTCTTTCTCTTTCCTTCTTTCACTACCTTAGACTCCCCCTTTTTGGGTGCATTGGGTTCAGGGGTTTGAATGGCAGAAAGCTTCTTGTGCACAGCATCATCAACAAGTGTTTTAGAGTCGAGGAGATCCTCTCATCAATGGCTTTATGTACAATCTCATTGATGATGGGAGTGATGAGAGGTAAGGAAGTTTGAAATGTAGCAACCATCTGCTCAGAGGGGGTCTGTCCCTGAGAGGTGGTGCCAACAACAGTGGCTGGTGGCTCAGTTGAGTGAAGTGGCGGAGTGTTTGGGAAACCTTCAGATGAAGGTGCCATCTGTGGGTTTATTGGGGCAGATGGACTTTGATCCTGAGACATTTTGGCAAGCAGTTCTTTGAGTCTACTCACCTCAGCCTCAAGGATTGTGTTATGGGCTAAGACATCATAGAAAAAGCCCAGGTCATCATCAGTTTTTGCTGAATCACCTGACCTCCTGATTGAATCAGGATGTACATGCCCTGAGTGTAGATCAGTTGTAGCATGTGCCCCTTGTTCTTGGTTCTGGGGACTTCCTGCCTCAGGACTGAGTCCTTCATCGGCAGTTGCCTCTGGTGAGGTCTTAGAGATGTTACCAACTTCATCCTGTTCATTTGCTGAATCAGTAGAAGTGGCAGCCTCACCAGATGTTCTAACCTCCTCCTCTACACGGGGAGATTGAACATTATAACCCCTGTGCTGTGGGCTATCAGCAGCATTTTGGTCCTCTTCCTCAGATGTTCTCCCCATTGTAATTGGTGTCTGGGGAGGAGGAGAGGAATGCAGCTGACTCAACACTTGTGCAACAATAAATGTTGGGCTTTGAGGGGCGGTTGCATTTGGAGATAGGGTTGAAGCAGATTGCACCCGGGTGACTGGTGCTCTTCAATGGTAACCTTCTCAAGTGAGATAGGTTCCAGCATTGTGGTATCCCCAATTTTGGTTGCATCAGGATCCTGTTGAGAGGATGCCTGAGCGGCTACGGTTGGTGGAGTCTTGGACACTACTGGGGGGTTAGAACCAGTAAGTGTTTCCTGTATTGGTGTTACAGGGGCATCCTCAGGGGACTCATCTCCCTGAGTAGCCTTTTTGGGCTTTTTGGTTTTGGGTTTGGTTGTAAGTGAAGCAGCTGTTGTAGAAACAACTGAAGAGAAAATTTTCTCATCAGCTGTTGTCGTCAATTCTTAGCTCATCAGCTGTTTCATTCTGACCTCAACACTTCATCAGACTTTGTCTGAGTTTCAGATGTTTCATAGGTCATCAGTACTTATCTGTTATTCTGACATCAGCAGTTGTAACTACATCAGTAGTTGTAACCACATTAGGTCTGTTCAACAGATGAGTACTTCAGTACTTTTAAGTAATTTAGTCTTCAGTAGTTGTGAAAACTACTGAGGATAAAAGAACTGCAGTACTTATTTGTGACAGTAGTATACGAATGCTCATCAGTACTTGTTCACTGAGATCATCAGTAGGTGTCACTTATTCTAGCTGCAGCATACCAAGCCTTAACACTAGGTTTTGGAAAGTTGAACTGTCCAAAGGCTTAGTAAATACATCTGCAAGCTCATCAGCACTAGGAACAAACTTTGGATCAATCAGACCTTTTTCAAAACAATCCCTAATAAAATGGTGTCTGATCTCAATATGTTTGGTCCTAGAGTGCTGGACTGGATTCTTGACGATACAAAGAGCTGAAGCACTATCCATTAGTAATGGAGTCTTAGTCTCTGTAATGCCATAATCCAGTAATTGATTCTGAAGCCAGAGTACCTGAGATGTACAACTTGCAGCAGCAATGTACTCGGCTTCAGCAGTGGATGTAGCAACAGATGTTTGTTTCTTACTCTGCCAAGAAACCAAACAGTTGCCTAGGAATTGACATCCACCAGAAGTTGATTTTCTAGTTAATTTACACCCTGCATAGTCACTATCAGAAAAAGCAACTAATTTGCAAGAGTGCCCAGTGGAATACCAAAGACCTAGAGATTGAGTACCTTGCAGATATCTAAAGATCCTCTTGACTGCAATCAAATGGGACTCTTTAGGAGCAGCCTGAAATCTAGCACAAACACAAGTTGCAAACATAATATCTGGTCTAGAAGCTGTTAAGTACATCAAGGACCCAATCATACATCTGTAAAGTGTTTCATCAACAGCCTTACCTTTCTGATCTGCATCCAGTTGTGTGGTGCTGCACATGGGAGTAGAACAGGGCTTACAGTGTTGTAAATCAAACTTTGCCAAAAGACTTTTTGTGTATTTTGACTGATGAATGAAAGTTCCATCAGCCTTTTGTTTGATTTGCAGACCTAGAAAGAACTGTAATTCTCCCATGGCACTCATTTCGAATTTTTGTTGCATCAACTTTGTAAATGCATCACACAACTGGGGGTAGAGGAACCAGTTCCCACACTTGCTGCTTTTTGAACTGAAGAAGCTCAAGCTGCATGGCATCAACCCATCCATTGTCTCTTAATGCAATATGATAGTTCTTTGGCTCTTGCTGACTGATGAAAAGAGCATAGAAGCAGAAGTTGGACAATTGACTTCTAGTTGAGACACCAGCATTGATATCACCAATGATTTGAGACGTTGGGTGATTCTTCAGCTCTTGATGCACTATGAGATCTGTGCAAGTGTTTGTAGCACGCTCAGCAGCAACAGATGTTGATCCAGATTCTTGAATCCAAGTGTTAGATGGCATATCAAATGAAGTAGAGGATTCAGAAATCTCATCAGCATTTGTTGTGGATGGTGCTACTGAAGCTACAGGAACATCAAGTTGAGTAGACTCAGGCAGTTGATCACTAAACTTGAATAGGTGAGTACTGGGATCATCATGAACATCAGTACCACCAGATGGATGACTAGCTGCAGAAGGTGATGAATTCACATGATCTGCAACAGCTGGAGGCTGATAAGGAACATATTGCAGTATGTCCAGATCGAACAACTCCACAGGGTTTTGTGGGATTTTGTCCTTAGGAGATTCATTGAACTTCACATGCAAGGTTTCTTCAACCATCTTTGTCTTACAGTTGAACACTCTGTAAGCCTTGCAAGTGGATGAGTACCCAACAAAATACCCTGCATCCACCTTAGAATCAAACTTTTGGAGTTGATCCTTTGTGTTGAGAATGTAACAAGGACACCCAAATGCTCTGAAGAATGAAATTAGAGGAGCCAAATGATGTAGAACTTCATAAGGAGTCTTCATCAACCTCTGATTCACTAAAGCTCTATTTTGCACATAGCATGCTGTGTTGACAGCTTCAGCCCAAAAGGTCAGTGGCAAACCAGAGTCAGCCAACATGGACCTTGCAGCTTCAATTAGGGTCCTGTTCTTTCTCTCCACTACTCCATTTTGTTCTGGAGTCCTTGGGATGCTATACTGCCTCTTGATTCCCTTTGAAAGGTAGAAATCATCAAGTGTATGGTTTCTAAATTCAGTTCCATTATCACTTCTTATACACTTGACTGATAGGGAATACTGCTTCTCAACATACAACACAAAGTTAATAATTGTCTGAGCAGCCTCATCCTTTGAATGCAAGAAGAAGGTCCATACAAATCTGGAGTAATCATCCACAATTACCAGACAGTATTTCTTCTTTGCCATGCTCATTACTCTCACAGGACCAAAGAGATCCATGTGCAGTAATTGCAAGCAGACAGTGGACTTTGGTTCTTCTATAGGAGGAAATGAGACTTTGTGTTGTTTTCCTTTTAAACAAGCAGTGCAGGTTTCATCACAGAGGAACTCCTTTATTGGTAGACCTCTTACTAAACTTTTGTGGATCAGCTGATTCATGTTTTTGAGATTAACATGACCCAGCCTTCTATGCCACAGTTTAGATTCCTGAGGAGAGGCCTTGGAGAACAGGCAAGGATGACCTTTTAAATCAATCTTCTTTGACAAATCCAAGGCATATACTCTTCCTATCCTGTTGGCCTTCAGGAGAGTATATTCATCCAATACCTTGTCAATCAGCCTCAGAACTTTGGAAGACAGAATCCGGCAGTTCTGGCTTGTGAAAAGTGCAACATGCCCTTTATCACACATCTGACTAACACTCAGTAGATTATACTTGAGATTCTCCACATGGTTAACATCATCAAATCTGATTTCTCCATTTGACACAAATCCTTTCCCGATGATGTAACCCTTAGCATCATTTCCAAATGAGACAAATCCCTTCTTTCCTTGAGAGTAGTCATTAAGAAGAGAACTGCTCCCAGTCATATGCATAGATCCTCCACTGTCTACATACCAGATGCTTCTTTGGCATGCTGAAGAACCCTGCATATATCATAAGAAACTAGTTAGCTTTAGATACCCAAACCTTTTTGGTTTTGGGTATGTTTTCATCAACAGATTTAACCATAACTTGTTTCTCATGATTAACAGCTGATGAAGGTGGAGATGGTGCTGAAATGGAATTCTTAGATTTGGGCTTGGATTTCCTTTTCAGTGGTTTGATCACAGGTGCATCTAGTTGGTTAACTCTCCCCAACAAATGCTGAACCATCATAACAAGTTGTGTCTGATTTGTTGCTAAGGCCTTCAACTCATTTGACACATCAGTACTTGTTTTTGATGAGTTCCTGTGACCCACCATTTCCTCCTTCTTGAAATTCACAGACTTCGTCTGATGTTTATCATGAGGAACACTATCAGCTGTTTTCTGATAAACCCCATCCTTCTTTTTGGATTTTGGTGAGGCCTTGGGTTTATCAGTTTTAGATGACTGTGGTACAAACTTGGTTTCAAACTCATTTTTCATTTTATTTATTTCTTCTTTAATGAGCTTATCTCTGTTGAGTTTGGAACCCTTTTTGTACCAGCATTCATCAGATAGATGATTGAATTTACCACATATTTCACATGGCTTATTCTTCATCTTGGATTGATCAACTGCTGAAGTGGAAACTACTGAAGGTGTGATCTTCAGTACTTTCCTCCTTTCAGTACTTGTGTTAAGTACTGAAGGATTGGTAACAACTGAAGACTTGTTCTTCAGCTGTTCTCTATCCGTCCTGAAAGACCGTATGATAGATTCCTCAGCAGTTGTTAATCCTTTTATTTCATCAGATTTGAAATGCTTTTCAGATGTTGTGACTTGCCCTTCAGTACTTGGAGTACTTTGAGGAACAACATCTGAATTTCTCAGCTTCATGTGTTTATCAGCATTTAAACCATCAGGCAATTGATTTGCTGAGATCTTAACACTGACTTCATCCTCTAATTTTGTATTATCATTTGAGGATGAATCACATGATGATGTGGTTTGGAAATTACTTTCACCTTCAGATTTTACTATTGATTTTGAAGTAAAATCAGTAGGTGGTGCAGTATGATTGTAACCTATTCCAAACTTCACATTTGAAGCTGTTTGCTTGCTGAGAAGCATTTCAAATCCCTTGCAGGATGTTACCCATCGGTCACACTCAACTTGGGTAGCTGCAAGTGTCTCTTTGAGACTTCTGTGGTTCTCGAGTATGACCTCTACCTTAGCCTTTTCATCATTAAGTTGGCATTTAAGCTTGTAAATCTCATCATCTTTGTCATTAAGTGCAGACACATACTCATCTTTTCTTTTGGAAATAGTTTTCTCAAGCTCAAGATTTTGACTGATTAAAGCTACATTTGCCTCTCTAATAGAGACAAAGGCAGCTATGCATGATTCAGAACATAACTTGGCTTTAGCCTCAGAAGATATCTGGGTTACCTGTGAAGATGAAGCATCTGAGCAGGAACCCTCAGTAGACTCCAGGGCCATGAGAGCAAGATTCCCAAAAGGATGTTCACCACCATGTTGACCAGCACCAGCAGATAGTTGCTCATTGAAACCAGAAAGATCATCTGGTAAGCTGCTCCAGTCAACAACTCCTGGTGTGAAGAAGCTGTGATGAGGTTGAGATTGTGATGGAGATGGTTGAGGCTCAGGTAGGGCTTGAGGTTGTTGTGCTATAGGGACATGAACTGGATTTGGCTGTGGCATATAATAGCAGGGATAAGGATATGGCATTGAACCCTGAGGGACAAAGTATGCAGGAGATTGAGGTTGTGAGTGATGACCAGAACTAGCAGGATGTTGCCTTTTGTTTTGTGAACTATTGCTTGGAAAGGTCACAAAGGGTGCAGAGGAGTTAGATCCAGTTGATCTACACTCTCTTGCAAAGTGCCCAAGCCTGTGGCATTTGTGACACCTCAACTTACTCTTGTCAAAACCAACTTTGGTTTTGCCAGAGAGTCCTGGAAATTTCCTACCAGTTCTCTTGTAGAACTTTTGAGATCTGATATTGATCAGGGCCATTTGGCTCAAAATATCCATCTCTTCTAAATCATCATCAGCAATACCTTGCAAATCATCCATGATAAAACATAAATTATCACTATTACACCCAGAATGACTGTCAACACCAACAAATGCATGATCAGAACTGTTTGAAGAGAAATCTATATGCTCATCATAATGACTTTCTGATCCAGCATATTCTGACTCATGACCGACCAAGGCAGTGTTACCTGGTACAAAGTCATCAGAGAGCTTTCCTGATGATGCCAGTTTCCTTTTCTGCTCTATCTCTCTTTCAAATGTAAGCAGTTTCCCATGGAGTTGGGTGAGAGATAGGCTATCCAGATTTGCACTGGAGCGTAGGACAATGGTGTATGTGTCCCATCTCTCAGGCAGTGATCTGAGGAATCTGTTGTTCATCTGGCTGTTAGTATACTCTTGCTTGACCATTTTCAGTTCAGAGATCAAGCAGGAGAAACGCTCAAACTGTTGAGTCAGTGTCTCACCCTTCCTATGAGAGAATGTCTCATATTGTTGGGCGAGGATTTCTCTGTTGTTTGCTAAGACCTCATCAGTTCCTCCGAATTGTTCCTTCAAAGCATTCCAGAGGTCATGAGCAGTTTCATGATGCATAAGCCCAGAATAGATTTCATTCGGCAGTGCCATGGCCAGAATTCCATGGGCTTTAGCATCAATCTCAAACAGTTTACGATCTTCATCTGAGTATTGCTCCTTCTTCTTCGGAACCATTTGATTGGTCTCCGGATTGTTCACCATAGGCTTGTGTGGACCATGAACCACAGATGTCCAACAACCTGAACTGTTAACAGACAGGTGATGAGCATTCTTCGTTGCCATATGTTATACTCACTCCTAACCAGCATCGGAGGCTTGGTTGAGGAGCCAGTATTGTGAGGATCATTAGATGGAGTGGTCATTCTCAGATTCAAACCAAATCAATCAAGTTTCAAAAGATTTTGCACAAAAACACAACAAACTCAATAAGAACCAAGAAGAAACTCAAATTAAATAACCAGAAGCAGCAGAAAATCAATCTTTATAACTAGTTCTTGCACATATGCTAATTCGATCAAACTATAGATATCAAAATAGCAGTTTCAATGATCAATTGTTAAACCGATCAATGATTAACCTGCTCTGATACCATTTGTTAGGATCAGTGATCTAAGTTTGATCAATTAGAGTTGAATCACAGCGGAATTAGAGCAAGAATTAAGCAAATATAGCAAGAACACAATAAATATTCAATGGAACAGTACACGGTTATATAGATATAGGGTTTTCTGCAAGGAGATAATAACATTCATGCACATATGCTTCGGTGTGGCGGCTGCTAGGTTTTTCTAAGCTGCACCAATTACAATTAGGTCAGCATTCCTTATATATAGGAATGTGACGTCTGCTGATGTCACTTGATAGTGACATCTAACAGAATTATTACAAACTACTGAAAGTAAGCAAACTACTGAGAATGTTCACAACAACTGAGAACATCTCAGATTATTCTAAGTACACGAAGAAACATAAAACTACTGAAACTATAAGTACAGAAAAGAAACTACAACTACTGAAAGGAAACCATTACAACTACTGAAGAGGTCTTCTTCAGCTGTTGTGACAATCATCTGACACTTGGTCTTCAGTCTTTGTCTTCAGCTTTTGTCTTCAGACTTTGTCTTCAGCTCTTTCACTTCAGACTTTGTCTTCAGCTCTTTCACTTCAGACTTTGTCTTCAGCTCTTTCACTTCAGACTTTGTCTTCAGCTCTTTCACTTCAGACTTTGTCTTCAGCTCTTTCACTTCAGACTTTGTCTTCAGACCTTGTTATCAGCTGATGTCTTCAGCTGTTGCAGACTACTTCAGTTGTTGTAATGTCCGTGGGACTTAAAGGTTTTTCTGATCAGGCTCATTGGTTCTTTTGGTCCAACAAACCTAAATAATACACTCTACCACCTTAGAAATCATCCATGAACATACTAACATGATCTTAACATCACAAACATATTCAAACCATCGTATTCAAGATTTTGTGCAAATAAAGTTTCCCTTTTGGGAAAGCACATCCCAAAATCTATCAAACACTCAAGACATTCATGAATTCATCAATAATATACCAATTCAAGCTCATGATAACATCTAGACATGATCAACAACATCCAATTATCACAATTCATCAACCTTCATAGCCAAAATTTACTATCTTTAGTAAGACATGAACTACAACATTCATTCTTGGATTTCTAGCATTCAAATCAACAATCTAACATCCTATTATCATCACAAACACATCAACAACATCAATTCATCATCAAATCACCATATCCATGCAAATAAAGTTACTATTATTAGTAACCTATGAACAACGCATCAAAATCGAAGCTTTCTTGCATAATCAACGTTAACTAACATCAATCTAATCTAACTAACATCATAACATCATCAAACAACAAAGAATCAACATTCAATTGCATATTTCAAACACCAACTTTTGCCCATAATCAAATCCCTTGAAAAACATGTAAAAATCTTACATTTAAATGTGTAATGGTTTGCAATTGAAGATTCTAACGTGTTCTATCACTTGAAATCGATCAAATCCGAGGGTGATTGCTTGTTCTTGGGTCGAATTTGCAAAGTGGAGAGGGAGGGAGTGCAGGTCGCGGCCGATGGATGGTTTACTGTTAGTGTTTTGTGTTTTGATTAATTATTTAGCAATAATTACCCTTTTAACCCTCATAGTTTGTATTTTATAAAGATTAGGCTTTTAAATACTCTTTTAAAATGTTTTTAACTAGAATAATAAGCATATAAACTAACAATGACAATTATATATTTTATCTTTATTAGATACAAAACATACGTATTAAACACACACGTTTCCACGTTACGCGATAAAATTCACCATTAATACTTAAATCGCATAATCACAACCAATAACCAACATTATTAGTTGAATAATTATCTGTTCATCATTATTAATTATTATTAAGTCACCAACGTTCAACGACAACTAGTGTGTGCTCCCGACACGTGTATGCAAGACTTAACGGAACTAACGGAGTTTGGTAATGGAAAATTACCGGATGTCACATTATCCCCATGTTGAAAGAATTTTCGTCCCGAAAATTGCGTTACATGGTGAGTGTTCCATCACTGGTCTACTGCATTGGCACAAGGAAATCGAAATCGAGTGAGTTTTGGATGAGTTGTCACATCATCCCCATGTTGAAAGAAATTTCGTCCCGAAATTTAATCAGTACCTTCGCCGGTTGGCATCGTCTTTTCAAACAGCTGAGGATACTTAAGCATCATTTGGTCCTCACATTCCCACGTGAATTCTTGTCCACGTCTCGAGTTCCAACGAACTTTGACAATGGGTATCTTGCTTTGCTTAAGTGTCTTTACCTCTCGATCCATTACCTCGACCCGTTCCTCAATGAAGCGTAACTGTTCGTCTACTTGAACTTCTTCCAGCGGTACGACCATAGTTTAATCCGTTAGGCACTTCTTCAGATTTGAAACATGGAATACATCATGGATTCCACTTAGCGAATCAGGTAAGGCTAATCGATAAGCTATTGGACCTATTCTTTCCAAGATCTCAAATGGTCCAACATATCTCGGATTTAGCTTTCCTCGCTTACCAAACCGAACTACGCCTTTCCATGGTGAGACTTTCAATAAGACTTTGTCACCAACTTGAAATTCCAAGGGTTTCCGTCGCTTGTCAGCATAGCTTTTCTGTCTGTCTCGCGCTGCGGCCATGCGGTTTCTTATCTGGACAATCTTCTCAGTTGTCTCGTGTACTAACTAAGGAACCTTTAATTGACTATCACCAATTTCAGCCCAGCAAACTGGTGATCTACACTTTCTCCCATACAAAGCTTCAAAAGGTGCCGCATTTATGCTAGTGTGATAGCTGTTGTTGTAAGAAAATTCCACCAATGGTAGGTGAACTTCCCAGTTATTCCCGAAGTCAATCACACAAGCACATAACATGTCCTCCAAAGTCTGTATAGTACGCTCGCTTTGACCATCAGTTTGTGGATGATAAGCAGTACTCATATCTAATCGCGTACCTAAAGCTTTCTGCAGCGACTGCCAGAAGTGTGATGTGAAACGAGAATCACGATCAGAAATAATTGAGATCGGTACTCCATGCCTCGAAACGATCTCCTTCAAATAGAGTCGAGTTAATTTCTCCATCTTGTCTGTTTCCTTTATCTCTAGGAAATGAGCAGACTGTGTTAATCGGTCCATGATAACCCATAGTGTGTCACAACCAGTAGAAGTATGAGGTAACTTAGTAATAAAATCCATTGATATCTGATCCCACTTCCACGTAGGGATCTCGGGTTGTTGTAGTAGTCCAGATGGCTTTTGATACTCCATTTTTACCTTTAAGTAGGTCAGACACTTGCTCACATAAGTAGCTACATCCGCTTTCATATTAGGCCACCAATAGTGCGCCTTCAGATCATGATACATCTTATCAGATCCAGATGTATAGAGTACTTAGACTTGTGTGCCTCACTCATGACCAAGTCTCTCAAATTTCCGTGTAGAGGTACCCAAAGTCTATCTATGAAATAACGTATTCCATCCGCTTTTACTTCTAGTTGCTTTTCCATTCCCCGTAACCCTTCTAAACTCATATTTTCTACCTTTAGAGCTTCAGTTTGAGCATCTCGGATTTGTTCAGGTAAATGCGTACTAATCGTCTGTTGCAGAGCTCGCACACGTCGAGGCTTAGCAGTTTCTTTCCTACTCAGCGCATCGGCAACTACATTTGCTTTCCCCGGGTGGTACTTAATAGCACAGTCATAGTCATTCAGTAATTCTACCCAGCGCCTTTGCCTCATGTTCAATTCCTTTTGCTCAAAGATGTGCTGAAGACTCTTGTGATCGGTGTAAATAGTGCATTTGGTACCGTACAAGTAATGTCTCCAGATCTTTAAGGAAAAAACTACCGCACCCAGTTCCAAGTCATGGGTGGTATAGTTCTTCTCATGAATCTTCAACTGTCTAGAGGCATAAGCTATCACCTTATCCCGCTGCATCAAGATGCATCCAAGTCCTCGAACAGATGCATCGCAGTAGACTACGAAGTCATCACTACCATCCGGTAATGCTAATATTGGTGCGCTACACAGTTTCTGTTTCAGCAACTGGAAAGCAGATTCCTGACTCTCGCCCCATTTGTACGTCGTTCCCTTATGAGTCAAGGCTGTGAGAGGTTGTGCAATCTTAGAGAATCCTTCAATGAACCGTCGATAATATCCCGCTAATCCAAGGAATTGTCGTATCTCGCTTGGTGTCTTAGGAAGAGACCAATTCTTTATCGCTTCAATCTTTGCAGGATCAACATGTATTCCCTTCTCGTTGACAATGACCCAAGAATTGTACCTCACGTATCCAGAAATCACACTTAGAAAACTTTACGTATAGTTGTTCCTTTCTAAGTAATTCCAAGATTAAACGTAAGTGCTCTCCATGTTCTTCCTCAGTCCTTGAGTATATCAATATGTCATCAATAAAGACGATAACAAACTGATCAAGATAGGGCTTGCACACGCGATTCATGAGGTCCATGAATATGCTGGTGCATTCGTCAACCCAAATGGCATGACCAAAAATTCATAGTGACCATATCGTGTACGGAAAGCAGTCTTCGAGGTGTCCTCTTCTCGAACTCTCAGCTGATGATACCCAGACCTCAGATCAATCTTAGAGTAATAGCTTGATCCTTGCAGTTGATCAAACAAATCATCGATACGAGGTAAGGGATATCTATTCTTGATAGTAACCTTGTTCAGTTCCCTATAGTCAATGCACATTCAAATGTACGATCCTTCTTCTTCACAAATAGAACTGGCGCTCCCCAGGGCGACGAACTCGGTTGGATAAACCCTTTATCCAACAACTCTTGTAGTTGGGTAGATAATTCATGCAGTTCGTTCGGAGCTAACCGGTACGGTGCTCTCGCAATCGGAGTGGCTCTTGGAGTCAACTCAATTTGGAATTCAACATGATGATAAGGTGGTAATCCAGGCAGGTCTTCTGGAAACACCTCGGGAAACTCGCGAACTACTGGGATATCCTCTATCTTCTTTTCCTCGGTCTGTTTATCTATGACGAGTGCTAATATGGATAGTCGACCCTTTCGTAACAACTTTTGTGCCTTCATGAACGAGATGATGCCTATCACCGCACCACTCCTATCACCTCTGACCGTAAGGACTTCTTCACCAATGGGAATCCGTATGATCTTCTCCTGGTATATGACTTCCACTTGTTTACCAGAAAGCCAATCCATGCCTACTACAACAAAACTTCCTAGTGTAACAGGAATGAGATCTATGGTGAATGTATGACCAGCAAGCTCTATCTTGCAGTCTCTAAGAATATGCGTTACATGAATCTATATACCGTCAGCTAACTCTACGGTGTATTTAGATTCTAAGGCTGAGGGCATATCACTTAAAAGACTACAGAACCTAGTGGACACGAAACTTCTATCGGCTCCGGTATCGAATAATACGGTAGCAAAACGACCATTAACTGAAAATTTACCAGTTACTGTTGTAGGATCGTTTAGAGCCTCACCTGAGCCAATGACGAAGTCTCTTCCTTTGGCTCCATTGTTGTTATTGCCTCCATTGGTGTTGCCATTATTTATGTTGTTGTTATTGTTGTTGCCATTGTTATTGTTGCTGTTGTTTACATTTTTGTTGTTGCCATTACCGTTCTCTTAAGTTGGGGACAGTTGCGTTTGTAATGGCCTTCTTTTCCGCACTCAAAACAACCTTTCGGAGTTTCTTGTGATTGTTGTGGCTTTTTCATCAGTTCACCCCGGCAGTCTTTGGCTGCGTGACCAATCTTCCCACAACGTTGGCACTTGAAGTTATCACATCGACCCACATGGTGGTAGTTACACCGGTTGCACTTCGGCTGTCTTCTGCCATACCCACCGGGTCCTTGATTTGAGGGGGTCGCCTGGTTGAAGCTTCGATTGTTATCGAACTTCCGTTACTGTTGCTGGCTTTGCTGCTGTTGTTGAGGTTGAGATTGGCTGCTGGATGACGATCCCTTGTTGCTTGAACCATCCCACTTGCGTTTATGGTCGGGCACGCTTGCTACCGCACCCCGCTTAGGTAATCGACCTTGCTCTACTGCTTGATCATCAGCCTATGGGCTGTTCGGATAGCTTGTTGTATGGTAGTGGGGTTAGAGGCAGTTACCATACTTTGAATTTCGGGCACCAATCCCCGTATATAATGCTCAACCCTCTTGTGCATTTCATTCACCATCCCTGGGCATAAAGTGGCTAACTCATGAGTACGGGTCGTGTAGGCTTCAATTTCTGAGCCTTGCATTTTGAGTTGCCAGAACTCAATCTCCAGTTTCTGCACTTCATTTCAAGGGCAGTATTCTTCGGTCATAATCCCCTTAAACTCTTCCCAAGGTAGTTCGTTAGCCATGGCTTGACCCAGCATTTGCACCTGGGCATTCCATCAGGAAAGTGCTGCGCCTTCCAATGTCCCGGTGGCATACTTCACCTGATCAGCAGGCGGGCAGTTGCATTTTCGAAGACAGACTCTGTCTTCTCAAACCACCTTACAAGCCCTACAACTCCTTCCGTCCCGCTGTAGGTATGGGGTTTACAGTCCATGAAGGACTTGTAGGTACATGGTTGTGGTCCTGTTTTGACAACCCAAACATTAGTCAGATATCCTATACAATTAACTAGAATAATTAGTTTAACCACTCATTATCATTTACCTGCTGGTTGTCCCGATTGGGCAGCAGCCACTGCCGCCTGAACATGTTCGTTAATTAATGCCGCCAATTCCGCAGGCGACATGTTTATGGCTCCGGCACCACGGCCTCGGGCGCCACGTCCACGACCACGCCCACGTCCTCTTCCTCGTGCGTCCATATTTCACTTTACAATTCACAATTATAATAATGAGTAACATCCAACACATTAGTCTCATCAAGGTACAGTAAACAATAAGAAATAATGCATTCACCACAACCACAACATTTATAACAGAAATAATAACCAAAGATAAATAAATTGCAATTGAGTCCCAAATATTCCATCAATGTCAAAATTTAAGTTTGTTAGTTGGGTGGGAAACAACCCTTCCCACATAGGTTTCAAAGAAAAGAAACACTACATAGTCTAAGTCTTTAAAAGTGGAATCAGTCCAGTACGTCATATCCGTCACTGTCCTCATCCATCTCTGCTGGTTCTTCTTCGGGGGCTTCCTCGGGTTCCTCTTCTGGGTCTTCCTCATCAGGATCCACCAAAGGTGCAGGGGCTTCAGCAACCTGAAGTGCTGCTAGCTATGCCTCTAAATCAGCAAACCTATCATCGATCACTATGTTATGGTGATCTTGTGCGTCCATGCGCCCACTAAGTGCTACAACGTTGCCTGCCAGAGTATGATGCCCACCGATGGCCATCGAGAGTCACTCCTGAAGCGTCTCTACCTGGAAACGCAACTGACGTATCTCAGATCGTAATGCAGAGTTCTCATCAGTGAGTCCTCTAATCCGCTGTCGCTCCGTTTCTAGAGCGGCTACCAAAGCTGCAAACGCCTGCTCGAGAGGATGCTCAAGGTAGGAAGAGTAGGCAATGCAGAGGCGGTCGATGACCTAGTCCTAGGTCGTGTAGGAGCTACTGGTGGTACGCGCTCTCTATAAGCCATACGGTTTATGTAGGTGGGGTAGAAATCCCAGTTCCGCGGAGGATCGAGCTCAGGAGGTATGAAAGGCTGATCCCAGTCTATCTCGCCAGGAGGATAAGGATGTCGAGGCCAGTTAAATCCCCTATCCGGTACGGGAGACGTAGGAGGTGACTCAGATCGTGCAAGTCTTTTCCCTAAATTTCTGGACTACGATGCCATGCTGCGAAGTACGCGTTGCGTATGCCAATGAGTATACAGTAAGGAGAGTAAGCGATAAGTAACTAACAACTGTGCGGTTATAGGGTAGTGTGAGAATGCAACCTAGTTCCCTATAACCAATAGCTCTGATACCAATCTGTCACACCCTCAAAATCCACGTGCGGAGTTTACCGCGAGGCTTGTGAACAAACCAGGATCACAGTCAATAGTTACTCAAAACGACACTATATGCCACATTTAAAATAAAACCAACCAAAGTTCAAACTTTAAAACCATGCGGAAGCGTTTTGTAAATGAGACAAACCCAAAATATAAAAATGCATATTTGGCAAAACATGCGCCAACCTAAACATTTAAACACTCGTAAATAGATACCAACAAACATGTCTTTAAAATAGAGTCTTAGAATGCATGCTGGACCCGTGTGGTGCTCCTAATGGCAAGCAGAGTTAACAACCTGAGAATAGCATACTAAAATGTCAACACAATGGTTGGTGAGTTCAAGAGTTTGCATTTATCATAAACAATAACATTTGCATAACATAAGAAGTGCATTGAAATAGATATCTAGTCTATATTCACAAGTAATAACCATAGTGATTTCACGATCGAAGCTGACTGTGTTGCGTTTGTTGCCTCCCGTCACGACTTACCAGGTCGTGACGATATTTGTGTCTAGGACAATATTGTACCCGTTTGACCTCGAGTCGTACAGGTGGGGCTCGTCAGACCCAGTAGTACTACCCAAGATTTCCCGCTAGTTACCATTATTAACGATCCGAAAGTGTGAGGACTTTCAAGGTATTAAGCACTATGTTAAAACATACACAGCTTATAATAATAAAATAGCGTTTGAGTACAAGTATGCTACCTCCCTCAAGAAGAAGGTTTATAAAAATAGAGGGGCATGAACTCACCTGGTGTGTAAAGATAATGACTAAAGAGAACTGGTGATAGGTGCAAAGACAACCCTTCAAAGGTTACCTAGAACACGAGAGTACATAAGTACGTGTACACAGAATCATATTGAAACCCTAAGTGCTTTACAAACCAAAGAACTCAAAGTTTTAAAAGACAAGACACATTTGACCCAGTTGACCCGTTGGTGACATTATAGATGAAATTCCATTCAAACAAGCATAACAGCCTATCACACATGATTAACATACAAACTGATTACATATAACACTTCATTAACCACATGTACTAATTAGATCATCATACAGCCAGATATCATACCAGTTATGCGAATCTCAAACAATTATCGTGCTCAACATAGTTACAACACAACCAATGCATCATACATAGAATCAAATCATGCACAACATGCCATGTGAAGCCACTCACGACTTCACACCCTAAACCCTGCCAATCCTACTAAGTAGGGGCCTCAGATTCGCACGCGTGTATGATGATCATCAACATGCCATTCATTAGAATTCATAGAATCCAAAATGTTCAACCATCATCAACCACAAACCAACAATAGTCCTAACATACCCATATGACCCATTACCATGAATTCCCACAACAGGCCAAATCAGATAATTAACCAACTAAACATTCATACAACCCAAATAATACATTCTACCACCTTATAAATCATCCATGAACATACTAACATGATCCTAACATCATAAACATACTCAAACCATCATATTCAAGATTTTGTGCAAATAAAGTTTCCCTTTTGGGAAAGCACATCCCAAAATCTATCAAACACTCAAGTCATTCATGAATTCATCAATAATATACCAATTCATGCTCATGATAACATCTAGACATGATCAACAACATCTAATTATCACAATTCATCAACCTTCATAGCCAAAAGTTACTATCTTTAGTAAGACATGAACTACAACATTCATTCTTGGATTTCTAGCATTCAAATCAACAATCTAACATCCCATTATCATCACAAACACATCAACAACATCAATTCATCATCAAATCACCATATCCATGCAAATAAAGTTACTATTATTAGTAACCTATGAACAACGCATCAAAATCGAAGCTTTCTTGCATAATCAACGTTAACTAACATCAATCTAACCTAACTAACATCATAACATCATCAAACAACAAAGAATCAACATTCAATTGCATATTTCGAACACCAACTTTCGGCCATAATCAAATCCCTTGAAAAACATGTAAAAATCTAACCTTTAAATGTGTAATGGTTTGCAATTGAAGATTCTAACGTGTTCTATCACTTGAAATCGATCAAATCCGAGGGTGATTGCTTGTTCTTGGGTAGACTTTGCAAAGTGGAGAGGGAGGGAGTGCAGGTCGCGGCCGATGGATGGTTTAGGGTTAGTGTTTTGTGTTTTGATTAATTATTTAGCAATAATTACCCTTTTAACCCTCATAGTTTGTATTTTATAAAGATTAGGCTTTTAAATACTCTTTTAAAATTTTTTAACTAGAATAATAAGCATATAAACTAACAATGACAATTATATATTTTATCTTTATTAGATACAAAACATACGGATTAAACACACACGTTTCCACGTTACGCGATAAAATTCACCATTAATACTTAAATCGCATAATCACAACCAATAGCCAACATTATTAGTTGAATAATTATCTGTTTATCATTATTAATTATTATTAAGTCACCAACGTTCAACGACAACTAGTGTGTGCTCCCGACACGTGTATGCAAGACTTAACGGCACTAACGGAGTTTGGCAATGGAAAATTACTTGATGTCACAGTTCAAAACCCTAACTTGTGTAAATTTGTACAATGTCGAATTGAAATGATAATATAAACTGAAACTGAAGTTAGAATGATGATATACACATGATTTCGATCAGAATGTTGCATTCAAATTGTTTGTTCTTCAAAGTTGATTATGTGATGAATCTTCATCGACTGAGGAAGAAGATGAATAGTCAATCAACATTTTTTTTAATTAAAAGTGAAAATTGATTAAAAATTCACATTTAAATTTGTTTTAAAATAAAAATTGAGAATTAAATTGTGTTAATCATAATGAATCTAAACTTTAATGAATTTCTGATTTTGAACAGAATGTTCAATTCTTAGAATTTTTAAGTGCAAGTTGGTAAAAAATGGTTAAAATACACAAATTTTTAAAAAGTCAATAAAATTTCAATTGTGTTAATTTTCAACATTCAAAAGCCTAAATTTCTTGTTCATTTTGCAGATGGCTGATTTAACGTTCGAGCCGAAACACAACGTTGCTGCGCTATTAAACGAGGATATTCAAGATGCTGCAGGATACGAAGATATGATCAGATTTCTATTACAGACGAAATACGTATATGCCATGTGCTACCAACCGATTATCTATGCACGTCTGATTAAGAAGTTCTGGAGCACGACATATGTTGATGATCATGGAGTTAAAGTGGTCCGAGGCTTTATAACGAATTTTAGAATGATTGAAGTCTCTAAAGACTCAATTAGACAAGCCTTGAGGTTACGACCTAATGATCCAGAAGATTTATCCGAGCTAACGTTTGATGAATGTAGACAAACATTCATGGAAATGGGACACCCTAACCATTTTCCAAAGAAACAATCCTTTCGTGCTCGTGTATATAACCATTGGAAGCTTATATGCTATATTTTCCAACATTGCATGTCAAAACGAAGTGCGGGATGGAATTCTTTCCCTGTTGACATTGCATCACCCATTGTAGCACTGACTACAAATAGACGACTCAATATGTCAAAGTGGATTCTAAATGGTTTTATCTTTAATCTTGAAAAGGGAATTAGGAACAAGTATCTCATGTATCCTAGATTTCTTCAAATGATCACAAATGAAGAGTATCCAGACATATGTGTGCATGGTATGAGTGGTGAAACTATGATGCTAGAGCATATGTCTGATGTATCTTATAAGAGATTGGCAATGGTTACTAGAGCTCAAAATTTTCCATTATTTGATTATATTCTCAATGTTGCTAATGATGAAGTGGATATCACTATTGATCATTATCATTTAACTGAGGATGAGCCTATTGACCCAGCTGATTTGATTGAGGAAGTACCAGCTGAAGAGGATGAAGAAGATGATGATGACAATGAAAATATTGATGATGAAGAAGATAGTTCTAGCTCATCTGATTCTGATGATGATGATGATGGTGGTCATGATGGTGATGGAATGGAAATAGATCATGATGTTGTTATACAAGAAGCTGAGCAAGTTACTGAAGAAATTCATGATGAAGCTACTGAAGAAATTCATGATGAAACTACTGAAGAAATTCATGATAAGGATACTAAAGAAACTAATCAAGGTGTGAAGAAATTGCAAGTATGATTGAAGAAATGGTAGAGCATAATGATCAATTTGCATTAACTGAAGAAGAAAATTTATAAAAGAAGATTGATGAATTGAATGAAAAAAGGTTGAATTAATTAAAAACAATCGAAGAGTTGAAAGCTGTCAATGAAAGTTTGATTAAAGAAATGAAAGAAAAAGACAAGTTAATTGATGAGTTGAGAAAAGTCGAGATGATAATATGAATACATTTGAGGTGATGATGATAGATTTTGATTCAATGGAAGAAAGACTACAGAAAGTAAATGAAGAAAATGAATCATTGAAAGAAGAATTAGAAAAGTTGAAAGAGAAACAAAAGTCTCCATCACCTGAAGTGATGATTATTTCTGAAGTTACTCCGATTGATGTTGAAAGAATACCTGTTTTAGATAAAGGAAAGAGGAAATTAGATGATATTGATGTTTCAGTTTTACCTGAATCATCATCTAAGATTCAAAAGGTGAATGTTGAGGAAAAAGAATTTGATGTTCAAGAAATTATCAGAGTTTTAGATGATATAGGAGCTGAATTTGATGATGAATGGTATAATGAAGTTCTAGATGATGAAGATCTGGTTGAAGCCAATGTAAATGAATATTATTCACCAATTGATATAAGTCATGATGATGTACCTGTTGATGTTGAAGAAAAATACAATTATTTGGTGAAAATGAAATACAATCGGGTGTTTCTTGATGGTTTGACGGTTTCTCAAATTCATAAAGAATATGAAAATGTGTTACAGCTGAATCCGTTGCTCCGGTTGATCCAAACGAAATTGTAGTTGAACATGGAGAATGGAACAAATTACAAGAAAGCATTAATATTGAAGAATTGTCTACATATGAGTTGCATCATTTTAACCCTGATGATATGAGCATTACTGCACTCAGAATGTGGTTACAGTCGCGTAATTATCCACGAAAGAGATTGAACAGATTGTAAGGTGAATTATTAAGGAACTTAGTAAGAAGTTTCCAAGAAACTGAAAGACAAACAAACAAGATGATAGTGATGGATATGGACAATCCTCAATACCTAGAAATTACAAAGAGAACAAAGATTTTGAAGCCTCAGGAGATTAAATCTATGGCTATGACAAGTTCAGCTCATGAACAAAGAAAAGAACTGATGAAAATGTTTTCTGACACTGAAAAGCAAACATATCAGGTCTCTTTGGAACAGAAACAACTGTGGAACAAGGCATGTTCAGCTGGAGATCTAGTACGTAATGTATTGCAGAAAGGAAAATCAATCTTTGAGTTGTTGAATGCTATGATTGTTCCAGACACAACAAAAGAAGTCAAGATTGTTGCATGGAAGTATGATGAAGTTTTGATGCCTTCTTAATCAAAAGAGTGAATGCAATATGTGACGTGTATCATTTCTTTTCTAGCATCATATCTCTTCCCGTGCAAGACTTAAAAGAGTTGAATAAACTTCCATTGATAAATCATACAAAAGCTAAAAGAGGTGAAATGTTTATAGAGTTGCTCAACAGAGGAATTAATAGAATGCCTTCCTTCTTGAAAACACGTTGTGATCAAGAAGATAAGTAGTATATTCAAACTTTAAAGAAGAAGAGAAAAGGAGTTGATAAAGATGTTGGTGAAGAAAAGTTTTTGGATGCTTTCAGTGATGAGTATTTTGAGAAAGTCACAAATCCTGGATTGAAAGTAATTGATGGATCTCAACAATCAAAACCGATTCTAAGATGGTTTTATAATTCTGAAACGTATGAATTGAAGTTGGTCAAAAATGTGAATGATTGGGATAAAGATATGATTAAATTGTTTGGTGTGTTTGAACTTAAGCTACTTCATCCTAGTTACATTTCTTTCTTATCAATTCAAAATTTTGAGAAAGTGAGTCCAGAAACTGCTAAGAATGACAAAAAATATTTTGTGTCGATCATTAAGGTGATGAATGCAGCAATAGAGAGGATATCTCTGAGGAAAGCATTAGCATACGCTAATATTGTGAAGAAAGATATCAAAGACATTGAATTCATGAGAATTTCAAGCAAAGGGGTATTGGAGATTTATTGCAAAGTCAATTCTAAACCTATAGAATGTTATGCAAATGTTGATATTGCAGGTCTTTCTAAGCAAACTTTGGAAGTAATGAACAATATGGAGATCAAAACAAATGAAGCTAAAGCCTGAACAAGGGATTTTAGTAGGAAAATTCAAAGCAGTTATTATAAAGGCTCTATGGGAGCAGGAGATTTACACGAAGAAACCAGTGTTCAAGATCAAGGAAGAACCAAAAGACTTCTTTGCCTTGTGAAGACTGAAGATCAACACTGGAGATAGAGAAGGAGATTGAAGAAAGAGATAAAGAAGAAGATTGAAGATAAAGATTGAAGATAAAAGAAGATTGAAGACAAAGATTAAAGACTGAAGATTTTGAAGACCAAAGACATGTAAATCTTAGGGGGAGTATTGTAGATGCTTCTTGAAAGATTAACATTTGTCTTTGTGTGTCTTTTACATTTTTGTCATTGTATAGGGACTTTTATGTAAATATTTGTTCCTTGTGTATTGATAGTATAAATAGCATAGTTAAGGTATGGGTAGATAGATAGATATTCATATAACGAATTGTAACTATTTTCTTTCTACACTTGTATTCTCTATGCATTCTATCAATGAAACTACGAATTTTTGTGATATGTTTGCTTAGATTTGATTACTTGTGTTTGTTTTGATTGAATTGTATCATGATATCATCACAGATCGATCCATTTTGAGCTCATCATTGCATTCGGAAGAATAGCATATGTTTTGCCTTACGTAGATGTTCTACGGAAGAATTAACTTGAAACAAGGAAAGTTTTGCCTTTCGTAGATGTTCTGCGGAAGAATTAACTATCCAAATAACCACAGAAGGGTAAAGAGGGATATGGGACCCACAACATTAAAAAGAGTTTTAAATTTGTCTAAGAGAGTATAAAGGATACCTTGACCGTTGGCATTTCTATTCACTTTTTTAAAATATTTTTTCAGACCTAGAAAAACACTCACAACATAAACCCCTTCTCCACCAACAATCAAATTTACTTTCCACACATCAATCCTCACCTAAATCACCTCTAAAACAGTATCATGATGGCTAATCGATTCAAAAAAGATCATAATGTCTGTGCTTTTCTTAATCCAGAGGATACAACAGCCGATGGATTACAGGGATATTATCAAATACTTGTGAAGATCAAGATTATTCTATGCTTTATCTATGGATCCTGTCATATATCAATCGCATATTATGGATTTCTAGAACTCTGCAAGAATTGAGGAAGAAAATGATGAACAAGTGATTTTTGCTTCAATAAGAAATGAAGAGTTGAGGGTAGACGAACGAACAATCAGGAGGGTGTTGGAGTTCGGAGATCAAGAAAAGGGTCACCCTGATGTATTCGAACATGAATACATTCAAAAACTATTTCACTTAATGGGTTATGATGGTGACTATCGGAATGGTGAAATCAAGAAAGGGAGGTTGTGCAAGCCATACCGATTCCTGTGTCACACGTACTTGAAATGCATGTCAAATAGGAAGTCTGGATTGGATAGATTTTCAAGGCATATATCATGAGGAATCATTGGTGTGTTTGAAGGGAGAATGTATAATTATGCCAAGTACATTCTGGGATGCTTGTGTGACCATATAGGGGTGCACAAGGAAAACAAGATGTATATTTTACCAAGGTTTCTTCAACTAATCGTTAATGAAGCAATGCCCAATATTGAAAGAGAAGGTGAAGTGTTATTTAAGCTCACCTTGTAAGATCTGTGTTTAACAAGATCGGTGGGTAATATCAAGGAGAAGAAATGGAGATGTTTGCTCATGTAGTTGATGAGAATGCTGGCATTCCTCATGAACTTCTATACATTGATGATCAGCAACAACAAACATCATCAGCTGAATCTCCTGATCAATAACAACAACAAACTCCACTAGCTGAATCCCCTGAACCACAACATCAAGAACCCAATCCTCCTTCACCACCATCTCCTACTAACATACCAATATCACCACCTGTCCATATCATCTCACCACCAAGTGAACACACACAACCACTATCTATTCACTTTCCCAAACATCAATGAACTCTGCTGAAACAGAAGTGTTCTCATTTGATGACCTTCAACAATCTCCATCACACCCAACAACATAACCAACTTCCTTACCCACAGCTAATGAACCAATCTCACATGCTGAAAGCCCAACTCAAACTGAACTAGTCAATCTTGATGAGGATGATGAGCTTGATGCTGTGAATGATGGTGCTACAAAAGAGGTTTTTTTAGATGTAGAAGGGGATAATGATGAAGTAGTTGAACAACCAGATAAGAGTAACTACATTGACATAGTTGCTCATGATGAAAATGATCTGAGAGATGATAGATGTGAGCAAAAGTTATCTGGTGGCCAAATATAACAATCTCATCATCAAAGGCAATAAAAAGTTGGAGAAGTTGAGAAAAATAAAAAAGGGAGATAATTTAGAAAGTCGAGACAATCTCAAAGCTAGAAGCTTTAATCAAGCAGTTACAAGAGGAGATTGAATCTAACAATGAAGTGATTGAATGAATGGATCAGTTTGCAACTGAGTCCTATGAATCTGTTAAGAAAGAAAAACAAGAAAAGGAGAAAGCAATGGCTGAGCTCAACAATGCACTACAGACTATCTCTGAGCAGTTGGATCTGCTAAAAGCCAAAGATGAGGAGATAGAAGGATTAAAGAAGAAAGTGGCTAAATAAGAAGGAGTTAGCCTGCAAAAGCCAATCAAAGAAACTTCTGTCTTTTCCATGATCAAATCAAAGGAACCAACAATCAAATATCATAGGAAAAGAAAGTATTTGGGGAAAACTATAGAAGAAGTTACTCAACTTGAAGATACCCCAAAGAAAGCAAGAACCATCTCCACTGAGCACACTCCATCAGTGGATCTTTCTACTCTCAAGCCAACTAAACCTGATGAAGAAGAAAGTGATGATGAATGGATAGATTTAACTAAAGATGAGACTCAAAAGGATGATGAAGAAGCAAGATCTGATGAAGAGCTATTATCCAATGAAGTTATTTTTTAGGAAAGAGCCCAATCCTTAATGTTCATGGATCTGATAAACGATGGGTTCCCATATGACATGGTTGAGAATATGAACATGGCTGAAATGATTCAAGTGCTAAAAGAATTTGATGCTGCTAGATTAATTCTGCCAGTATGCAACTATGAAACATTCTCAAAGTTCAAAGCCATTGAAAAGATAAGAAAAGATTTGGGTCACTATGACACCAAAAAGCTGACAAAATAAAACATGACTTGTTGGTTGGAAAGTCACAACTATGGGTCTCATGAGCTTAAGGGATGATTAGTGGGAGAATTAAGAGATATGATGGAATATGTAATGAAGGTTGAGCTTGACACTGGTGTGAGATTTAGAACCGGAGCTCCCAATCCTGCTTACAAACAACAATCAAAACAAATTCATGCTGAGCCAACAGTTGTAGAAAGCAAGGATATGCACAGAGGAAAAGAAAAACTTATCAGGGAGCCAAAGGATGTAATCCCCAACAAAATCTGGCTTCTGGGAACCGCTGTGAGAGAAATAACTGAACAAAAATCTTCTTTGATCTAATTTTGTAAGCACGACCACCCCAAGATCAGGAGAAGAAAACAAAATTGTAGCATGGAAGTTTGATTCTGAATGGGATTATGCTGTGATAAAGAGAGCATATGGGATGGTGTAATATTTTCATTGGATAGAGACAATTCTATCACTCCCAGATGAATGCAAAACATCCCTATCATCAATTACACAATCAGCCTAAGGGGAAGAGATTTTTCTATGCTGATTGCAAAACTCAGAAACAAGTTTAAAGGTGATGTGTTAAAGGAGGCAAAGAGAGAAGATGTTAAACATAATCAAAGAAGTCAGAGGTAGAAAAGGTCTCATTCTAGCTCATCTCACTTAGTTGATGATGAATTTTTAAGAAGAGTTGGATATGAAGACAAAACTTCAGCATATGTAAAAAGCATTGAAGGAAATCAGTACTCATTCCCTATCACAGAATGGGGATATGTGGAGAGAACAAAAGAGCTTGTGCTATAAAGGAATGATCCTCAGAAGAAAGCTTCTAGCATAAGACTATTTGACCCAATGGAGATCAAACTCCTTCATCCCAGCTACACATCCTATCTCCATTATAAATATTTTCCAAAATTGAATGACAAAGTAGCTCAAGATGACTTATGCTTGTATGTCCACATCATCCAAGTGATTGACAAGCTGCATGCTAAAGCTGACAAAAGAAGAAGATTTGAAGCAGGTCAACTTATGGGAACAGACGATCCATCAATCACTGAGCTCAGAATGTCAGAACAAGATGAATTGGAAGTGGTGTCAAACAACAGTGTAGTGGCAACACTGACCACTGAAGAGGACATTCTTGGACTGAATTACAAAACATTAAAGAAAATGAAGAGAATGAAGATCAAGTATTTATATGATGATCAAAGGAATGTAATTGAATACTTCAACACAAGAATTTGAGAAGAGTTCATGAATTGAGAGCTCTGAACTGATGATTACAAGAATCTAAACCTAAGGGGGAGTATTGTTAGGCCTAGATCTTTTGTATAAGTTTAGATGATGAATCATTTCTTGTAATGAACTTCTGTAATTCTTTATCATTTTATAATGCATTAAATATATGTTAACCCAAATATTATTTGTGTTGATTTTATGTGATTGCAGGAAAACATCATACTTGGTCAATTTGGAAAAATTGACAAAGTACAACAACAACTGCGGATGAACAATTTTGTTCTTCCGTAGATGTTCTCCGGAGCATATCTTAACAAATGATGTGCATTCATAGATTTCCTTCGGAAGCTCAACATCTACTGAAGAACAAGTCCTGAAGTCATGCTGCTGTTGTGAAAGAAGAGAGTTTGCTCCTGAGTATGAAGTTCCAAGAATAAAAAACCAAATTCCTTCGAAAGAACAAACTCCTACGAAAGACCAAATTCCTAAGGAAGACCAAATTCCTGCAGAAGAACAACTTGCATGAGCACTCATCAAGTACCAACACATGATCAACAAGTAGCTGCCTGAAGTGATGTCATCAAGTCAATATTTACGGAAGTCTTGCTTTCTGTCAGAGGACTTAGGATGTCATTTTAGGAATGTTACAATTGTAGCCACCACAAATAGGAAAGCTACAGTTTCCATTATAAACCATAAATCCCTCTTCCTAAAAATATAAGGCAAGGATGCACTCATTAAAAATAGACACACATACGCTATTGATAGTGATTCATAAACACACGATAGCATCAATAGGTGATTGAATACGTGATTGAGAGTTATCGATACTAAAATAGTGAGTCACTTACTCATAGAAACGATATCAATCAATTATTCAATTGATATAACAAAAATAACAAAACATCAAGAACATCATTGCAGATCATAAGATCACCAAAGCATCATTAGTGATTGTAATCGATTTTGTATCAATGTGTTGCATTATATTATGTTGTTTTCAATTTGTTTTATGCTTTGTTAGTCGATTTCAATCTCACAAACAATTAAATTAAAAATCAAATGTTGATAATTCCATAATCTTTATTTGTTCAATCAAACTGATAATTCCTGATTCGATCCTTGAATTCACACAACCCATTTTTGTTTTGATAACATACCTTGGAGTGGGAGGATGATGCAATAATGGTGTTGGAGTTATGCTCTTGAATAGTATTACTTCTCTGCTTTAGCCTTAGCCATTACTAGCTGGGCTTGAGCTTCAGTCAACATGGATATTAGATCTTGTATTTGAAACTTATAGTTGGTATGTTAATGTTTTAAAGAGGACATAGTTTTCTCTAACTCTTCTATTTTGAGTTTATAGTCAGATTCTACTCTCTTAAAATCAGACTTTAGGATATTTAAGGACTCAATATCAGATCTAATTTCCATGTTGTAGTCCTGATATAATTTAACCTTAGCAATATAGGCTAGGGTACAAAGATATTCATATACCTTACTTTCTTCAGTTCCAGCCATGAGAGCTTGAGCATGGGTGACATCTTGCACCATAAAGCTCCAGTCAACCTCTTGAGCAACAGCTACAGTTTGCAGCTCAGTGGGTTTGGTTGCAACCTTTGACGTAGCAGGATGTTGGGAGGCTTGAGCTGCTCAAGGATTAGATCTTGGAGCTTTACATTCCCTAGCAAAGTGATCAAACTGGTTATAGTTATAGCATTTGGCCTCACTCTTATCAAACCCGAATTTGCTATTAGTTGGGTTCTAAGGAAACTACCTTTTGGTTCTTTTAAAGAACTTCTTTGCTCTGTAGGTTAAAAGAGCCATTGCTGGACAATGTCCATATATTCAACATCATCTGGGATGAAACACTCTAGATCATCAAAACAGAATTGAAAATCTCCAGAGTGCTCACTCCTTGAAATAAAAGCACAACTATCATGGAAGGGAGTGTGTTGAGCCTGTTAAGACCTGGGTGTCTTAGGGAAAGCGATGTATGGCCCAAAGAGGATGATGGTTGTTGGGGGTAGTTCAGGTACAACTGAGGCTGGGGAGTTCTTGATCCTTCAGTAACATGTAGAGCATTGTTGACTGTAGGATTTAAGGGTCTGTTCTTCTGGTGGCTCTTCTGAGTCTCCATCTCCATACAGTATCCATCAAGGATTCCATATAGTTGAGTCATAGTAAGAGTGTTGAGATTTTCAGTTCTCTTGATTGAGTCACAGTAAAAGTCCACACATGAATTTTCTGACTATGTCTCTTTTCTCAAGAACAACTCCCATAGTCTGAAGAGAGGTGCTCAAGTCCATATACCTAAAGTATTGTTGGCTCAAGGTCTTACCAACAACATAAGTGAAGTTCCCAAACTTCTGCTTTAGCATATCTTTCTTGTTCTCCTTTGATTCAGTAGAACCAGAGTACATCAGCTTCAATGCATCAAATAGTTCTTTGGCAGTCTCGCATTGCTTAAAGCCTACCATTATGGAGTTTGGTATAGCAGTAAGCAACACGGTCATGGCTTTGCAGTCGATGTCCATCTTCTTGAAGTCTTCATTAGAGTAGTCTTCAATAGCTTTCTCAATCATGGCGCCATTACCAGGCGGGTCCGCCACCTTTAGCTTATAAGGACCATGAGTGACAGATCTCCACATGCGGCTGTCTTGATACTTGATGAAACCTTCAATACATTTGCACCAGGTTCCAAAATCATCAGGGGTGTTGATAGGAGCCTTGGTCATGGTTCCCATCTCAGACTCAAAAAAATTTTGGTTAAGAGCCATTTGAGTGAAGTGAGTAAGTGTGAAGAAACAAGGGTGATTTGGGATGGTTAGATCTCACAATCAAGAGCCTAAAAAACTCTGATACCAATTGCAGGATCGGTGTTGGTCTCTCAACACAAGTTTTTATCTCACAAACTCACTAAGTCTCAATCGGTTGATGAAGCAGAATCTCTAAATGAGTTGATAATAATATAATAAGTTAATAACACAAGAATGGTTTTCAAGATACTTGTATATATTACTTCTCAACTTAGTATCACAAGACTCTTACAAGCATATTACTTAAGTTACAATGAGAAACTATATATACTACTATCTATAGCTGATTATACTTGGAAAACCAGCTGGAATTTACCTGTTAGAGCTCTTAAAAGATTAACATTTTGTCTTTGGCGTTTTGTCATAGTATAGAAACTTATTTTGTAAATATGTTCCTTGTTTTTTCTTTGATAGTATAAATTGGATATTTTATGTATTGTGTAGGGTAGACGAGAGAAAAAAATAGTTAGAACAGATTGAATAACTGTAACTCACTCTTACACTTTGTATCCTAAGCATTTTCTATCAATAAAATCTATGAATTTTTCAAGTAATTGCTTGTGTTTGATTACTTATGTTTGAATTGATCATTGTATTATGATATCATCACAGATCGATCCATTTTGAACCTATCAAATGGTATCAGAGCTTTAGGTTCAGTGATCAGAGCTTACCAGCATTATTGAGCTCTTTGAATCACTTGAACCTGTGTGGATTGCAATTTGATCGATTAATTATTGATTTCTGTTGTGTTTCATCCATAGAAACATGATTTGAATCACAATTCAGTGTTTAATCCATTCAGATCTAAGTATTGATCAGATTTGTGTTTGAACTGTGTTCTTTATTTTTGGATTGTATTTCAATTAGAAAACAGATTTGTTGTTGTTGTTTGATCAAAAAGATTGATTAAAGATTGTTAATCGGTCTATTTACTACCTAATTGGAAGTTTTGAGATCAATTGAACAAGTTTGAAGAATTTCATAAGATTTGAGTTTGTTGAAGATGATTAATTTGGCGCTTGAGTATTGAAAAACTGCTGAAATTTGCTAAGTGATTAGACGCTTTGCAACTGTTTTGGCGTTTCATCACTGTTAAGGCATTTTCAGAACAAGCATTTTGAAACTATTGGGACGCATCAAGACTGTTTGGTCGCTTTGATACTTTGTTGAAACTTAGTAATTCTAGACGCTTGAGAACTGTTTGGGCGTTTTTACCTCAGGCGATTCTACACTGTCTGGGCGTTTGAGAACTATTCGGACGTTTCATCAGTTAGGGGTTTCAGAATTCATCTAAGGCATTCCATTAGACGTATCTTGTTCAAAGCCAGACGTTTCAGAAGTTTTAGGCGCATCAACATTCAGACTTAATAGTGAACACTAAGAACTTTTTTTTCAAAAACTAAAAATCGAAAAATATTTTCATTTCATAGTTTCTTTTTAAAATTTTAAAAACAAAAAAACACAAGTCATTTTCATTAATTCAAAAATAAAAAATGGTTAAGTCTGAAGATTCTACAAATAGGATTCCCAAGCTCAAAATAGAGATGATTTCCAAAATTGGTCTCTTAGATTGAAGCATCATCTAAACTCCATTAACACTGATTTGTGGAACTCAATAGAGAAAGGACCATATATCCCAATTATATCCGATGGTCCTGACAGAGGATTTGTCTATACAAAAGACTCTACAGACCATATCCTGAAGATGGTCTACAAGGAGATGACTTAAGGATGGTTAAGAATGACATCAAAGCTTATTCATTGATGTGCAAGGGGTTACCATTGGAAGTCTTGACTAGACTTGAAGGTTATCAAACTGGTTATACCATGTATAGAGCTTTGAAGATCATTTGTGAAGGTGGTAAAGAGATACAAGATCTCAAAAAGCAGAAACTTAAGAGGCAATTGGAGTTATTTGAGCATCTTTCTGGTGAAACAATCAATCAAATGATGAATAGATTCGTGCAATTAACTACTGAAATGTCGACTGCTGGTATCAAAAATGATCTCAAAGATCTAAATTACAAACTTCTAAATGCTCTTCCATCTTCATGGAAACAGACAGTCACTCTGTTGAAGCATATAGAAAAGTTTCCAATGGATCTAGATCTTTTGATTGCCAAAATTGAATCAGTTGAAATTGATGAGAGCTCCAGAAACAATGATAGAGCTGGAATGTCTCAGTATAAGTACGTTGCTTCTCCAGTAACACAGTGGAGAATGCATTTGTCGCAAAAGATGATAATTCTCCAGAAGATGAGGGCGATTTGTTCGTTAGAGCTTGTTTCTTTACAGATACTTATTACACAAGTGCTCCTGTTTATACAACTCAACCTCAGTCTCCTTCTAAAACTCTAACTCCTAAACCTCAAATTGAGACTTCATCTTCTAATTCTGTTAAAACTAGCAAAGTTAAAGATGTTATTAATATCCTGTTACAGGATGATGAGTCAAAATCTGATTTTATTTCTTTCATGACAAGTTTTCATGCTTATCAAGGTAGTCATCTAACCTAGTTGGATCTTGTTTGCATGATTTGTTTGAGATGGATCTTGATGATATGGAAGAGATGGAATTGAATTGGCAGATGCTAATGATTGCTTACAGAACATAGAAACACTCATATGTTAACAAGAATTACAAGCCTAGTGCAAACAAAATTGTGGCTTTGACAAATCAAAGTCAAGGTGTTTCAACTGCAACAGTTATGGTCATTTCTCAAGGGAATGTAAAGCTCCTAGAAATCAAGGTGGAAATGGTCAAGCAGGTTCTACCAGTCAAAGATACCAACAGCAATCTCAAGAAACTTTTCAAAAGCCTTATCAAAGTCTTCCCATGCCAAAACTTAAAGATGAATAAAAATTATCTGAAGACCCAAAGAAATCTCTTGTTGCTAGCATCAAAGATGGCTATGACTAGAGTGCTTATGCGAACAATTCACAGCTAATCTAACATCTAGTTTAGCTCTTGTTGCTGAAGTTCAAAATGAAGACTGGTCTGAAGAAAATGATCTTAAGGCAGATGGTGATTCTGAAAATGATGATAAAGATTATGATTGGAGTGACAAATATGACCCAAAAGAGGATTTAGAAGAAATCGCATTCATGGCTCAGTCTGAACAACCAGAGGTTGACCATCCATCATTTGACTCTGAGACTTCTTCAAGTTGTTGAAGTCGGAGAGAAAATATGCACAAAAGCATGTTTTGATCAAGTTGAGTATTACAGAACATATTCACTTAAAATCTGTGACAAACTTAAACAAAAAGAAGTAATGCACAACAAACTGAAAAATGATCACAATGTCTCTGATAAAAAGATCTTATCTCTACAAATCTCTTGGAATAAAACTCTACAAGAACTTGAACATGTTAAAAAACAACTTGAGGAGATGACTAAAAATTTAGAAGAAGAAAAAATAGCTCATGCTGCAACACAAGTGGATCTAGCTAAAGTTAAAAGTTCTAAAATAATTGTAGAATAGTGGTAAGTGAGAGGAAAGATAAAAACAAAACAGGTGTAGTTTTACACATGAGCCCATGCCTGAATATATCACAAACACTTTCCCAGAAAACTTTAATACACATGATCATTCACCTGAAAACAAAGCTAAGCTAAACCTCTTTCAAAATAAGAAAAGAATTCTAAAAGTATGAAGAGAAAACAAATGTTGAGATATTTAAGGAACAAGATTCTGAAAAGATTAAAAATGGTCATCTAGTGAAAGTTAAATCTTACGAACAACACCAAAGAATAAGAAAATATTTTTTCCCAAAGAGTATATTGTTGAAGAAGTAATTGTAAAGAATGATAAACAAAACTCAAAGAATAAAGAGAACGCAAAACAAGACGAAGTAACATCTGAAAATTAGTTTTCTTACGGCTTAAACAATCCAGATTTCATCAAATGGCATAAAAGAACAAAAAGGTAAAGAAAATGGAAAAGAGTCTTCTACTGAAGATGTTCAATCACAAAGCAATCAGAGATCAACATGATCAAGAAACCAGAGAAAGAGAATGAAAAATGCTAAATCTAAATCCTCTTAGAATAAAAATCAAAACAATCAAACTCAAAGAACAAATCAATCTAATCAATTTAAACCAGTGAAGTTTGGGTCTGTAGGTACTTTTGATATGAACACAATTCCAGAAATCAAATCAAATTCAAAGAACAAATCTAACTTTGATCTGAAAACAGGTTCAGTTCCAAAGTCTTCCACCGTTAACAAAAGATTTGTATATAAGGTGTCTAGGAATGGTGTTAATGAACAAAAGTCAAAACCCAAATTTCAAAAGACCCAACTCTTAAATCAAAAACAACAGATTAACTTTGCAACTCCTAAATCAAAACAGGGATCAAATGTGGCTTCCACATCAAAGGTTAATCAATAGTTTTTTAAATTTCAACAAAGGTACTATGATATATGTGATATGTACAATCATAAGACTGATGAATGTTCCTAACAGGTACTGTCACATTTGTGAAATGAAAAACCATTCAACAGCTTATTGTTATTTCAACAAGTATTGTACCATTTGTGATGAAAGAACTCACAAAACTGAGAATTGCTACTTCCAAAAGGAACTCGCCAAGGAATGGATATGTCAATCCATAGTTTCAAAGAAATCAAAGTGTTGGTTTTCAAAGATTGACAATACAGCCTTCTATAGGCTTGAGATCTTTTCAAAGTATTGATTCTGATTGTGATGATTCCTATGCTATGAAATCAAGGAATTATAATCAAAGAAAATTCATTCCACGATCTGTGAGAATGAACAACGCAAATTTTGGTAATCAAAATTTTTATAAAAATGTTTCTTTTGATGGTTTGAATTATCTTGATGATGATCTTAAAAACGTTATCATGCTTTACGGATTATGCAAATCAAAGATAATCAAAAATTTGTCAGAACTAGAATTGGTAAATTTAAACAACAATAAGCTTTATTTTAAACAGTTTACCATTGTTGATAAATGCAGGTACGCCCAAGAAGACCAATTAATAGGTGGTATGTTGATGGTGGGTGTAGTCGGCATATGACAGGCAACCCTGCCTTGCTTCAAGATTTTAAGTTAAAAGATGGTACTCATGTTGCATTCAAAGGTGATGCAGGTGGTAAAATAACAGGTGAAGGAACAGTGTCCAATGGGATTATTAGCTTTGATAAAGTCAACTATTGTTCACAGTTGAACTTTAATCTTTTAAGTGTTTCCCAAATTTGTGACAATTCTTACCCTGTTCTATTTGATGATTCTTTTTGTTATTTTTTGAAGCCAGGTTTTCAAATAAGCAAAGAGTGGGTAGTTGTTAAAGCTGTACGAGATCGATATGCATACAAGTTAGATATGTCTCAAGTAGATCCATCTACAGATACAACATGCCTAATTGCTCAAGCATCAAATGTCGAAAGCTAGTTATGGCATAGACGTCTCAGGCATTCCAATTTCAAGAACATGAACAAGCTTGTAGCAAGAAATCATTTAGTAGGTCTTCCAACAAAGAAGTTTGCTACAACAGATCACTGCTCAGCATGTTTAAAAGGAAAGCAACACAGAGCGTCTTATAAGCCCAAGCTGATAAACTCAAATTCCAAGTCTCTCCAGATGTTGCACATGGACCTATTTGGACCAACAAATATGCATAATATTGGAAAGAAATCTTACTGTTTAGTTATCATTGATGACTTTACAAGATTTTCATTGGTTTTTTTTACATGCTAAATCTGAAACTGCTGAATTGTTAAAGCAATTCATCATTAAAGTAGAAAATCAATTAGAACAAAAGGTGAAAATTATCAGAAGTGATAATGGAACTGAATTTAAAAATTCTAATGTTGACATGTTTTGTGCAGAAAAAGGAATTGCTCATCAGTTCAGTGCACATAGATCTCCACAACAAAATGGAGTTGCTGAAAGGAAAAGAGAACTTTGATTGAGGCCGCACATTCCATGCTAGCAGATGCAAAGATTCAAATTACTTTCTGGGATGAAGCCATGTCCACCGCATACTTTGTATAGAATCGTAAATTGATTGTGAAAGATAAACAGAAAACTCCTTATTTGTTGATGTTTGGCAGGAAACCTAATATAGATTTTCTTAAATCTTTTGGTTGTCCAGTTTTGATTTTAAATTCAAGTGACCAGCTAGAAAATTTGATGCAAAATCTGATGATGGATTTTTTGTTGGATATTCGTTGGTTTCAAAAGCCTTCAGAGTTTTTAACTCTAGGACGAATGTCATTCTTGAAACTTTTAATGTTAAATTTCTTGAAAACTTTCTTCCATTAGTTGTAAATGGTCCAGCTTGGTTTTTTGATTTAGATTCTTTGTCAAATTATTTTAATTCTAACTTGTTTGACTCTCCAGGTGAGAAAAAGAAACAAGGAGGAGATCTTGGATCTTTCAGTGATGATTTTGATTCTGATAATATGGATGATTCTAGCCCAGATTACCCATTCTTCTCATTTGTTAAAGATCCTGTATTTCATTCTAAATCTCATGATCAATCTCACTCTCAACAAGCACAAGAACATCCTATTTCTGAAAGTTCTAATGTTTCACACCTATTCCTAATGCTGGTGGTCCTGAAATTGTACAACCTGAGTCTGGAACGTCATCGGTTTCTGATGATGTTGTTGTTACTGATAATCTTGATTACTTTATCAACTCACCTACTCAAGTTTCTAATTTCAATCCATATACTTTGAACTTATTGCATCAGCTTTCCGACTTGAACCAATCTAATCTGGATGTTAATGTTCAAGGAAATGAGATTACTACTTCTCGTATTCATAAGAACCATCCTACGTCTTAGACTATAGGTCCATTGAATGAGACAACGACGAGAAGTCATTCAGAACAAGCAAACCTCTGCTTATACTCGTGTTTTCTATCTCAAATTCTTCCTAAAAACGTCATCGAAGCGTTAAAGGAAAATAGCTGGATTGATGCAATGCAAGAAGAGTTATTGCAATTCCGTAAACAGGAAGTGTGGAAGCTTATGGATTTAACTGAAGGAGAAAACACCATAGGCACAAAATGGTTGTTTAGAAACAAGTCAGATGATCGGGGAATTGTTGTTCGCAACAAAGCGAGACTCGTTGCACAAGGTTACACCCAAGAAGAAGGAATAAATTATGAAGAAGTATTTGCTCCAGTTGCAAGACTTGAATCAATTCGTGTCTTCCTGGCTTATTCATCATTCATGAAATTCAAGGTGTATCAGATGGACGTTAAAGGTGCTTTCTTGTATGAACCAATCACTGATGATATGTATGTCAAGCAACCTCCAGGTTTAAAAGATTCAGAATATCCTCATCGTGTGTACAAGCTTTGTAAAGCATTGTATGGTCTCCATCAAGCCCCTAGAATTTGGTATGAAATGTTATCACAACATTTGATCCAGCATGGATACACACGAGGGAAAATTGATCCTACTTTGTTTATAAAGAAGGATGCTGATGATATCTTATGTGTTAATGTGTGTGTTGATGATATCATATTCGGTTCTACAAGTCCAAAATTATGTAGTGAATTAGAAGAAATCATGAAGTCTCGTTTCCAAATGAGTTCTATAGAAATTAACTTTTTCCTTGGTCTTTAAGTGAAGCAGTCTGCAGATAGAATTTTTATTAATCAGGAGAAATTCATTGAAAACTCTTGAAGTAATTTAAACTGCAAGAATGTCAATCCATCAGAATTCCAGCTGACGTAAATACCAAGATTGAACCTGATCCGAAAGGAAAATCAGTTGACCAAACTCTATACAGATGTATGATTAGATCTTTGATGTATCTTACTATAGCTAGACCTGATATAATGTATGTTGTTTGTGTCCGTGCCAGGTACCAATCTGACCCGAAGGAATCTCACCTAATCGCTGATAAACGAATATTCAAGTATCTTAAAGGACAACCGGCTTTAGGGCTGTGGCATCCTTTTGAAGGAAACTTCGAGTTACATGGATATACATATAGTGATTATGGAGGATGTTGCCAAGATCGTAAATTTATGATGGCTCGTTGTCAGTTTTTAGGTCCCAGATTAGTCTCGTGGCAATGTAAGAAACAAACAAATGTCTCTGTTTCAACCGCAAATGCTGAGTACATAGCTGCTTCAGCAGGATGTTCTCAAATCCTTTGGTTACGAAACCAACTGCTGGATTACGGGTTCAATTTTCTTAAAACTCCTATTTAAATTGATAACACTTCTGCTATGTTTATTACAGCTAATCCTATCTAACACTAAAAAACAAAGCATATCAAAATTCGATATCATTTTCTCAGAGATAACTCTAAAAAAGGTTTAATCATTTTGATTCAAATTACAACAGAAAAATAGTTGGCTGATCTATTTACCAAAGCCTTTTTACCAGGTCGGTTTAAGTATTTGGTTGAGTCAATTGGATTTATTAACCATGTTTAAAACGGGTTTTGAGTAATTGAGTTGTCTGAATCATAAAAGTGAAAAGAACCCTCCCTTAGCTGAATAAAAAGTTTTATAGAGAAAACTATCAAAGTTAACTGCCTGATTGTATATATTGTGTATGCATGTTCAATAGAAAATGAAAAAGCAAATACAAAAATAGAAAATTGTAAAATCAGAAGAAAAGTATAATACAAAAACTAATAAAAATAGAGTTTATTTGTTAGTTAATCATTTGGGACTGAATCTATCTTTGCAATTTGTCAGAAATGATAGATACATTAGTCTTGATCAGTTGCATACTTCCCTTGCTACTAAAGTCTAACATGATCAGATATGATGTATAGGTAAGCTCATGAAATTATAATGAAAAAGTAAATTCTTATGATTAAACTAAATCAATCATGCATTCATGTCTTACCATTTTAGTACCAATGAGTAGTGTCGACTACTCAAATTGATTGTTTGTAAAGTCACAAACTTACACTTGGTGGTGATATGAATAACAATGAGCTATAATTATTTAAAGCATCTATTCACATCTCTGTTATGAGTCATCATAGACCTGAAGTGACGAGATATCCTTTGTTGTAAGTCATTACAGACCTGGATATACTCACTTGATGCAAAAGATGCCAATGTACACAATCTAAACATGAGATCTGGTTATAAGTATATGTCAGGTTAATAAGTTGAGAAGAGCGCTTTCTTGCATATCTTGACGAGAGTTGAGCTCTCTATGTCTAAGTGTGACTTACATAATGTCATATCTAATCATACCTTAATCAATCCAAGAATTGGAAAAGTAAGTGTGCTGAGTATCTTGCCAAAAGCACTCATTTTCTATCCTTAGATCTCGTGTCTCCTCTGCTGTGGGAACGCTAACCTCGAACACACTTGATCAGGATTTAATAACTGTCTATGACTATCCACCATTTTATTTTATTTTAATGTGTTAATCTTACCTGATATTATCTCATTACAGGCATGTGATTCAATTGTGTATAGTAGATTTTTCTGTGTGCAGGCATGTTGATAATGATTAGTTTGTTGTACTTGCTAAATAAAAGAAACTTCTAAGTTTGTGAACTTAAAAGTTTAGGGGGGGTAAAAATGTAAAAGCAAAAATCAAAAATGTGAAAAAGAAAAAAAAAATTAAGTTCTTTGGATGGAAAGGATGAAGCTCAATTTCAAGCATGTGTGTGTTTGATATGATGTAAAAATGAAACTGAAAAGAATTCAAAATAAGTGGAAAAGCTTCTTGCAAAAAAAAACGAGACTATTTGTGTTGTAAAAGTTTTTAAAAATAAAGACTAAAATGATGGGAAATTATGTTAAATATAAATATTGATTCAAAGTGTTTTTCAAAATGTGCTTGGTTGGTGTTTGAATTGAAAATTCATATTTAAAAATGAAAATATGAGTTTCAAATGACTTGTGGTGATTTTAAACAAAAACAATTTGATTGTTAAATTTGAGGGTAATTAATGTAAATTTTGGGTAATAGTCAAAATTTGACTAAGTGTTGAGACAATGTGCATGAACAGTACTAATATGAATAAATAGTGTTCAGATGGATGTTGTGAAAATTTCAAAGTATCAGACTCATGGAAGGTTTCTCATGTGCCTGAATAGTTCTCATAAGTCTAAATAAGGAGAATGATGAATTTCAGGAATTTGTACAAGTATTGAGCGTTTTGTTCAGTACTTGTGCCTAAACAGTTGTCATGTTGCTGAAAATGGTTAAGTATTGGGCGTATCAACTTATGCTCATGTGCCTGAACAGTTTCAGACTTTTCAATGTAGTTAGATGTTTGAAGGTGATGTTTACTCTAAGTGTTAGACATTTCAACAAGTCTCATTTGCCTGAACAGTGCCCAAGCGCCTAAACAGTGCTCATGCGTCTGAAGATTTAGTGTGAAATTTTAGCCTCATGTGCCTTCATAGTGCTCATGCGCCTAAGAATGTTTACACTTATATACATTCAACACTTTTAGTTTTCATTCATTCATTCACAAACTCAAATACTCTGATTCACACATTCTCAAACCTGATACATTCATCCACTCAACATTCGATTGTTACATGTTAATCTTTTTGATATATAGGTATATTCAATGAATCTAAACATCATGCTGATCTTAAAACATATGATTTCATTAACTATTTCAAACTTTGATTGGGAGTTTTAACTCTATTGAGGCATTCGAACCCTAGATGTTCAGAAAATTTGAAATCTGTGATTTACATGTGTTATAATAACTGAAATTGAACATCAAATGAGTGTTATAACATGTTTTCGAACAGATTATGAGAATCAAATCTCAATTTCATCAAAATGTGTTCTTGATGATTCATTGTTCATCCAGTTGGTGTTTAAGAACAAGAAATGAACAGTCAGTTCATAATTTTTCATCAAAATTGTTGTGTTAATAATCAAAATTCATCTATTCAACTGATATTGAGATGATTTTAATTATTATAGTGTCCTTTAAATCATTAGAACTTGAACATGATTATGCTCTGATCTTGATGGAGTGTGTTCAACACTTAGAAAATTGAAGTGTAAAATGTTTAGTTTAAAATTTAAAATGTGCTAATTCAATTGAAATTCAATCAATTTTCATGTTTCAAGGTTCATTAATTGATTTAATCATAAATTGTGTGGAATCAAAATTGTAACCAGTGCATACTGTGTTCATGTAATGGGTTGTACAAAACACTTAAATTTTTTTAAGTATTATTGGGTCAAAATTGATAACACACAATATGATTGAAATTTTGTCAATTCAAATGTGATTAATATTTTGTTCTATGTATACAAATGGCAAATCTTAAATTTGAGCCAAAGTATAACATATCAGCCTTTCTTAATGAGGATGTTCGTGAAGCTGTTGGTTATGAAGAAATGATAAGATTTCTATTGAGAACAAAGTATGTGTATGCCATGTGTGCTCAACTAGTTATATATGCTCGTCTCATCAAAAGATTTTGGAGTACTGCTGAAATTGCAAGAGATGATGAAGGAAGGAAAGTTGTTAGAGGTTTTATCACAAACTATCGTATGATTAAAGTCTCCGAGCAGTCAATTAGAGAAGCTCTAAGACTTGGTGATAATGAACCTGAAGATTTGGCTGAACTCATATTTAATGAGTGTAGAGACACATTTCTATCCATGGGACATCCAGATCATTTTCCTAAGAAACAGTTTTTCAGAGCAAGAGCATATAACCACTGGAAAATCCTTTGTTATATCTTTCAACATGGAATGTCTAAGAGAAGTGCAGGATGGAATTCATTCCCTATAGACATTGCTTCTCCTATTGTAGCTATTGCCACAAACAGAAGGTTTATTATGTTAAAATGGATCATGAATGGCTTTATTTTTAATTTGGATAAAGGAATCAGGAACAAATACTTGATGTATCCCAGATTGCTTCAACTAATTATTAATGAGGACTATCCTGATTTCTATGCTCATGGAGTAAGTGGAGAAAGATTAATTTATAGTACATGACTGAAACCGTATACAAAAGACTTGCTATCGTGACTTGGGCTCAAAATGTTCAAATTTTGATTACATGAGAGCTGTAGCAAGAGATGATGTGAACATAGCTGAAAATTATTTTGATTTGATTGATGATGAACCAACTGATCCAAATGATCTGACTGAAGAAGCTCCTCAAGGACTTTTTGAGTCTGAAGCTGAGGATGATGATTAAGATAATAAAGATTATGATAAATCTAAAGATGAAGGAAGTTCATCTTCAAGTGATGATAATGATGATGATGATGTTGGAGGTAATAAAGTTGAAGAAGTTAATGAAGATGTAATTGTTACAGAAGTTGAAGAAGTTGATAATCTGAATGAAGATGTTCATAATGTTGATGATTCAATGAATATGAATGAAGATACTAATGAAGTCAATGTACAACAAGAAATGGAGTATGATCTTTAAAATGTTGATGCATTTAAGTCTGTAGTACCAGATGAAGGTGAAAGATCAAGTCAACATGATACAATTCTTACTAAGGAATTGAACACTGAGCAGATAATAGAAGCATTGAAAGAAGAGAACGTCAATCAGCTTAAGATGATCGAGCAGCTAAAAGATGAAAATAATCAATTAAAACCAGAATTTTCAAAGAAAGACTTGAAGATTGCAGAGCTTGAAGAGGTTCAAGAAATGAATGTAAAGAACTTTGATGTTTTACTCAGAGATTATGATTTGACTAAAGAAAAATACGAAGTTGAATGAAGATTAATGCAAGTTGAAAGAAGAACTTGAAATTATGAAAGAAAGCTTAAAGTCTTAATCTTCACAACCACAAGAAAAAGATCATTTAACTTTAGAGAAAGAGGTTATCCCTGAAGTTCAACCTACTGAAGTTGAAAGATTATCTGAGGCTGTGAAAGGAAAACAAAAGATAGATGAATCTCATATTCAAGTATTGGCTGAATTGTCATCCAACCCTCCTTCAAACATGTTGAAAATTGTTTTTGAAACTCGTAAACAATTTAAAGACATTTTTTATTATAGGTGTTGTTTTATTTTTATATGCTTTAATCTAATATGTTATTCTTATGCAGTGAATGTAGGTCATCCTTCTTTACAGGAAATTGCAGAAGTAGACATACAAGAGAAAATTAGAGCACTTGATGATTTAGATCTAGAGTTTTTAGATGCCTGGTATGATGAAGTATTAGAGGAAGAAGATGTTGCTGAAGCTGCATATTCACCGATTGAAGGGTCACTGAAAACACCCCGTTAGACATTGATGACAGATACAATTATCTAGTCAAGAAGAAATACAATCGTGTGTTTTTGGATGGTCTAACAGTTTCACAAATTAATGAAGAGTATGAGAAATGTATTATAGCAGAGTCAACAGCTCTGGTTGATCCAAATGAAATAGTTATTCAACATGGAGAGTGGAATCCAATGCAAGAATGTGTTAACATTGAAGTCCTTTCAACATCTGAATTGCATCATCCTGATCCTGAAAACATGACAACTGTTTAGCTTAGGTTGTGGCTATAATCAAGTAATTATCCTAGAAAGAGATTAAATAGATTGCAAAATGAGTCTCTAAGAAATTTGGTCAAAAGTTTTCAAGAGACAGAAAAGCAAAACAAGAAAATGATTGTGCTTGGAATGGATAATCCACAATATTCGGAGATAACAAAGAGAACTAGAATCTTAAAGCCTCGAGAAATTAAAGAAATGGAATTAGTGAAAAATGGTCATGAAAAGAGAAAAGAATTGATTGAGATGTTCCCAGAGACTTTAAGAAACAAACATACCAATTCTCGTTTGAATAGAAACAACTATGGAATAAGGGAAGAACTATAGGAGATTTAGTTAGGAATGTACTGCAAAAAGGCCAATCCATTTCTGAATTGCTCAATGCAATGATTGTGTCGGATAACACAAAGAATGTTAAGATAGTTGCGTGGAAGAATGATGAGATCTTAAGTGCCTTTCTAATCAAATGTGTAAACGCCATTTGTGATGTTTATCATTTTTAGACAAGCATCATAGCTTTGCCAGTGCAAGATCTGAAGGAGTTAAATAAGTTGCCTCTGATCAATCCTACCAAATCAATTCGAGTTGAAACTTTTGTTAAACTTCTAAATCAAGGCATTTCCAAAATGGTTCTTATCTCAAAACCAGATGTGATCAAGAAGTCAAAGAGTATTTCAAGTCATTAAAAAGTAAAAGAAAGGTGGCTGCTCAACCAGAAGAAGAGGAACACTTTTTGGATGCGTATAGTGATCAGTACTTTGAAAAGGTCACTAACCTAGGTTTGAAGGTGATAGATGGCACTCAAACTTCTAAACTAATTTTGAGATGGTTCTATCATGTTGACTCATTCCAGTTGAAGCTAGTTCAAAACTTGGAAGACCGGGATCAAGATATGATTTCATTATTTGGAATTTTTGAGCTTAAACTTCTACATCCACGTTATATTTCTTTCTTGTCTATCCAAAAGTTTGATCGTGTTGCGTCAGAAGTTGTAGAAAATGATAGAGAATATTTTATGACAATTATTAAGGTAATGGATACTGCGAAGGAGAGAATTTCATTACGAAAAGCTCTAGCATATGCGAACATCATGAAGGAAGACATAAAGTCTATTGATTTTATGAGAATTTCAAGCAAAGGCGTGTTGGAGATTCATTCTCACGATCATCCTAAACCTTTTGAGTTCTACCCTAACATTGATATTGCAGGCCTGACAAAAGAAACTTTGGATGTAATGGAAAAGATGGAGATTAAAACCATAGAGTCAAAGCCTGAGCAAGCTATACTTACAAAGAAGTTCAAGTCAGCTATAAAGAAAGCGTTGCGTGAATTGGAGCTTTACAAAGAAAAGCCGGTGTTCAAGATTAAAGAAGATCCAGAAGAATTCAATGAAGACTAAAGACAATGTAAATCCTCGGGGGAGTATTGTTAGAGCTCTTAAAAGATTAACATTTTCTCTTTTGCGTTTTGTCATAGTATATGGACTTATTTTGTAAATATATGTTCCTTGATTTTCTTTGATAGTATAAATAGGATACTTTATGTATTGTGTAGGGTAGACCGAGAGAAAAAAACAGTTAGAACAGGTTGAACAACTGTAACTCACTCTTACACTTTGTATCCTAAGCATTTGCTATCAATGAAATCTATGAATTTTTTAAGTAATTGCTTATGTTTGATTACATTGGGTTTGAATTGATCATTGCATTACGATATCATCATAGGTCGATCCATTTTGAACCTATCATTACCACTAGACAAATACTACGTTGCTAGAAGTAAAGTATCTAAGATAAAATAATATCCTAGATTAGGTAGTCATGACAGGTCCATGACTTACCTTTTGTCACCAACTAAGTATGGTAACTATACTAACTGATAAAGCTGAACAGTGGATTAAAGTATGGTCAACTACATGGGTGTGGGAAAGCGTCATGCAGTGTATCTGAGTTGTCAGCGAATGTCAGACAACCCATACTTATGTCCACCGGTTCATAGTTGATTCTTCCAAAGGCAAATGGCTTCGGAAGAATAAATTCTTTCCAGGCCATTTATACTTCGGAAGAATCAACATCATCCGAGTCTTCTGCAAGTCTTCATGACGTCATTCTTTGGAAGACTTTGTCTTGGATCTTCTAAGTGTGAATGCTTCCGAAAGAGAACTGCTTCGTCTCAGAAGACTTGGTTCTATCTTGGAAAGTTCTTCATATACTTTGGAAGGAAAACTACTTAGTCTCGGAAGACTTAGTTTTCCTTCGGAAGTTCTTCATACTTAAGCTTCGAAAAATCTTCAATTTGTCTTTGGAAGAGAAACTTTGTCTTCGGAAGACGTCTTTCAAAATGCTCTAAGTGTTGTTTTGGTTGCATTAGCCTCATATGATCCAACACAAAATGATCAACATTAGCCGCAATAATCTAATGAATATTACACAATAACCTGATATTACATAATTAGCTAACAAATATTACACAATAAGCTCATATAACATGAAAAAATACTTCTTTTTATGTATCAAAATTATAGTTGTTTTAAAGATTAGAATTTTTTTTTTACGGTTTACATTTTTTAAATAATAATGTTGTATGCTAACGTTATAAGTGTTTAATAAAAGAGTGGAACTTGAAAATGTGGTTAAAAACTAAAATTCTCTTGGCTTATCATTTGAAGTTTTATTTATTTACTCTTATACAATCGGATTTTTTTATCCCTTGGATCCAAGATCTAATGGGTAATAATCGTTCTCACCCTTTAAATTTGTTCCTCCTTTTTTATTTTTTCTCATATTTTACAATAACCCCACCCTTTACTTTTTAACATAAAACAAGTATATCCTGCTTATTTTAGTTTTATCTATAAATTTCTATAATGAAGTAAATTTTAGCATTACTAATTACTTAGTATTCTGTTTAATTAGTGCACTTTCTTATTAATTACTTAATATTATGTTTAGCATTTATTTTCTAATTCGATTTAAATATTGTTGAATAGATAAATCTAGTTTTAAAAGATGTTTTTCAATTTCAAATTACAAAAATCATGCTAACCCATTTATTACCCAGCTTTAAATTTCAAAAAACCATAATGTTACCTGTTTTATAAGATACATTTATCTGGTCTTACTGATTTAAACCATCAAGTATAATAGTTTTTCTATGTTTAATGTGTTTGAAAACTATATTACTAAACATTTGTAAAAGCTAAACAATTATTTTCAAATATGTTTTTGATTTAGTTTAATGTATGCCAATCCTTCCTAATTTGATTGGTGTATTTTAGAATAGATAAATCCTGATTTACGAACAGGTATTTGAAATTCATATTGTAAAAATCATGCTAAATTTAATCATGTTTTATTTGGAATTTGTAAGAGTTGTACTTAGAGGCTAATTCAACTAAAGTTCTCTCTGCATGCATATTGAAGTATAGAGAAAGTTAATTTGTAAGATTTGATATAACTCAAATATATTCACTAAGTATCAAATCTTCCAAAGCCAAATACCATTTTTCAAAAGCCAAAGATGAAGTCTTCCGAAGCATCAATACAAAGTCTTCCGAAGCCAAGAAACTGATTTCTTCCAAAGACAGAGAAGACATGCCTTTTCTGACATGCTTTTGACAAAAGCTGAAATACTTTCCGCTGCCATCTCTGAATACAAGTTGGTGAAATGTCCATACCTTTGTCAACTGTAGATTAAGGTCTTAGAGTCTATAACTTTCTACCTTTTTACTTCTATCCTTTTTATAATAGATAAGGATGTGAACTCTGGCACTAGTCAAAAACAATCTGCCTTGTAACTTTACATTGATCTTGTTGTCAAGATTAGTGTTCTACCTAGCCTTTAAAGTATGGCCGATTGTAAGATGTAGTATAAAGTATCTTAGGTACCGGTCATTAGGACTAAGCTTGATAACATTTGTAAAACACTTGAGAGCAATATACATCATTCTTGAAAGCCATCTTATTGTGTTCTTATTATGTTCTTTACATGTGTTTGTTGTTTCATTTAGCTGGTTCCCTATTTGATCTGTTAAGTGTTCTAGTCTCTCCAACCTTGTGAAATTGTTGTATTGCTCCCCTGTACCGGTCCTGTCAAGAGTAGATTTTCTTAAGTTGTCTATATCATGTAACGCTAAAAAATTTCAAAGAAATGAAGGCAATATGAAGTTCTTGCATGAAGAAAACTTCACGCGCGAGAACCTCATGCGAAAAGTGTGAGATGGGTATAAATTGCTGAGAACACCCAGTCTGACCTCATTTTCTCAAGAGAAGTACTGCTGTTAGAGAGAAAAAATGACTGCATAGAGAGAGAAAGTGAAGAATCCAAGTATTTGAGTTTTCGTTCGGCAAAGGCTTCGGGAAGGTTGGGTTTGTGCTAGAACTTCAAGAGGTGAGTTTCTAGCCCCCTTTTTACGCAAGTTTTTACGTTTTGGGGCTATTATGCATACTAAAATGCGTGTTTATGCTTGTGATGATATTGTTTATGATGTTAAATATGTTAGAATAGCCCTTAGATGCGATAAGTTAGGTCTGGGTGAGCAAGCTGTTAAGTTGTAGTTTATGAAATTTGAATCTGCAAAGTTCTCGCGCGAAAAAGGATTGTTCTCGCGCAACTTGTAATTCTCGCATGACAGTGTTGATTGGATGTGTAGGATTTGAATGTGGTAAGGTTCTCGCATGAAAGGCTAGTTCTCACGCGAGATGATGATGATGTATGTTTAAGTTTTCGCATGGTATGCTGTGATGTGTGATTTGTTATCTTTTCACGTTAAACAACTTTAAAATGTTATGTTTATGATGTGACTTTGCTGGATATGTACGTATATGTAACTAAAGTATTATGTAATGAAATTGAAAGATAATGATGATGAAAAAGTGGAACCTAATGAATGAATGAAAGTCTTGCAAGCAAAATGAAGGAGGTTCACAACTCAATGAGGTAGTTATTTGCTCAACTATGTTTGGTTTAGCTAAGCCTTGATGATGCGCACAGGGGTCCAATCCTTGAGATTGATCAAGATGTGATGGGATCCTTGTCGCTTACCCCGGTACTATGTCAGCTTCGGCATGACGTTGGGGTTTATTTATAAACCCCGGCACAGTACCAACTTTTGCATGACGTGAGGGTATAGCATATGGTAGGATCTATATAAAGATGAAAGATGATAATGAAAGGAAGAACAAAAAAGAATGATGAATGATGATATATGATCACGTACGATAGTAAAGGAGATGTTTTAAGGTAAAGTAAATTATTTTATTATAAAACTTGAACTCACTCAGCGTCGCTGGGTTTTGTATGCATAATAGTTGTCAGGTAATTGTTAATGCTGAGGAGGTGCAGACATGGATGCATAAGCTACTGGGATGATTCGAGTCTGGCATCCATATTTTGAGAATGATATTGTATTAATACAATTTTTGAGATGTAAACGAAATGATATGATGATTTGACCAATTGTAAGCGTCCCGGGAACGGGGCCATACTTATCGTCACTCGTATAAGACCTATTTACCTTGGGAGAAAATTTTTCAAAATTATATTCCTTAGAATTTTGAGAATTAAAGATATATTTTCTTTCAGAAGACATTAGGTTTACTTCAAAAGAAAATTTATGTCTTCAAAACTAATAACTACTTACTAAGAAATTTACGTTCGGAAAAAATTCTGATATATCTTCCTAAGCTTAAATATGCTTTTAAATATATTTTCTTTGAAGGACAATTTTCTTCTGAAAGCTATTAAGTCTCGAAAGCTTTATTCATCATCTAAATAAACTTTTGAAGTTTAATATCTTTCGAAACCAAATATATCTCGAAATAAAATCACTCTAAGTATTTTTCTTCCGAAGCACTTCTTGTCAAGCTAAGGAATATCTTCCGATGTCAAATTCGCTTTTGAAGTTTTCTTAAAAAAAAAAACTTCCAAAGATAAATTACCTTTGGGTCACGTGTCATGAGGAACAAGGCTAAGACTGCCGAAACGGATCCTGAAGAGCCCGAGCTTCATCACCATGAAGGCGGTGATGAGAGTGCTAACCTGAGAGACTCAGTGAAGGAGGCAGTAGTGGAGGAAGTTCATCAAGTCATGCAAATGATTCTACCGTCTGTGGTGACTGAGGTTATTAGGGCGGTAAGGGATGACGAGAGGAAGGAGGAGGAAAAGAAGAATGCCGATAGGTGAGTGGGCGAAGAAGGTGGTTCAGGGGAAAGGGAGCAACCTGAGACTGAGATGGTTGTTTCTAGTAATGATGAGGGGGAGGAAGCGGTGCAAGAAACTGTAAAGGGTGCAACTATGGGGCATTCCAGAGATGCAAACCCCCAACTTTTGATACGAATGGGAATGCTGCTGCTGCTCACCGATGGGTGAGGGAACTGGAGGCTGTGTTGGATATCAGCGAGTACAGGGAAGACCAGAAAGTGAAGTTTGCTACCTATTAGTTTGTGGATTCAGCCTTATGCTGGTGGGACAACATTGTCCAGGATGAGGGTAGCAGAGCGATTGGAAGGATGATGTGGAATGAACTGAAGAACCTAGTGATCGAGGACTTTTGTCCTCATAGGGAACTCGACAAGATCGAGAGAGAGTTCCTGCAGTTGGAGGCAGGAACCATGACACACCAGCAGTGTACGACTAAGTTCAACGAGATGGCGAGGCTGGTGCCTGAGCAGGTGACACCCGTGTCCTGAAAGATCAAGAGATACATCCAAGGTCTACCAGTGGATATCTGCAGACACATGATCGTCGCTCGGCCAAGTACGCTTAGGTCGGTGGTCGATCTGGCAGTGTGGTTATATGACAAGGGAGAGGCGGGGGGTAGAGGTGGATATGAAAAAGAAGTGGAACAATGACATGAAAGGGAATGGGAAGCAGAACAATGGTGGTTGTGTTGTGGCTAGAGGTAAGAAGATGAGAGTGGATGATCGGAAGGCAATAATAGGGAGGGAGTAGGCATGCAAGAAGTGCAGGAAGGAGCATGTAGGAGAATGTATGTAGGGATCAAATCTCTTCTTTCAGTGTGTGGAAGGAAGGCCACATGGCAAGATATTATCATGTGGTGAGGTGTTACAACTATGGAGAGATGAGGCACATGAGTAGAGACTACAAGAAGTCAAGGGCTGGGAGCTCCGGGGCAAAGAAGGGGATTGAGAAGGAGGGGCAGAGGGTGAAGGCCAGGGTATTCACTATGACCTGGGAAGAGGGTAGGGTGAACCCCGAGGTTGTGTCAGGTACATTCCTAGTAAACCAAACTTATGCCTCTATGCTTTTTTATTCTGGTGCTAGTAGGAGTTTTATTTTTGCTGTCTTCTGTGATAAGTTGCCTATTAGAAGTAGAAAGATTGATGAGCCTTTAGATGTGGAAACTGCCATTGGTATGTCTACCAGGATTTCTGATATGGTAAAAGATTATGACATAGAGTTGGAAGGCCATAGGTTCTCTAGTAGGTTGTTTGTGATGCCCTTAGGTGGATTTGATGTTGTCCTTAGGATGGATTGGCTAGTAGTCTATGAGGCAAACATCATGTGTCGAAAGAATATGATTCGATTGACCACGCACGATGGGAGTTTGGTAACGATTTACAACGATATAGTCAGTACGGTCCCGAAAGTAATGTTGATGGTTGTGGTAGAGAAGTGTATGAGGCTTGGATATGGTGCCTATCTGGCTTATGTGAAGGATGTGGATGTGTTAGTACCACAATCGTCAGACGTACTGGTCACGTGTGACTTCCCAGACGTATTCTTGGGAGATCTATCAGGTGTGCCACCTAACCGCGAGATCGAGTTTTAGATCGATCTGATACCTAGTGCCCAACCTATTGCTAAGGCACGGTATCCTCTTGCTCCCTCTGAAATGAAGGAATTGATGACTCAGCTGTAAGAGTTGTTGGATAAGGGGTTTGTTCGATCGAGTACCTCTCCATGGGGTGCTTCGGTCTTATTTGTAAAGATGAAGGACGGTAGTATGAGGATGTGCATCGATTACCATGAGCTGAACAAGTTGATGGTGAAGAATCGGTATCCGTTACCAAGGATTGATGACTTGTTTGATCAGCTCCAAGGTGCCAGTTGGTTCTCGAGGATAGATCTCCAATCAGGTTATCATCAACTGAAGGTGAAGTAGCAGGATAATCCCAAGACGGCTTTTCGTAAGCATTATGGACACTACGAGTTATGTATTTTGGCTTAACTAACGCGCCGACCGCTTTTATGGATCTGATGAATCGGGTGTGTCGGCCTATGCTAGATAAATCAGTGGTTGTGTTTATCGATGATATTCTGATTTATTTGAAGAGTGAAGAAGAACATGCTGGTCCATTCGGGAAGTGCTGGATATGCTTCGAAGGGAGAAGCTATATGCCAAGTTCTCCAAATGCACGTTCTGGTTGCTTGAGGTTAAGTTTTTAAGTCATGTGGTCAAACCCGAAAGGGATCATGGTGGACCCGGAGAAAGTTGAGGCGGTTATGCAACTGAAGTCTCCAAAGACGCCATTTGAGATTCGTAGTTTCTTGGTTTTGGCTGGCTACTACAGAAGGTTCATTTAAGACTTGTCCAAGATAGCTTCACAATTGACCAAGTTGACCCGTAAGGATGTGAAGTTCGTATGGGGTATAGAGCAGGAGAATGCTTTCGAAAAGCTAAAGACCAGATTGACTCAAGCTCCTATCTTGATGTTACCTGAAGGGAGCGAAGACTTGGTGGTTTATTCGGATGCTTCTTATTTGGGATTAGGTTGCGTTTTGGTGCAACGGGGGAAAGTTATAGCCTATGCGTCCTGACAGTTGAAGATGCATGAGGCTAACTACCCTACTCACGATTTAGAATTAGCGGCAGTGGTCTTTGCATTGAAGATTTCGAGCAGACGGATCCCAATATGAGGCAAAGGAGGTGGTTAGAGTTGATCAAGGATTATGACTGTGAGATCCATTACCATCCGGGCAAGGCCAATATGGTGGTGGATGCTCATAGCTGAAAGGAGAGACCCGAGCCAATTCGGGTAAAGGCTTATCAGATGATCATGACCTCTGATATGATGAAGCAAGTCAAGGAATTTCAGGATGAAGCTCTGTATGAGGATCGAATTAAGTACGAACGGATGAAGGGCCTAGTCTCAGAGTTGGGTGAGAACACTTTCGGTGTTAGAACCGCTTCAGGCGGATGTGGATTCCTCGTTATGGAGATCTACAAGGGAAGATCATGGATGAGGCTCACAAGACTAGATACTCAATTCATCCCAGTGCTACAAAGACGTATTAGGATATGAAGAAAAATTACTGGTGGCCGGGAATGAAGCGCGACGTAGTGGAGTATGTGAGTAAGTGCCTTACTTGTTTGCAAGTGAAGGCGGAGTATCAGATGCCATATAGGAAGATCCAACCCTTGGATATACCCAAATGGAAGTGGGGACATATTACCATGGACTTCATCATGAAATTGCCTCGCACCGTGAGAGGATATGATGCCATTTGGGTGGTTGTAGACCGCTTGACGAAGAGTGCTCACTTCTTGCCAATCCGAGAGACTTACTCGTCAGAAAGATTGGCAGAGTTGTTCATCAAGGAGATTGTAACTCCTCATGGCGTGTCGATGTCTATTGTTTCTGATAGGGACACTTGGTTCACATCCAAGTTCTGGAAGAAATTTCATGACACGATGGGTATGAGGCTACACATTAGCATAGCTTACCACCCTCAGACAAACGGTCAATCAGAACGGACCATTCAGACCTTGGATGACATGCTCCGGGCATTTATTATTGATTTTAGTGGAAGTTGGGATGCACAACTTACCGTTAGCCAAGTTTTCATATAACAACAGTTATCATGCCAGCATTGGTATACCTACATATGAGATGCTATACGGTAGGAAGTGTAGAACGCCCGTATGTTAGGGTGACATCGAGCAAAAGGAGTTGGGGAGCATTGAGGTGATCGAGGCTATGATTGAAAAGTTAGATAAGATCAAGGCCTTTATGAAGGCAGCAAAGGATAGACAGAAGTCATATGCTGAAAAGAGACATAGACAAATCAAATTCAAGGTGGGCGATAGAGTTATGTTGAAGGTCTCGCCTTGGAAAGGGATCACTCTGTTCAGAAAGCGAGGAAAGCTAAGCCCAAGGTATATAGGGCCTTTCCAAATCATTGCTCGAGTAGGAGAGGTGGCTTACAAGTTAGAGCTACCCGATGAGTTAAGTGGAATGCGTCCGACGTTCCATGTATCTCATCTAAGAAAGTGCTTAGCCAATGAAAATATATTCATGCCACTTAAGGATATCGAGGTAGATGAATGGCTTAATTACGTGGATCAACCCTTGGCCATCATTGGTAGAAAGGAGAAAAGGCTATGGAATAAAGTGGTTCCGCTTGTACGAGTACGGTGGAGACACGGAAAGGGGTCCGAGTCTACATGGGAGACCGAGGAAGAGATGAGACAGCACTATCCGTAGCTGTTCAAGAGCTGACAGGTTTCGAGGATGAAACATAAATAAGGGGGTGGACTTGTAATGCCTGAAAATATCAAAGAAATGAAGGCAGAATGAAGTTCTCGCGTAAAGAGAACTTCTCGCGCTAGACCGTCATGAGGAGAAGTACTATTGTTAGAGAGAGAAAACGGCCGCATAGAGAGAGAAAGTGAAGAATCCAAGTGTTTGAGTTTTCGCTCGGCAAAGGCTTCGGGAAGGTTGTGTTTGTGCTAGAACTTCAAGAGGTGACTTTCTAGTCCCTTTTCTACGCAAGTTTTTACGTTTTAGGGCTATTATGCATACTAAAATGCATGTTTATGCTTGTGATGATGTTGTTTATGATGTTAAGCATGTTAGAACAGCCCTTAGACATGATAAGTTAGGCCTACGTGGGAAACCTGTAGTTTTCGCGCAAGCTGTTAAGTTGTACTTTATGAGATTTGAATCTGCGAAGTTCTCGCGTGAAAGGGGATAGTTCTCACGCGACAGGTAGTTCTCGCACGATAGGAAGTTCTCGCTTGATATGTATGTTTTTGCGTGACATGAAATTTTCACGTGACTTGTAATTCTCACGCGACAATGATGATTGGATGTGTAGGAGTTGAATATGGTAAGGTTCTCACGTGAAAGACTAGTTCTCGCGCGAGATGATTATGGTGTATGTTTAAGTTTTCACATGGTATGCTGTGATGTGTGATGTGTTATCTTTTCACGTGAAACAACTTTAAAATGTTATTTTAATGATGTGACTTTACTAGATATGTACGTATACGTAAGTAAAGTATTATGTAATGAAAGTGAAAGATAACGATGATGAAAAAGTGGAACGTAATGAATGAATGAAAGTGCTACAAGCAAAATGATGGAGGTTCACAACTCAATGAGATAGTTGTTTGCTCAACTGTGTGTGGTTTAGCTAACCCTTGATGAGGCGCACAGGGGTCCAATCCTTGAGATTGACCAAGATGTGATGATATCCTTGTCGCTTACCCCGGTACTGTGTCAGCTTCGGCATGATGTGGGGGTTTATTTATAAACCCCGGCACAGTACCAGCTTTTGCATGATGTGGGAGTATAGCATATGGCAGTATCTATATAAAGATAATAATTAAAGGAAGAACGAAAGTGAATGATGAATGATGTGGAATGATGATGAACGATGATGAAAGATAATAAATAATTATTATGACGATGTATGTATAATGTATGATCATGTATGAAGGTAAAGGAGATGTTTTAACATAAAGTAAAGTATTTTGTTATAAAACTAGAACTCACTCAGTGTTGCTGGCTTTTGTATGCATAATAGTTGGTAGGTAATAGTTAATACTGAGGAGGTGAAGACATGGATGCATAAGCTATTGGGAATGATTCGAGTCTGGCATCCATATTTTTGAGGATGATATTGTATTGATGTGATGATTCGACATGATTTAATTTATTAATGAAAAGTTATATTTCCGCTGGAAAATGATGTGTTTTAAATGTTTTATGCGATGATTGACCAATTGTAAGAGTCTTGGGAACGAGGCCTTACATATCATCACTCGTATGACCTATTTACCTTGGGAATTAAAGATATATTTTCTTTCAGAGGACATTAAGTTGACTTCAGAAGAAAATTATTGCTTGGGAACGAGGCCTTACATATCATCACTCGTATGACCTATTTACCTTGGGAATTAAAGATATATTTTCTTTCAGAGGACATTAAGTTGACTTCAGAAGAAAATTATTTCATCAAACTAATAACTACTTACTAAGAAATTTACCTTCTGAATAAATTCTGATATATCTTCCTAAGCTTAAAAATGCGTTTAAATATATTTTATTTTGAAAGACAATTTTCTTTTGATAGCTATTAAGTCTCGAAGTTTTATTCATCATCTGAATAAAACTTCTGAAGTTTAATATCTTCTGAAACCAAATATATCTCGGAAGAAAATCACTCTAAGTATTTTTCTTCCGAAGCACTTCTTGTCAAGCTAAGGAATATCTTCCGATGTCAAATTCGCGTTGGAAGTATTCTTAAAAAATAACTTCTGAAGACAAATTATCTTTGGAAGATTTTCTACTTTCAAGATAACCACCTTTTTGGGAACTTTTTTAGAGGTGGGACCGACATCCGGATTTTAAAGTTTATTCTTTTGAATTAACTTTGTCTCAAATCCAACCATATAAATATCCTTACAACGGTTCCCCCTCTTTCTTCTCCTCATCATCTTTAAAAGTTCTAACCCTAAATTCACCCACAAACCCTCTTTGCAGACAGAGATACTGAGATAGTGTCTCATACAACTTTCGTAGAGCGTGTTAAGCTCCCAAAAAGTGCTTTATCAAGCTTGCAGACATAATCAAGATGATCTGGGTCTGCAAAGCAAGGTAGTTGTTTGACATACACCTCTTCATCAATCACCCCATATAGAAAAGCACACTTGACATCAAGTTGGTTGACCTTGAAATCCTGGATGCAGCAAACGCCAGGATTATTCTTACAACTTTAAGTCTTGCCACAGGAGCAAAAACATCTATGTAGTCAATTCCTTCTTCTTGTATGTATCCTTGAACAACTAGTCTAGCCTTGTTCTTAATGACAAGTCCTCTATCATCCTTCTTGTTTCTAAAAACTCACTTGGTTCCTGTGGTAGTCTTCCCTTGAGGAAGAGGACATAGGTTCCAAACCTTTTGTCTTTTGAATTGAAGCAGCTCCTTTTGCATTGCTTCAACCCAACTTCCATCCTTCAACGCCTCATCAACTTTCTTTGGCTCTATCTGGGACAAAAAGCAAGAGTATAGACAAACATTTTTGTCATAGGTTTGTTCTCTTGTTCTCACCCCTGTATCAATAATTCAAATGATGTTTGTGGTTCTTTGCAATCCCTTTCAACCACATGAAGAGCTAAACTCTACTGATTGTTGGAGTTACAAGATGGATTTTGCATGTTCATCTCCATCTGGTAGCCACTGAGGATACCATACAACATAGTGAGAGTAAGTGTGTTGAGATTCTCAGTCCTCTTAATGACCACACAATAGTGTGTCCATAGTCTAGGAAGAGAGGACATGAAATTCCTCACAATGTCTCTGTTCTCAAGAGTTACTCCAACATCCATTAGAGTATCCATAATCTCAACATACCTGAACTATTGTTGAGCCATGGTTTCACCTATTTTGAAGGTGAAGTTCTCAAACTATTGTTTCAAGAGGTCTTTCTTGTTCTCGTTTGCTTCATTTGACCCATATACATCAGCTTCATTGCATCCCATAGTTGCTTGGCAGTCTTGCACTTCTTAAATCCTTTGTGGATAGAGTTTGGAAGAGCAGTTTGGAGGGTGGTCATGGCCTTCTGATCTATGTCTATCTTCTTCCAGTCTTCATCAGAATAATCAACCATTTCCTTTGGTATCATACCACCACCAGCAGCAGCTAAAGAGGTGGATGGTACATGAGGTCCATAGACAACAGATCCCCACATCCTAAAATCTTAAGACTTGATGAAGCCTTCCATTCTTCGGCGCCAAGTATCAAAGTCATCAGGAGTGATCGGTGGAGACTTTGTCATAGTACCGGTTTCCATATCAGCCTTTGTGATAGCTGCCATTTGAGTTGTTAAGTGTTTTGTGAAACTGAATGGATTTAAGATAGTGAGATCTTACAATCAAGAGCCTAATACCAATTGCAAGACCGGTTAAAGGGATGGTCAATACAATCAGTCTCATAATGAGGAGAGTTTTAGAACACTTAACAAAACAAATGGGGAACCGGGTTTATATAAATGATACTAAGAAGTAAGTGAGATAGAACTAAGAACAAGAATAGACTAATATGGTTTTCAAGAATGTTGTATATTGCTCTCAAGTTCTATTACAAGTCTTATGAAGCACGAAAAGAAATACAAGGAACTGCGATACTTTATACTACATTCTATAGCCAGCCATACTTTGAGAGCCAGCTGGAAACACTAATGTACACAACATGATCAATGTAAAGTCAAAAGACAGATTGCCTTTTGACTAGTGACTATGACATGTAATAGGTCACATCCTAATATATTATAAAATGTACAAAGTAAGAAGTTACAGACTCAAGACCATAATCTATAGTTTACTAAAGCATGTAGCTTTTCACCAACTTGTATAAGTTGGTGAGTCTTCAGAGTTGTAGTGGAAAGTAAGTCAGCTTTATGTAAAAGTAGATAAGAGAAAGCAGGTCCTCTCTGTCTTTAGGAAGAAATCAGTCTTCACTTCATTTGCTTCTAAAGACTTTGTCTTTGAAGCTTTGGAAGACTTCATCTTTGGCTTTTGAAGATTTGGTATTTGGCTTCGAAAGATTTTACACTTAGAATAATTCATGTGGAGAGTGTAAAACTTCCAAAGTAACTTCTACCTTAAACATCAGTGCATGCATGCAAGAAGATCCTTGTATGATTGGTGCTGTTTGGATGATTGGTTGTTGATGAATAACATTTTGGAACATGATGTGAGGATCACCATGTCCTGGAATCCTTATGAAAATGTCTAGTGCAGGGAGGTTATGATCAATCATGTGAGCAGGAACAGACACTTCAGCTCCATGATACAGACTTGATTTGATCCTTGTGAAAACATGTTCATTGAAGTGAACAGGCTGAAAAATGGCACCTTCTCTTGGGATGTCTGGTAGGAGATCATCAATGATCATCTGTAGGAATCTTGGATACATGTGAAACTTGTTCCTCACCTTAATTAACTTGTAGGCCATCACATTTAACACTTGTGCAGCATAGTTGAATGGTCTTCTTGCAATGATGCTTGCAATGGCTGAAGAGCTCCTCAGAGAAGTGGCATCCTAACCAGTCTTTCTGTTCGTCATAGTCTTTTGGTATATGTGCAGAAGAAATCTAAATTGGTCACACATGTATGATTTCTTGGTTTGTTTCTTGTCTATGGTACTAGTGTAGCCTATTTGCCTGAAAACATGTAACACATAGTTTTCATCAAATTCTATTGGTCCTTCAGCATCTTAATTTCCAAGCTATAGTACTCTCCTGATTACTTCTTTAGAGATAGTAATTTGATGATCATGAACTGTGGAGACTATTACTTGCTTATCATTCATTTTTCTAGATGAGCATGAGTTCAAAATTGGACTATGTGATCCTCATAAATCCCAGGCCTGGCTGTCATAGCATGAACCAACATGGTTTGTCTTATAGCTTGAATGATATCTTTGTAGTTCTCAGCCTTAGGTGAATCTGGGTTGAGAAAGGCACAGAGATTATAATCTCTGACACATACTATATTTTCCATATCTGCAATGAATAAGAGAAATATGTTAGTAACTTGTGTGATTATGATGTATGAAGTTTAAGATGGTGAAATGTTGATCAAATGTTCATTAAGTTGATATGTTTGCTATGGAATGGAGTTATATGTATGTTTAACACTTGTGACTTGTTTAAGGTGTATGTTTGATTGGTATTAATAACTAATTCAGTTTGACTTAACAAAAGTCAACTATTTGGTCAATTCAGAAAGTGATATCAGATATCTATGTGTTTTGTTTTTAAATGTTGAACTGGATTGTCAGTGATAAACATGGCAACATAATTGTCAATGTGTAAGGGTTTTTTAAGAAAATTAAAGACATAATCAAGCATTTGGTTTTGAATCCAAAGCACTTGAGAACAGCATGTAAAAGTAGCTACTTATTCTGCTTTAGCTGTTGACATAGAGACATATGTTTGTTTCATTCACTGCCAGGAGATCAATCTTGATCCAAGAAACTGACAACCTCCAGTAGTAGACTTTCTGTTGCTATTGCATCCACCATATTCACTATCATTTATGCATATGGATATTAAGAGACATCTCCATCTTTTGGATACCATAGCCCAAGTGCTGGTTTGCCATTTATGTATCTAAAGATTCTCTTTACAGTGTAAGGCCCCATCCCCGAGACGCTTACAGTTGGTCAATCATCGCATAAATAATATAAAACATCTCATTTTGCACCGGAATTTTAACTTTTCATTAGTGAATAAAAACATGTCAAGTATCACATCATTTCATTTATAACCCAAAAATTGTATTAATACATTAAAATGTTCAAAGTGTGAATGCCAGGCTCGAATTATCCATAGTAGCTTATGCATCCATGCCTGCACCTCCTGAACATCATCAATTACCTGCCAACTGATATGCATATAAAAAGTCAGCGACGTTGAGTGAGTTCTAGTTTATATAATAAAATACTTTACTTTTATTAAAATCTTTCCTTTACTTTTGTTCGTGATCACATATCATACGTACATCTTGATAATAATCATTTGTTATCTTTCATCATCGTTCATAATTGTTCATGCAGGATCGGTTTTGACTCTAAAAAGAGAACTCACTAAGTCTCACTTGATCGATGAAACACAGAATCTCAAACTAAAGTTTATAATAATATAAGAAGTTAATAAACAAGAGAATGGTTTTCAAGATACTTGTATATGTTACTTCTCAACTCATGTATTACAAGACTCTTAAGCTCATCTTACTTAAGTTACAATGAGAAACTATATATACTACTATCTACAGCCGGTTATACTTGAAAAACCAGCTGGAATCTACAACTAGACAAATACTACATCGCTAGAAGTAAAATATCTAAGATAAAATAATATCCTAGATAATGTAGTCATGACAGGTCCATGACTTACCTTTTGTCACCAACTAAGAATGGCATCTGTACTATGTTGAAAAGGTGAACAGTGGATTAAACTATGGTCAACTACATGGGTTAGGAAAAGCACCATCGACTGTATCAAAGTCTGTCAGACAGACTATACTTATGTCCACTGGTTCATAGTTGATTCTTTCTAAAGCTAAATGGCTTCGGAAGAATAAGTTATTCTGATGCCACTTATACTTCGGAAGAAACAACTTCTTTCGAATCTTCTACAGGTCTTTATGACCTTATTCTTCGGAAGACTTTGTCTTGGATCTTCTAAGTGTGAATGCTTCAGAAGGAGAACTGCTTGGTCTTCAAAAGACTTTGTTCTATCCTTCAGAAGTTCTTCATATACTTCGGAAGGAAAACTACTTAGTCTCAGAAGACTTAGTTTTCCTCCAGAAGTTCATCAGACATAATGCTTCGGAAGATCTTTGACATAGCTGCGGAAGAGTAGTTTTGTCTTCGGAAGACTTCTTTAACTTTTACACAAAATTGTTCTAAGTGTTGTTTTGGTTGCACCAGCCTCAAATGATCCAACAAACTCCCCTAGGTTGATGCTACCTATACTTCACTTCCTCCTACTCTTCAAAGCCTTCAACACTAGAGAAAGCGGATATTTATTAGTCTCTTTGTTTTTCCCTGATATGATGGTGAGGAGTTTGTACAGGTCATTCGTAGACAATAAATCCAGTCGATTGCTCTGAATGATGTGTACACTTTGTTGCATCCCTCTGAAGAGAGTTAGTTGATGGGCTAGGTAGTCATATTCCCATATAACTATAGGATCTGAAGTGGAGCCCTTAACCATGTGTAGAAAGGTCTTCCTTTTTGTGGTTGTGCCTTCTTCTACATCTTATGCTCTCTTTTTCAACTCTTCTTCAATCTTGGCCTTCTTTGTGAGCTCGGCTAGATGAAGGCAGCTTAAATGATTTATGATATGAGCAGCTATCTCAGAGTTAGAGGGATTGGAGAATGGCTTCTCTGCTAACTCAGTAATGTCAAATCTGCTGGAGTGTAGTAGAGATGAAGTGTCAGCCCTGGTAACTTCACCATTTTCGCTTTCCACAGCGAATCTGTGGGAATCTTCATCGAACCTCCACTAGACAATTTGGTTTCTAGGATTAAGGGGTTTTGTTGGCAGTTTGTTCCCTTTCCTAGTGTCCAGTAGGGTCACCAGCATTCTTCTTACTTCTTCTTGACTTCATTGATAGTATTTGAATTTGTTACAAGAAGTTGAAGAGCTTGGTCCAGTGTTCCTCTAGGAAGATCAAGGAATGCATCTCTTGTGAGGGAACTGGAAGAGCCATTAATGAAAGTCAGCTGGATGGACTCTTCCTCACAAGAGATGTCGCTCAGTGTTGTGCAATTTGTGAGCTTCTTTGTTATCTCCTTGAATTCTTCCAAGGTCATGGGTTTTCATGGATCAGAGGAAGGTTTGGTTTTGAGTGGGTTCTTGGTTGTGTTTTGGGTTGTAGGATAGGTGGTGGTGGTGATTGGTGGGAAGCAGTGGGTGATGGTATAGGTAAGGTTGATGGAGAAGGTGTAAGGGTGAAATGTTCTATTTTGATGGGGAAGGGAGAAGGTAAAGGTTGTGTTTTGGGTAGTGGTTTGGGTGCCATCCTTTAAACACTAGGAGTTTGAGCAACCTCCTGCCTTCTTCCTAAGCGAATGTCAGCTTTGACGTCGCTGACATGTCGCTGTAGGGTCTTGATTGACATGGGACCCACTTGCTTGCCGGAGAAGCCGTGAGCTCGGAGATAGGATTTCATCTAATCCTTATCTCCCTCCTTTTTGGCAGCTGCAAGTTCTCCCTCTACCTCTTTCTTTCTCTTCTCTTTCAGCTTCTCCCTAGCAGCCTTCTTCCTCTCCATGTGAAAAAGAAACAAGATCATGTCATTTTTGTGAGGTGCCAACTCCTCTTGAGAATAGCCTCTATTGCAGAGAAAGGCTATTCTTTCCATCCTCTGCCTTTCAATGGCTTCTTCGTTCTTCTTCCGTCTTTCCTTCTCTTTGGCCAACCTTGTTGCTTCTTCCTTTTCTTTGTACAGCAAGGTTGCCTTTTCAGGTTTCACAAGCTCATCAGTTGGAGTAGAAGAGTTTCTTTATTGGCTACCCCCATGTTGATAAGCCTATCAATGATTTCCACCCTCCTTTTATTATTGAGACTTGCTTTGGCTGCTGCTACTGCTTTGCTGCTTGTAGCCAACAAGTTTCTATTATCAAGTCTGCCCTTCTTCTTTAGCTTCTCCAATCTTTCCTCTTCTAGTAACTCCTCAGCAGTAAGCTTTCTCTTCCCCTAAGGATCAGAGGAAGATTCAGCCTTTAGGAACTCAGGTTCAGAAGATTCAGGTTGGAGTGAGTGTGTTTGAAGTAGTGGTTCTTGTAGGAGAGCGGTTGTAAGGAAGTCCTCACTGTTAATCTCAGAGGCTAGTTCAAAGATTGCCTCTGTGATGAACAGATCACTAGACAATGAAGAAAGTCCAATTATTCCTTTGGCAGCTTGGATTTCTGCCTCAGAAGTAACTGGAACTGTATCACCTATCCCATCCAAATCAGTTGCTGGGCCATCAGTCTGTACATCCCCTTCGAAGTTAATCTTGGGTTTAGTAGAGACCTTAGGTTGACCAACTTCCTCTATAGAGGTAGGTGGTGCATTCAGCCTTTGAAGCTCATAAGCTCCAAACTAGGCGACAGCTAGAACAGGGGAGGGTTGTTCAATGGAAGAGCTCAACAAAAATTTGGTTAGAAACCTATTGAGATCTATGAGCATCCTTTGGCCACTTGAAAGGTAATAGGAGCTGGTTGAGGGAAGACTGTTGTAGGGTGATGCTGTTGGGGTAAAAGACAAATAAGGCATCAGGAGAAGTTGTGCTATGGATAAGTGGGTTCCATATGATGTTGTTTCTGTACATTCTCCCCCTTTTGGTAGCATCATCTTGAGAAGTAGATGAGCTGGAGGAAGAACATAAAGAAACATGGATAGGTACATGCCTGACAGCCTTCTCAATCTATGTCACAACTAGTTTAGCCTTGAGATATTCAATCTCAAGTTGCTGAGTGGCAGACCTGTCCTCTAAAGTCTTAACCTTTGATTCAAGGTTTGAGACTTGAGAAATCAGGTATTTGATAATGAGTTACAGTCTACCCTCATCTTCTTTTGAAGAATCATAGGGAGATGAGATAACATGCCTGGCATGTTCATCATCACCACCAGTTATGGTTTTTTGGCGCCCTGGATACCCTTCCCTACTGATGTCCTTTTCAGAAACATCAATTGGCAAGGTTGTAGTAGACTCAGTCTCACTGATGTCACCACTTTCCTGAGAGGCCAGTAAGACACTCTCAGTAGTGGTGGATGAGTCTACATGAGTCACGTCCACACCAGTTGGACTCACCTCAGTTTGGCTAAACTGATGTTGGCTAGATATCAGAGGTTCCCTAGGGCTCAATTGATCTTGAAAGAGGTATTGTAGATCAACATCATGGCCTTGACGGAACATGATATCCTCATCAGGTTGGATTAAAAGGTCAGTGAAGGATAGAGAGGTTAATTCTAATGACCCAGGACCTTGGTCAGTACCTAATGGCTCTTCTGCAATAGTAGATGTGCCAATGATATGGCTATCCCTTTTTAGTTGCTCAAGGGAATGTTGGGACCCACCCTGAGGGCTAATGGCTTGGTTTTTGGCCTCATTAGGTTGAGACTGAGGAGACTCAACACTAATATTAAGGTCGATGGTGGAGGAAGGTGTGAGCTATAGCTGAGTGGGAGCCCTGAGTGCCACTCGAGCCTTTTTAGTGTGAACAGTGGGGACCTGATCAATCAGAGTAGATTGATCAGGGGTTCGCTTGGGGCGTCTAGTGTATGCAACTTTTATTGGGTGGGGAAGAAGTAGTTGGCATTTGTGTAGGGAGGTCTGGTGTTGGTTCATCGCCTGCTGGGCTTGCAGGGATGTCACTAGGAGCCGTTGGCTCAAGCATACCCGCGAGAAGATCAGTGAATCTCCCCATGAAATTGGTGGACACCTTCTTCAAGGTGTTGAAGATGCCCGGCCTCATGTGTGGGACCATTAGAGTGTCTTCATGTTGTAGTCTGTTCTGGTCCAGCTCATAGTTTATGATACGCCGAATAAACCGGGAATACATGAAAACAGAATCCTGGGTAAGATTTCCTCGCAAATTGTTCAGCACAAACCTTGAATAGTTGAAGCAGAGGCCTTTTACCATTTCATGGACTAGGCAACCAGATCATATGGGATTTTATCCCAACCCCCTGATTTATTGGATAGGCAGTGTAGAACGATGTGCGATAATAATTTCCAGTTGTAAGTGAAATTAAACTTGTAGACAGTGGACTTGTGCACATCACCACCATATCCCATCTAAGTGTATGTGTTTGCTAACTCAAATTTGGGGAATTCAGTTGGGCCCCTTCGTCATGAAGCTACAGATGCTCCCTGATGGTAGATTTAGAAATAATGATCTCTTGTCCACTGATTCTCGACCTGATGACCCACTCATCATTCAGAGTTTCACACCGACTATTTGCCTAAAATTTAATCATGTGATTAGAGTATATGGTGGGGTTTAAAGTGATGGCGGTAAAGTATGTGGAGTGGAACAGAAAATCGATGATGGTGGCAAAGTCAGCACCTTAGAGGAATCAAGGATGGCAACTTGGTTATGTTGAGGATTGAGAGCCATCGTAAAAAAGTATTAATGAATTCATGGAATTTGAGAGGGAGTGAAGATGATAATGGGAGTATAAGGTTTCAGTGATGGTAAAAAGGGTAAAGAAAAAGAGTCGAAAGTTTTAAAGAGGGGGTAAAAGACCATGTCGATAAGGTGAAATGACAGTTTGGGTGTGTACTTGAGTACGACGGCAAGGTAGATAATTTAAAATATTCCGAAAAGATCTTAATATTTAAACAGTGGAGCCGAAAGGTTTCAGTTACATAGTAAAAGTTTTCTTCCAAAGGAAAAGTTGCTTCGGAGGGAAAAGACTTCTTTCGAGAGGAAGTTAGTAGCCTTAGGAAATAAATTTGATCTATGATCAAATTTTCTTCCGAGGGTAAAAACTCTTCAGAAGAGAGTACTAAAGTGAAGGAATTTACCTTCGGAAGATATAAAGATCTCTTCTGAGGGCAAATTTCTTTTCGGATGAATTTACACTTAGAAGAAAAACTTTAGTAACAGGGCTTACATTGTAATTAGACAACATAAACAAGACACATTTTAAAAAGGTTTTCAAAAGAAATAAACTAGACAATGTTAATCATCCTAATAGCTGTGATTAAGTATTTAAATCTTTGTTCATCAAAGGCTTTGGTGAACAAGTCAACATATTGTTCATTTGAATTAACTTTTACTAGTGTAATCAAGTGTTTCTCATGAATATCTCGAATGAAATGATACCTAATGTCAATGTGCTTTGTCTTGAAGTGCTTGACTGGATTTTCTATAATGGAAATAACACTCATGTTGTCTATGTGGACAGGAGTATTCATGAAGTTGAATCCATAGGCTAACATCTAATTTTGAATCCATAGTAGTTGAGCATAGTAGCTCACAACAACAATGTATTTAGCTTCAGCAGTTGATGTAGAGACACATGATTGCTTCTTGCATTGCCAGGAAATAATCCTTCCACCAAGAAATTGACATCCTCCTGATGTGGATTTCATGTTAATGTTGCAGCCACCATAATCACTGTCAGAGTACCCATAGAGATTGAAATCCTTATTCTTAGGATACGAGAGACCTAGTTTGGTTGCTCCTTTGAGGTATCTAAGAATCTTTTTGACGGCAATTAGGCGAGACACCTTTGGAGCAGCCTGATATCTTGCATAGATGCAAGTTACAAACATGATATCTGGTCTACTAGCTATGAGATACATCAGAGATCCAATAATTGCCCTATACTAATGTTGATCAGTATCCTCCCCCTCGGAATCAGGACAGAGATTGTGATTTCTGGGTATAGGTGTCTTGGCTGTCTTACAATCTTTAATCTTAAATCTTTCTAAGATGTCCTAGACATAGTTGGACTGGTTGATAAAGAATCCTTCTTCCATTTGCTTCACTTGAATCCCAATAAAGAAATCCATCTTTCCTATGGAGCTCATCTCAAATTTCTTTCTCATGATGCTTTCAAAGTCTTTTCACATTTGGTCATTTAAGGAACCAAATATGATGTCATCGACATAGACTAGAATAAGCAGAATGTCCTTCCCAGATTTTTTTATGAACAATGTCTTATATATGGTGCCTCTGGTGTAACCTTTTTGAGGAGAAACTAAGACAAAGTCTCATACCACAGCCTAGGTGCTTGATGCAGCCCATAAAGAGCTTTATCTAGTTTGCACACATAGTTAGGACGTTGTGTGTCTTCAAATACAGGTGGTTGACAAACATAGACTTTTATGTCTATATTCCCATACAAAAATGCACATTTGACATCAAGTTGATAGACTGTGAAGTTCTTGGAGGCTGCAAAAGCAAGGAAGATTCGCACAGCTTCAAGTCTTGCAACAGGTGCAAAGACATCAGTGTAATCTATGCCTTCTTGCTGTGTGTATCCTTGAACAACAAGTCTTGCTTTATTCTTGATGATCAAACCTCTATCATCTCTTTTGTTTCTGAACACCCACTTGGTGCCAATAGGGACTTGACCAGGTGGCAAAGGAAATAGGTTCCATACCTTTTGCCTCTTGAATTAAAGCAATTCCTCTTATATAGCTTTAATCCAATTGTTGTCCTTGAGGGCTTCTTCCACCTTCTTTGGTTCTAATTGAGAGAGAAAGCATGAGTACAAGAATACATTCCCATTATGGGTCTGACTTCTTGTTCTCACACCTTCTGATACATCCCCAATGATGTTTTCAGCTAGATGAGTGTTGTGTATCCTGAGCCTAGGAATTACATCTAAATGCATAGATAAGTCTAGGTTGGAGAAGTTTTGCTCGGAACTTCGAACACCTTCTCCAGCTGATGTCTCACATTCATTCAATGAGGACTGATTGAATGAATGAGTGACATCATCAATGGCGGTATGCTGTGAAGCAGCATTAATAGTTGTCTGTTCCTCCATGTCACTGTCTTCATCAGCTTGGTGTTGAGAGCTTGAATTGTCAATGAGGCTTAGTGAGCTGGCAATTTGTTGAAGCTTCTTTGTTTCCTAAGATACTCATGCTTTCAGGACATTCAGCAGTAGGAGTTTTTCTTCATTTCTTCTTGGAGAACTGGAAATAGGTCTGGGTAGCTCAAACAGTTGATCTTCACATGGGTCACTTTGAGTTCCTGTTCCAGCTGAAACATTCTCACAAGATGGTTTAGAATAGTTTGGAAACAATTCTAAATAAAAAATATATTCAAGTCCATTCCCTCTAACACAAGGAATGTGCTCATTAACAACAATGTTGGATGATTCCTCAAACTGTTGAGTTTTGATATTATACACTCTATAAGCAATAGAGGTGGAGGAATATCCAACAAAGATAGCATCATCTAACTTTTTAGCAAATTTTTCTAAATTGTCCTTTGTGTTGAGTATGGTACACCTACTGCCAAAGGACCTAAGAAAGCCAATGAACGGTGACCTCTTGTTCCATAGCTCATAAGGGGCCTTCCCATGAGGCTTAACAATGAGAACTTTGTTTTGCACATAACATACAGTGCCGACTGCCTCTGCCCAGAAAGTTAAAGGCAGCTTTGAGTCAGCTAACATTGTTCTTACAGCCTCAATAAGTGTCATGTTCCTCCTCTCAGCAACACCATTCTATTGAGGAGTTCTATGAGCACTGTATTTTCTGGAAATCCATTTTGAGTTATAGAATGAGTCAATAACTTGATTCTTAAACTTAGTCCCTTGATGACTTTTGATTTTCAATTTTAAGAATAAAACATTTTAAAGTTTTAGCCGTTTCATCTTTAGTTCTTAAAAAGAATACCTAAGTGAATCTTGTAAAATCATCAACAATCATAAGGCAATATGATTTTCTTCCAATGCTCATTATACTTCTAGGACCAAAAATATCCATGTGTAATAACTGTAATGGAGTGGTGATAGAGTTAACCTCTGTGGATTAGTGAGTGACTTTGTGTTGTTTTCCTTTCATGCAAGCAACACAGTTGTCTTTAAAGAAAAACTCATTTTTAGGCACACCATGTACCAAATTATTTTAAACCAAGTTGTTCATGGTTTTAAAATTAACATGGCACATTCTTTTATGCCAATGAATTGACTCATCACTATTTGCTTTGGAAAGAAAACATGATACTTCACCTACATGTCCAGCTTGTACATATCCCCTCTCTTGGGAGATCTAAGAAGCACCAATTCCTGAGGAATTGTCATCCTGGCTTTGAGGATAATGTACTCATGTTTTGTGAAAAGCATTTGGTGCTTTTGATCATAGAATTATGAAACATTTAATAGATTGTGTTCAAAATGTTTGACAAAGTTTACTTTGTCAACTTTTAACTTACCATTGGATACACTAACTCTACCAGAAATGTATCCTCCGGCTTCACCTCCAAACTGGACAGGACCTCCATTAAAATGTTCAAATTATTGAAGAAGAGATTTGTTCCCTATCATGTGCCTGGAGCATCCGCTATCCACAATCCATATATTTCCATTCTTGTCATGTGGATGTCCCTGCACATAAAGTGAGTTGATTAGTTACTATTAGAAACCCAAGCCTTGTTGGTCTTGGGTTCTTCCAATGTAGATGGTTTAATTAAACCAAAGTATAGGCAAGTGGGTTCAATTTGTGTTTGTGAAGAAGAGGTACTGGTTGTAGCATCTGTTCTGTTCTTCCATACCATCCTATGGTTGACCAGTGTAGATGACCCTGAAGAGGATTGAGCAGCATGACCTTCTTCCAAGACTACTTTCTTTTTGGAAGATTTCAAAGGATTCCTTTTGTTCCTTTGTTTGTTCTTTGGTTTGTCTTCCGAAGCTATTTTTCATTCGGAAGAATGATTTTCTTCCGAAAGCAACTTAGCTTCGGCAACAAGCTTTCCTTTCCTTGTCACTTGGACCATGTGATAAGCTCCAAATATGAAACCTTCCTTGACTCCTTCTCTTTTAACATTGGTTGCATAATGTGTGCTTGCAGGATTGTAGTAACAATCTTTAGCCATGTGGTTATGCAGACCACAGATTATGCACTCAATGTTACTCTTGATGGGGTGTGATGATTGTTGGTTCTTGCACTCCTTTTCTTCAACAGTTTTCCCCTTTAACTTTTGATCCATCAGTTGGACAGGCTGGTACTACATTCCTTTCTTGAGTTAGAGTTTCCAACCACTTGGAATCCGGCTAAAATGAATACACCCTTTTGTCTGGGATCTATCTTCATCCTAGACTCAGTCACCTTCTTGATAGTTTTCTTTGCTACCTTGATTTTGTTCTTTCTCTCTTTGGTTGTTAGGGGTAGGACATCAGCGGTGGGAATGAGGTTTTCTACCTTATCCTTCCCTATGGTGGTCATCATAGTTGCATCATTCTTTTGCTAATTAGGCATTAGGTCAGCAGTTAGAACCTCTTGCTCATGTGTACCACATCTTGGCTGTCTAACAGACACATAAGAGTGTGGTGGAGCAACTTCATTGGTTCCCAACACACTTTTATTCTGATAACACACCTTTTAGTGGGAGGATGATGCAATGATGGTGTTGAAGTTATGCTCTTCAATAGCATACTTCTTTGCTTTAGCCTCAGCTATTACTAACTAGGCTTGAGCCTTAGTCAACTTAGAAATCAAATCCTTTATTTGAGTCGTGTAGTTTGTATGTTCATGTTTTAAGAGGAAACAGTTTTCTCTAACTCTTCAATTTTGAGTTTATAGTCAGATTCTACATTCTTGAAATCAGATTTTAGGATGTTTAAGGACTCAGTATCATATTTAATTTCCATGTTGTAATCTTGATAAAGTTTAATCTTAGCAATACAAGCTGGAGTACATAGGTTTTCATATACCTTGTTGTCTTCAGTTCCAGCCATGAGAGCTTGAGCAGGCATGACATCTTGCACCATGAAGCTCCAGTCAACCTTTTGAACAACAGCCGCAGTTTGCTGCTCAGTAGGTTTCGGTGTAGCCCTTGAGGTGGTAGGATGTTGGGAGGCTTGAGTTGCTCCAGGATTGGATCTTGGAGCTTTGCATTCCCTAGCAAAGTGACCAAGCTGGTTATAGTTGTACACTTGGCTTTGCTTTTATCATATCCAAATTTGTTGTTGGTTGGATTCTAAGAGAACTGCCTTCTTGTTCTTTTGAAGAACTTATTTGCTTTGTAGGTGAGGAGAGCCATCTGTTAGATAATGTCCATGTACTCAATGTCATCTGTGCTAAAGCACTCTAGATCATCAAAGTAGAATTGAAAATCTCCAAAGTGTTCACTTCTTGAGACAAAGGCACAACTATCCTTGAAAGGAGTGTGTTGAGCCTGTTAAGACCTGGGTGTCTCAGGGAAAGTGATGTATGGCCAAGAGGAAGACGATGGCTATTGGGATAGTTTTAGGTACAACTGAGGTTGTCTTGATCATTCAGCAACATGTAGAGCATTGCTGACAGCAGGATTTGAGGGTCGGTTCATCTGTTGGCTCTTCTGAGTCTCCATCTCCATAAGGTATCCATCAAGGATTCCGTACAGTTCAGTCATGGTGAACGTGTTAAGATTCTCAGTTCTCTTGATTGAAACACAATAGAAAGTCCATTCATGAGGAAGTGCACTAATGAATTTCCTTACAATGTTTTTCTTTTGAAGAACCACTCCCATAGACTGAAGATAGGTGATCAAGTTCATGTACCTAAAGTATTGTTGGCTATATATGTGAAGTTTACAAACTTCTGCTTCAGTACATCCTTCTTGGACTCCTTGGATTCAATGGAACTAGAGTACATCAACTTCAAAGCTTCAAAGAGTTCTTTGGCTGACTCGTATTGCTGAAAGCCAACCATTATGGAGTTTGGTATGGCTGTAAGCAAAACAATCATTGCTTTGCAGTCAATGTCTATTTTCTTGAAGTCTTCATCAGAGTAGTCTTCAACGGCCTTCTCTATCATTGAACCATTACCCACTGGGGCTGCCAACTTAGGAAGGTAAGGACCATGAGTGACAGATTTCCACATGCGGCTATCTTGATACTTGATGAACTATTCAATACATTTGCACCAAGTTCCCAAATCATCAGGAGTGATGATAGGAGCCTTGGTCATGGTTCCCATTTCGGACTCAAAAAATTTCTGGTTAAGATCCATTAAAGTGAAGTGAGTGAGTGTGAGTAAGCAAGGGTGATTAGGGATGGTTAGATCTCATAATCAAGAGCACCCTGGAAGCTCTGATACCAATTGCAGGATCAGTTTTGACTCTAAACACAAAACTCACTAAGTCTCACTTGATCGATAAAACACATAATCTCAAACTAAAGTTGATAATAATATGTGAAGTTAATGAACAAGAGAATGGTTTTCAAGATACTTGTATATATTACTTCTCAACTAAGTATTACAAGACTCTTAAGCTCATCTTACTTAAGTTACTTTGAGGAACTATATATACTACTATCTACAGCTGGTTATACTTGGAAAACCAGCTAGAATCTACAAGTAGACAATACTACATTGCTAGAAGTAAAATATCTAAGATAAAATAATATACTAGATATGGTAGTCATGACAGGTCCATGTCTTACCTTTTGTCACCAACTAAGGATAGCATATGTACTAAGTTGAAAAGGTGAACAGTGGATTAAAGTATGGTCAACTACATGGGTTAGGAAAAGCACCATGGAGTGTATCAGAGTCTGTCAGACAGACCATACTTATGTCCACTAGTTCATAGTTGATTCTTTAGAAGCTAAATGGCTACGGAAGAATAAGTTCTTCTGAGGCCATTAATACTTCGGAAGAAACAACTTCTTTCGAATCTTCTATAGTTCTTTATGACTTTATTCTTCTAAAGACTTTGTCTTGGATCTTCTAAGTGTGAATGCTTCGGAAGGAGAACTGCTTGGTGTTCTGAAGACTTTGTTCTATACTTTGGAAGTTCTTCATATATTTCAGAAGGAAAACTACTAAGTCTCAGAAGACTTAGTTTTCCTTCGGAAGCTCTTCAGACATAAAGTTTCGGAAGATCTTTAACATAGCTGCGGAAGAGTAGTTTTGTCTTCGGAAGTCGTTTTCAACTTGTACACAAAATTGTTCTAAGTGTTGTTTTGATTTCACCGGCCTCATATGGTCCAACAGTTCATTTCGTACTTTATTATCATTCACTTCTATGTAGATCCTTCCATGTAGTATGCCCCATCTTCGGTGCACAAAGCGACTACAGCCATGGGGGCAAGTGGCAAGGATCCCATTTCGCACGTTTCTATCAGTCACAAAGATTGACCTTTAGGTGTGCACACGGCACACTGCCGAGGTGGCAAAGCATAAAGAGTTGTGAACCCCTTCTATATGCTTGCAAGACTTTTAATTCATTCATTACGTTCCACTTTTCATTATCTTTATCTTCCACTTTTATTACAATAATATTTTACGTACAAGAGTATTACCACATAAATTCATATACTAATACGTAATATAGAACATCAACCACAGCCCACAATCATACTTAACATCAACAGGCATAAACCATCAAAACATTTCCGAACTTAACATTACATTGTACTTCCTAACATTTCAGAAAAATCCTAAGTCCCCAAAAAAATGCGGATGAACATAAGCCAATGCGGCTGGATGTTCAACAAATGCGGACAAGCAAATGTGGATGAAAGTCTTTAGAAAATATTCTAAGTGTCTAAAGGTATGTGGGTTAACCAAATACGGATGAACAAGTCCAACTACGGATGAACTAAGCCTTATGTGAATGAGCAGATACAAATGCGGATGAACAAAAACATCTGCGGAAGAACAAAACATCTGCGGATGAACAAAACATCTGCGGATGAACAAAACATCTGCGGAAGAACAAAGCATCTATGGATGAACAAAACATCTGTGGAAGAACAAAGCATCTGTGGATGAACAAAAAGATTTGCGGATGAACAAAAAATCTGCAGATGAACAAAAGACAAGCTAGTGAAGATAAAACCAATGTGGTTGAATGGTTAGCATATGTGGATGAACTCCAACAAATGCGGATGAAGTCCAATAAATTCAGATGAAGTCCACAAATGCGGATGAAGTCCACGAATGCGGATGAAGTCCACAAATACGGATGAACAAAATGCAAATGCAGATGATCAAACAACTTAGACTAATCCACCAGTTCCAAATCCTAGTTTTAACATGTTCTTAGCATAGATCTAACATGCCAAATACTTAGAACAGAGCTTTCAACTACGCAACATCAATGAAGGCATTTAAAAACACACATCCCATCCACACCAGATGCAAAAATGCAGAAAATTCATGCTTCGGTTGTAAAAATTCAGTTAATATGCATTTCAGCCCCAATCAAGTTTTAAACAAGTAAAATAGGGGAATCTAGAACTCACTTCTAGCATCTTTTGAGTAAGACTTCTTCAGACCGAGAGCAAACGGGAGTTCTAGCACCTAAACACACCAAACAAGCAGCCAACACAAGAACATGTAAGAATCGGTCCAGCAGCTCGAACACAGCTGTAAACCAAGCAGAAAGCACAAGAAAACCTCACCTTCTAGGAGAATTAAGCTTTCTCTCACTCAAATCCGGTTGAAACTTCTTCTTCTCTCTTCTTGCAGCCGAAAGCAGAAGTGAAATAGGGGGGGGGGTGTGGGCGGCCATGCTTCTTCTAAATCCCATAATGGGCAAGTTTGCCACTTGCACAACTTTAACCCCTTGACTTGGAATATTTCACCTTTCTTTCATTTTTTTTTAAATTTCCGAGTGTTACATATAGCATTTATGTGTGATTCTTTTGGATCTGCTTGGTATCTGGCGCACATGCAAACTACATGCATGATGCTAGTCTACTTGCTATTAGATACATCAGAGAGCCTATCATTGATCTGTAGAGCTTCTGATCAACTGATGTTCCTTCTAGATCGGGTCCAAATTTCAATCCAGTTGTTAATGGTGTTTTGCTGGATGTGCAATCATACATGTTGTATTTCTTTAATATCTGACTCACATACTTGCTCTGATTGATAAAAATTCCTTCAACAGATTGTTGAACTTGAAGACCAAGGAAGAAAGTATGTTCTCCTATTGAATTCATTTGGAGTTTTGATTGCATAAGAGTTTCAAACTCTCTGCAAAGTTGGATGTTGGTGGAGCCAAAAATTATGTCATCCACATAGACTTGAACCACAAACAAGTCTTTTTCTTTTGTTTTAAGAACAATGTCTGATCTATTTTCCCTCCGGTGTACCTTTTCTGCAGTAAAAACCTAGATAAAGTTTCATACCACTTACTGGGTGCTTGATGAAGACCGTACAGAGCTTTATCAAACTTGTAGACTCTGTGAGGGAATTCTGGGTCTTCAAACCCTAGTGGTTGAGCAATATATACCTCTTCATCTATCTTGCCATAGAGAAATGCACACTTGTCATCCATTTGGAAAATAGTGAAGTCTTTTTAATAAGGCATATGCATGGAACACTCGGATGGCTTCGAGTCGAGCTACAGGAGCAAAGACATCATCATAGTCAATGTCTTCCCCTTGAGTATATCCTTGGGCTATGAGCCTTGCTTTGTTTCTGATGACAATCCCTCAATCATCATCTTTGTTTCTAAATAACCATCTTGTGCCAATGGCATATTGACCTTTAGGTAGGTCAACCAACTTCCATACCTCTTGCTTTCTAAATTGTTGTAATTCCTCTTGTATTGCTTCTATGGAACTGTTGTCTTTGAGTACTTCTATGATGTTTTTAGGTACAGTTAGGGATAGGAAGCAGGAATACAAGTAAATGTTTGCAATGTCAGATTGACTTCATGTAAATCTGGTGACTTCGTGTAAATCTGGTATTGAGGTAACCTATGATGTTTTCTAAACGATTGTATTTATGAACTCTGGGTGTTTCAATCTGATCAATAGGGATGGTTGAATCAAGATTGGTGATTGTTTGATTGGGTGATGATGGATGAGCAAGGGTATTTATTGTTGTTTGTTGTTCTGGTTATGTGGTTTCAGTTAATGTTTGTGGTGAATCATGAAAGAAATCTAGAGTTTCATGTTCATGATGTGTATTAGGTAATGAATGATAATCATCATCTTCTTCAACTATGGCTGGTTGATATGACTTTGTTTGGTTATTTGGTTGTGGTTGGGTGGTCACATGAGTTGATGAAGATGGTGTGTCTAATGATGTTCCTTTTGATGTGTTTGTTTGTTCTGAAGGAGGTGAAACTATGGTACTGGAAGGAGTGATGTTTTTTCTTCATGGAGGATCCGTAGTTAAAGGAACATCAATGGTTGTTGGTGGAACCATTGGATACTCATTGTCATCCTTGGTACCTGAAACATCAAAGTAAGTTGGGTCAAATGATTTTGATAATGAGTCAATATCAAACAACCAGTCTAATCCAATGACTTTCTTAATGAAAGAATGTTCATTAAAAACAACATTTGTTGTTTCTTCCACTATGTTGAGCCTTGGATTGTATACTCGGTAAGCTTTTGAGCTTTCGAAGTATCCAACAAAAAATCCATCATATGCTTTTGGAGCAAACTTAGGTAATTGTTCTCTAGTGTTTAATATTAAGACAAGGCATCCAAAATCTTTAACAAATCCAATGAAAGGTTTTCTTTTAAACATTAATTCATTTGGTGCTTTGGAATTTTCTTTTATTATTAATGTTCTATTTTGTATGTAGCATGCTGTATTGATTGCTTCAGCCCAAAAGGAAATCGGTAATAAAGAGTCAGCAAGCAGAGATCTAGCAGCTTCTATTAATGTTCTGTTTCTCCTTTCAGTGACTCTATTTTGCTGTGGAGTCCTTGCTACACTGAATTAATGACTAATTTCTTTCTCTCCATCAAAAGAAGAAATAGAGTCATTTTTAAATTCAATACCATTATCACTTCTTAAAGATTTAACTTTAAGATCTAATTGATTCTCAATTTTAGTGATAAAGGATTTGATGATTTCTGATGTTTCTGACTTGTGTAGTAGAATGAAAACCCATGTGAATCTTGAGTAATCATCTACTATCACAAGACAGTATTGCTTCTTTCCTATGCTTAGGATATTTGTCGGGCCAAAAAGGTCCATGTGAAGCAATTTGAGTGGTGGGTTGTTAGAGTTTACCAATTTTGACTTATGAGACACTCTCTGTTGTTTGCCTTTCAAACTTACAGTGCAATGGTCTTTACAGAAGAATTCTTTTTGTGGTAAACCTATTACTAAGTCACCTTTTATAGGTTGATTCATTCTGTTATAATTTGAGTGTCCCAAATGTTTGTGCCATAATTAGGAAACATCTTGTGATGCTTTTGATAGTAAACATGTTTCAAGGGTTGGTGCTGAAACAGTGTTCATATCAACAATGTATGTGTTGTTATGACGGGGTGTTTTTAAAAGGATACAATCTTTAGGTATTTGAAAACCCATCTTGAGGATGTAGCAGTTGTTGGAGTCAAATAAGGTGGCATATCCTTTATCATTGATTTGGGATACGCTAAGAAGATTGAACTAGAGGTTGGAGCAGTAGTTGACATTTTCAAAGCTGATCAACCCATTTGATATTGTTCCTTCACCAGTAATCTTTCCACCTTACTTATCTCCTCCAAAGGCTACATTTCCTCCATATTTGTTTTTAAAATCCCGAAGGAGGGAATAATTGCCAATCATGTTTCGGGAACATCCACTTTCAATATACCAGATGTTGTCAGGGCTTCTTTGATATCCCTGCAAAAGCAAAGAAATCAGTTAGATGGAACAACCCAAGCCAAGATGGTCTTGTGTTTTTCTTCTTTTCCCATAACGCATATTTCTTCTAAAGTGGCATTGTCTGATGGTTTAGAAATTCTAGTAATACTAGATTTCCTCTAATTGTTTTTAGTTCTGTCAGGAGAAGTACTTTGAGCTCTTCTCCTTTGAGTGTTAAAGTCTGTTTGTTGTCTGCTTTGAGACTTATTTCTCATGTTTGATTGTTTAAAGTTGACATAAAAAGTCTTATCATTATTTAAAACAACTTTTTGATGAGAAGTTTGTCATGGTGCTCCTCCTTTGTTCTTATTAGGAAAAACTATTTGTTCTTCAGTTGATTTCTCAGCTTGAGATTGTTTGTTTTGCTTCTTGTTTTTCATTTGGAAAAAGCAATTAGCAGTGTTATGGTTGTTTCTTTCACAAATTGAACAATAATTGTGAAAATGGCATGATTCAGTACTGTGATTGTTCATGTTACAGTACTTGTAATATTTACCATATTTGCATTTTTCAGTGATGTGAGTGTATTGATCACACCATTCACAATATGGTAGATTTGCATTGCCTTGTTTATTTATAACATTTGATTTTAAATTTGAGTTTAAAGGTATGTCAAAAGTTACAGTTGTTTGTTTTTGCTGAATAGGAGCTTTGCCTTTCCCTTTGTTTGTTTGACTAGGAGAGGCAGTGGAAGATCCAACTTTTCTTCCACCTGAGTAGATGTCAAAACCATTTGTCTGCTTTGTTTGTTTGATTGGTGTATCAGCCATACTTGAAAATTTTGTAGTTTCAGTAATTGGTTGATCTGACTCATCATCCAACAAATCAACATCATCTTCATTTATGGTTTGTTCAACAAACTCATTGTTTTATCCTTGTTAAAACTCTGTTGATTTGATTTGTGGAGATGCTTGCGTTTTAACAAATTTTAACAAAGATGTTTTTGATATTAGTGATGATTTTGATGATGATGATGATGATTGTTTTGAATCATCAGTCCGGTCATGTGGGTCAAGAGACTCACCCTATTTGTTTGTCATGGAGTCAGGTAGAGGAATATAATTGTCATTATAAGCTGGGTTGACCTTATTATATCCTAAACCTGTAGGGTCTTTAAATGCCCTTTGCTGAGTTCTTGTTGCTCACCTAAAACTTCTGAAGTTTCACTTCAGTTTCAGCCTGTAAGGTTTTTTGACAGAGTCAATGATTCAGAGAGTTGCTCAACTTGAGCTGCAATTGTTAATTTTTGAGACATTAATTTGTCTAAATCATTTTGTAATGAAAGTATTTTTATCCCATATTGCTTTTGTTCTTGTTTTATACTTTTATTTAAAATGTTTGTTTCAATTACTTTCCTTAAAAGTTTGTCTGCATGTTCTCTGTATCGATTGACTTCGTCAATGCATGCTTGTGTGCAAAGGTTTTCCCTCACCCCTTTCGGGATTTCAGAGATCTTATCTTCTATATTTTCCATGAGGGCATGATCAGGAGATTGGATCTTAGCCTCATACATGCTCCTATCACGCTCACTATCTTGTTTTATAATCATGGCAGATGATTTTGAGTGTTGATTTAGGCTATACTATGTGATTTGAGGTGCAGTTGGTGCAGCAAGAATATTCATTAGAGGAGGGATTTGTCTGTTTGGATGGTAGCTGCTTGATGCTTGTGTTTGGTTGTTGTTTCAGTTAACTCTAGGTTGTTGGCATTCTCTGGAGAAATGTCCATAGAGTTGGCAGTTCTAGCATCTCATGTTTGTCGTATCAAAACCAATTTTGGTTTTCTTATCCATTCTTAACCCTCTGTTCCTTTGTAGGAATTTCTTGGATCTGTATGCAATCATTGCCATTGACCATTGAAGATCCATTTCTTCAACCATATCAGGAGGCAATTCATCCAAGTCTTGCTGTATGATCCGTGATGGTGTGAGATTAGCTCCTAGATAGGCTTCAAAGCTTGTTGAAAAGGCTATAAAAGTTGCCTTTTGCTCCACCCTTTGCAATATGATTATTAATACATCCATTGGTTTCTCAAATTTATGAATGTTTTGAACCTTTGATGGGTGTTGTTTGCTGGAGCTGAATGGGTGAGGATGTGGTTTGCTTTGGGTGTTTGCTTCATGGGAAGCATGAACACCAGTCTTCTTAGAGCTTTTGTTTGTTGCTAGATGATTTAGGGAAGCATATAAGATGATGTTGTGTAACTTTGCTATCCTTTTCATCCAGATGAAGGGTTGAACTCTACTGGTTGTTAGAAGAGCTACTGGATGGATTTTGCAAGTTCATCTCTATCTGTATCCACTAAGGATACCATACAACTCTGTGAGAGTAAGAGTAGAGAGGTTTCAGTCTTCTTAATGGCACACTGTAGTGAGTCCATTGTTGGGAAGAGAGAACATGACCTTTCTCACTATGTGTCTATTCTCATGTTTTGCTCCAACACAGTCAGAGTGTCCACAATCTCAACATACCTGAAGTATTATTGATTCATGGATTCACCTTCTTGTAGGTGAAGTCCTCAAACTGCTGCTTCATGAGATCTTTCTTGTTCTCTTTAGCTCCTCAGACCCCTCATACATGCTTCTTGAAGCCTTTGTATATGGAGTTACAAAGAGCAATTTGGAGGGTGGTCATCACTTTCTAATCTACATCAATGCCGTTTCCTTTGATATCATCCCCCTCCAGCAGTGGCTAAAGACGTGCTTGGGATATGAGGTCCTTCGACAAAAGATCTCCACATTCTACTGTCTTAAGACTTGATGAACCCTTCTATACATTGGCACCAAGTATCAAAGTCATTAGGAGTGATCAGTGGAGACTTTGTCATAGTACCAGTTTCCATATCAGCATTATCAAGACTGCCATTTGAGTTGTTAAGTGTTCTATGAAACTGAAGTGATCAAAGATAGTGAGATCTTACAATCAAGAGCCTGAAACGCTTTGATACCAATTGCAGGACTGATGAAGGGCGCTCAATGCAACAGTTTCACTAGGTGGAGAGATATAAAACACCTTAGCAAATCAAATAGGAAACTGGTTAGTTGATACAAATAACATAAGTATAAAGAACAAGAACACTCAAATATGGTTTTCAAGAATGATGTATATTGCTCTCAAATTCTTACAAGTGTTACAAAAGCATAGCAAAAGATACAAGTACTTGAGACACCTTATACTACATCCTACAGCCCTCCGTACTTTGAAGGTTAGCTGGATACACTAATCTAGACAACAAGATAAATGTAAAGTCAAAAGGTAGATTTTCTTTTGACTAGTGACTATGACATGCTATAGCTTACATTCTAATCTATTACAAAAAGAATAAAAGGTACAGAAGTAGAAAGCTACACACCAATGACCATAATCTATAGTTGACAAAAGCATGGAACTTTTCACCAACTCATATAAGTTGGTGAGTCTTTAGAGTGGCAGCAGGAAGTTGTTCAGTTTTTGTCAAAAGGTGATCAAATAAAGCATGTCTTCTCTATCTTTGGAAGAAATCAGTCTTTGGCTTCGAAAGACTTTGTCTCTGAATCTTCAAAACACTTCATTTATGGCTTCAAAAGATTTTGTCATTTGGCTTCGGAAGATTTTACACTTAGCTTAATTCGTTTGAGTGGTGTAAAACTTCTGAAGTAACTTTACTCTGTACTTCATGTAAGCACGCTAAGAGCTCTTTGAATTCTTTGGTTGCATTAGCCTTTAAGTATAAACCTTACAATCTAGCACTATGAACAGAACCATTAATCTTAACCGATTTGCAATGTTTTCTTCTTTAGCTTATGGTATGCCACATGAATGGATCGTTTTTGCTTCAAGAGATTGTCACATTTTTGCATTGTTTTATTATGATTACTATCAACTAAACCAACTTGATCTTTTAAGGCGTCCGCTTTACTCCGATACAAAAACCTTCTGTTTGAAGAAGTATTTCTTCTACCTTGATTACGAACACTTTCTTTAAAAGAATTAGAACATAAGCAATCCGCTTTATCTACTTTAATGCTATACTCTAAGCATGGATATTTATCAAACCATTCCACAACAAAATGTCTCTTTTTACCGGAATAGTATTTTAATAGAAATTTATGACTTCATGGTTGAAAAGCCTTTCAAACAAGATAATGTCTACTTATGTCATCTATTTGATTAGGATGATAACTAGTAATAAGTGGCCTATCAAAGGGATCCAATGGAAGCTCATTCAAATCTATTATATTTGCTAGAGAAGGATTTGAAGTAGATGGAAATTTTGCACCAATATCATTATTTTCTTCTTGAATATCATTAGCTATATTTGGACTTCTCTCGATATCAATATCGTCATTCTCTTGGAATTTTCTTGTAAAAAAATAGCAATAAGAACTTGTTTAGAATGAGATTTCATCTTTCAAGTCTCAACTTTCAAATGCCCTAAATTTATAACAAAATGAAACTATAGGTCTATAATCAATTACACTTTTACATAAATACACAATAACAATTTACATATTTAATATTCATGATGACAAAATAAAGTCTAACAAAAATTCAATTTCATCTCAACAAAAAGATTTCTACAATTTACAATCAAAATTCAATTACAAACCTAGAATTCTATAATCAAAATCAAAAATAAATAATCAAACTATAAGTCATTAATTCATTACCCAATGTTCAATACTTCAATTTCAACTAAACAAAATGAAATTACAATTTATATATTACAAACCCTAAAAATCTAAAATCTAAATAAAAAACAATAGTAAATGTAAATACAAAAATTACCCCTTGAGTTGAGCCTTCGGTGGTGGCTGCCAGCGGTGGATGGTGGAGGGCGGTCGGCAGGCAGCAGCAAGCAGGCAACACTGCAGCAAGGGTGTGTGTTCTTGATGAGGTTGATGGTGCTGGGGGATTGGGGCCGATGGTTTTAAACTTTTAATTGGCTTTTTTATGTTCTTTTATTAACTAATCTTTTAAACTTTTAAATGGGCTAATCAATTAAATATAGTGTTGGGTTTTTATTAACAATGGGCTTTTTATTAAACATTGGCCTTTTAAGTTAATTATTTTTTGGCCTTTTTAAATTAAGGGGTATCCTAGTTTTTGTTTTTGGTATTCCCGAAACAATAGTTGCTTAAAAACATTTTGTACTTAGCGACGAAACTTGAGGGGTATCCCGGGCTACCCCTGGCAAAACCATAAATCCGCCCGTAATTGATATGTACTAGGGCTTGAATCCAGTTCTTCATAATTCACCAGGTAAGCTTTGATTTTTGCTTAAAGGAGTCATTTCGTTGCTGATGTACTTCTTTTGTGAACTACTATTTTTAAAAATTAACAAAACAATCTGTATTAACTAATTATTTAAAACATCTTCCTCAAGGCTAATTGCTATTTTTTGATTTGTTAAGAATTAAGTAGTATGCTTAGCAGGTATGCTTTGGTTTTTGCTTTGAAGACTCATACTTTATGTCCTATTGTGTTTATCATTTTCCGTACTGCACACAAACTGTTTTTGAATAAGCTCATCTATTAATAAACTGATTATGTACTTCTGCAAGACACTTTATTTATGTGTTTTTTTTTTATAGTTAGTAGTTTGGTAAAATAAAGTTTTAGATTCAAATAGAAACATTCCACCTTATTGATGTACAAGTTTTAATTGTTAAGCCATTAACTATGGAACTTTAATTTATGAACGACCTCATATTCAGACGTTTTATGGTGTTTAAAATTTTAGTCTTTTTTAAGTCTGCTATGAAGAATTAATTATAATACTTTGATGTTGAACGATCTTACCTATGAGTTTTGTTTTAGATTCAAATTTTTAAGATATCTTTTAGATTCTTCAATTTGCTTGTAATCATGTATTATTAACATGGTCTGTTGTTTAAACAAATTTTTTTTTTGGTAAAATCTTGCACGGTTATGCAGTACGATTAGTGTTGGGTGTAGCAAATATTTAGGGTTAGACAAAGGGGGTTTTAATGCATTTATGCATGCAGGTGACAATGGGGATAGTGAATCAAATATTGAGAATATCTCAACATTTTCATGGTTTCAATATAGAAAATCTTCAAGGCTTCATGTGCGTGTTTCTTTCACATGTAATGTGTGTGGTTAAAGGACAACTCGTGCTATGAATCCCCATGCTTACGCTGGTGGCGTTGTCTTTGTCCAGGTATTCCTGATTCTTTAAAGCTTTTTAGACGCCTTAAATTTGTTGCTAAGAAATAGGCTAGGTAATAAGCAAAATTGATTCAAGTAAGATTAAGCAATTTTTAGTTTTTACTTTTTTGTGCCGGTCAAAACGGGTTAGTGGACCCACATACATTATGCTACAAATAGTTGATGACTTAGTGTGTAATTTCAATAGTAATATTCAACTTTTATATAATAAGTAGTTTATTCCCTCCAAGCGCATTGTGCGTGTGAAGGCGGACTCGAAACGCTTTGAAGTTGTATAACTGTGATTCTCGTATGATGCTCGGGCTTATGACCGGTGTTTGGTTGCGGCTGCTAACCGTAAAAAGCAGCCACGTCAAAGCAACCGACACCACTCTATGTATCTCATCATCGCCCTTGAAGTTCATCGGGTGAACAACATAATAGCGACGGCCATGCACAACATGATGCGCCTCTAATTGACATCACAATAATTGTGACAATGAGGCTCAAAGTTGGCATTTTGTTATAGTTGCTAACCATATACGGTAGCTACGCCTAAGCAACCAACACCATTCCGCACATATCATCATTGCCTATAGAGCGCACCACGTGTAAATACTATAACAATAACATACCAATTAGAAATCTATAAAAGTAAAATAATGATATATGTAGGGATTGAACATAAAGGCTCGGGAAATCAAAAGAAGATGTTGAAGATCTAAGTCATTCGCGCGAGTAATTTGATCCGCGCAAGAAGTTAGTTCTCGCGTGAGACTTTTTGGTTCAGTATATATATGTTGCTTAGTTTATTTTGATAAGAATCCTGAAATTTTACACTTATGTAATCTACTTTTCAAAGAACAATATACAAAGAATTAAATTTACATCGCTTGTTCGTGATTTTCTTCTTGTTCTAATTGTTAATCAGTGTTTGATTTCATTTTGTATTTCATTCACGAGATCGATCTACAATGAAATAACGATCTTTACAATTGGTATCAAAGCCATGAGTGCTCTAGATCGATTTGATTAGAACTTGAAGTGATTTGAAGAGTTTTTGAGCTACAAAATTGGTTTCTAAATGAAGATTGACATGGTTTGATTGTTTTTTATGCTGATATTGGATGTGTTTGAGATCAGAGACAAGTTAAAAAACCTTATTTGATGATTTTAAGACATTTCATGGTTAAAATGACTTTAAATGACTCAATTAGTGATAATTAGGATCAAACTTGTACTAAATCAATTAATTTGAAGTTCAATAATCAATTATCAACAAATTGGTGAATAGTTTGAAGTGGAAAAAGACTGAATTGCATTGAACCAAATCTGCCAAAAATTCATCGTTCGCATGCGAGAAGTTGGTTGTTCATACGGATAGTTGTACAATTCGCAAAATTTTTTCACTATAAGATTCTCTTTGCGCAAGAAGCTGAAGTTATCAAAATAATCTGCTACAAAATTTATCGCACGAGAAGTTCAGGCAAGAAGGTCACACGAGAAGTTTAAGCGAGTAGTTCAATTTTTCAAGAAAGTTTGTGTAGTTTGATATCTGATTTTAAAAATGGCAAATTTGTAGAATCTCACTGCTACATTGAGTTTGGACAACGAGATTGGAACACGTACATAGCTACCAAAACTTTGGAGCGAGTTTTAGAATCATGTCATTACACCAAACCAAGGATGTTACGGTCAATCAAATATGGATCGTATATTCCATGATATACAAACGACAAGGGAGAAATGGTTCAAAAATCAAAACACTTGTGGGATGAGGAAGATATGAAAAAGCTAGAACTTGATGAAAAAGCTTATGCTATAATAACCACGGCTTTGACAACAGAGATCGCTTAGACATTCAAGAAATTTAGAGGAGCCAAAGTGTTTTGGTATGATATGGAGACTCAAATCATAGGAAACAAAGAGATGAGGGAAAGTAACAAAGACATTTTGAACAAGAATTTAATATGTTCAATCATGTATAGGGAGACACATTGGAGACACAGATGTCAAGGTTTGTGAACTCATTGCCATACAGTTGGAATAACAATTGTACTTCTACTAAGAGAACCAAAGACTTGTTCACTATATCTCTTAGTGATCTAATTTCAACCATTAAATCATATGAGATGGATGATAAGCAAAGAGCTGTGAATCATTTGAACTCAATGGGAGCTGAAGCAACTGCTTTGTATGCCAAAATGGCAAGCAAACCAAATTATTTTGTGTATTATTCTCAAATATGTCAGCAATAATAGTCTGGAAGCCCTTTCGTTCCTACTATTTAAGAAACACCCATTTCTTATTTCCAAGTTACAAATCCCAACCTCAAACCTACAGACACCCATCCATTCAACCTTCACCTCAGATTAAACAAGTTTATGTTTCAACATCCAACCCATCAAAACAAACTATTCAGATTGCAAATGAACACCTTGCCTTGTTCACCACTTTTATGTCCAACAATGAAGCCTTCATGAAGATTAAGTGCTCCTAACATTCTGGTTGATGATTTATAGTAGGTTAATCCTGATGATGTGGAAGAGAATGATATTGTAAGGCCCTGATCCAAGGAAACCTTACAGTTGGTCACTCATAGCAAAAACATAGATTTAAAACATTCATTTAGATAAACCTTGCAGCGGAAAAGTACATTAAGTTTCAATCTATTATCACATAATTCAAATAAAACTCTAACATTGTCTTTAAAACATCAAATAGTCTTTAAAAGTCTTCTTAGTAATCTTCTAAATCAGGGATGCCAGCCTTCAGATGCCAAGTAGCTTCTAGAATCCATGCCCACATTCACTCAAGTCCAACAGCTCACCGGTCAAACTAATAAGCATACAAAAGTCAGCTTCGCTAATTGAATTCTAGCTTTACTTTATCAAATAACTTTTCAGTAAGATATATTAACTCATCATTCAAAAGTAGTTATCTCATATCTGAACATTACTATACCAGACTATTGCTTTATCATAAATACTTTCATTTATTTGATACCTATGTCTCTTCATTATCCGTCAATTCCCAGTCACTATTGGTGCCTATGATGAACATAAGACTTTACTGAGATGCCAATCCAAGCCTTACTGTCGTACCCATACAGGCCATTATTGTCATGCCAATCCAGGCCTTACTGATCTGCCTGTCCGGGTCTTTACTTTACTGACATGCCAATGCAGGCCTTACTGTCATGAGGGCATAACAAATGCAACCTTCCTCTGTCATTTGCTTGCAAGCCTTTACTTCACAAAGGTACACGTTATGGGCCCAACAATATTTCTTTAGGTTTCACTTTCATCTTTAGGTTATACATAATATAACATAGCATATTACAAGAAATATCATCATTACCAAGGTCATATCACATTAAGAAAAGCATGATAAAAATTCATTAGAAAACCCCATTTCCCATATAAGATAGTGTATAAAACTTTGTTTTAAAATACTGGTCATTTAGTATGCATATCACCCCAAGACGTATAAAGCATGTATGAAATAAGGGATCTAGAAATCACTTGATATGTAGATTGCTTTCAGTCTAAGAGGAATTCAGGTCAACAAATAAGTCATACAATCTACATGGAAATTACCACACGAATCTATCATTTCTATGAAATACAACTAGTTTCGCAGCTAGTTTCGTACGCAGTTTCGCACACAGTTTGTCACGCACTTCCGCTGCCAGTTTCGCTGCCAGTTTCGCCCAACTTTGGTAGAAATTTCCTAGTTTCACTAAATCTACAGATCTACCTATCGCAGGAAGGAGTTTGCCTTAGTTTCGCAGGATGAATCCACGTTTCGCAAGAAGAACTGGCAGTTTCGCTGGACGTATAAAAGTGACAAACCAGCTTATTTTAACCCAAAATCTCAGTTTTTACGTCCAAATCCTTAGTTTTTCATCCATGAAACTATATCTAAGCTTTTTACATTATTTCATACGTAAAAATGTGACCTTTATACGATTCTTAGCAACTTTTAAAACTCAAAACCCTAGAATCCGGGTCTGACCTACAGAGGCGTTTAGAGGATGATTCTTACGAGGATTTCTGGCTCTTTTCTTGTGGTTTGATGCTCTAACATTTAGATCTTCAATCCTTTAACCAATGAAGCTCTAAATCTTAAGTTTTCATCACTTTCTCTCTCTACTCTCTCTCTCTAGGAAGTTGGTGGCTAGGGTTGCAAATGAAGAAGATTATGGTTGGTTAGGTGGTTTAAGTGGCTGATTATGGGCCTTTAACCACTTAAATCTTTTTGCCCATAAGACTAATTTGGTCCATAACCCATTTCTTTCCTTTATTTATTTTTATTAAATATCCATTAACTAAGCCCATTATTATTGAATGGCTTATCTTGACTTTTCAGGGCGTTACAAGTCTCCCCAACTTATTAGGTTTCATCCTCGAAACCTGCCTAGTCGTTAAAAAGATATGGGTATTGCCATCTCATTTCTTCCTTGGATTCCCAAGTGGCATCCGACCCTTTTCGGTGTTTCCATTGTACCTTAACTTGCTTGATCACTTTGTTTCTTAACTGTTTCACTTTTCTATCTAAAATGGAACCCAGCTAATCATATAATTTAACTTTTCATCCACTTCAATATCATTAAGAGGCACAACCATCTCATCATCGACCAAACACTTTTGGTGATGCGACACATGAAAGGTTGGGTGAATCCCACTTAACTCTTCTGGGAGGTTTAGCCTGTAAGCTACATCTCCAACACATGCTAATATCTTAAATGGCCTAATAAACCTGGGACTTAGCTTTCCCCTCTTCCTAAACTGGATAATTCCTTTCCATGGCGACACTTTTAACATTACTCTGACACCCACCCTGAATTCTATTGCTCTCCTCCTTTTATCAGCATATGACTTTTGTCTATCCTTAGGAGCTTTCATATAAGCATTAATTTTGTCTAACTTTTCCATCATAACTTCTACAACCTCTAAGCATCCCAACACTTTTTGTCCGACATCACCCTAACAGACTGGAGTTCTGCATCGTCTCCCTTACAACATTTCATATAGAGGCATCTTGATAATAGCATGACAGCTATTGTTGTAAGAAAATTCTGCTAATGGCAGATTACTATCCCAGTTACCACCAAAGTCCATAACACATGATCGTAGCATGTCTTCCAATGTCTGTTTCATTCTTTCAGATTGACCATCGGACTGCAGGTGGTATGCTTTACTGATATGCAATCTTGTCCCCATCTCTTCGTTAAACCTTCTCTAGAATATAGATGTAAACCGTTTGTCTCTATATGACACAATTGATAGAGGCATGCCATGCCATGTGATTATTTATCTGGTGAACAACTCCGCGAGCTTCTCTAAACTGATTGCTTCTTTGATAGGAAAGAAATAAGCACTCTTGGTTAATCTGTCTACTATTACCCAGATTGCATCATTGCCCTTGGTTGTACGTGGTAACTTAGTAATAAAATCCATGGTAATATGTTCCCGCTTCCATTCTGGCACTTCCAACGGTTGAACATACCCATAGGGCCTTTGATGCCCGGCCTTCACTTGCAGGCATGTAGACATTTATTTACATACGCAACTACCTCTCTCTTCATGGGCATCCAATAATCTTTCTTCAAAACATGGTACATCTTATTTGCTCCTGGGTGTATTATGTAACCAGTCTTGTGTGCTTCATCAAAAATTCTCTCTCGCCAATCCCCATTCCTTGGAACCCATATCCTACCATAAATGGTCTTCACACCGAACGTGTTATCAACTAGATCATCGGTTTTTCCCACCATCATTTCATTCAAAATTTTGGGTTCTTTCAAGGCTTCCACCTAAGCTTCGCTTATTAATCTCAAAATATCTAGGGTCACTACCAGTTGACATGCCTTCACTCGAATTGGTTCATATCCTTCTTTTCAGCTCAGGGCATAGGCTACCACATTTGCCTTACCCGGGTGATAATGGATTTCATAATCATAATCCTTTATTAACTCCAACAATCTTCTCTGTCTCATATTCAGATCATTTTTGCTCGAAGAAATAGTTTAGACTTTTGTGATCGTTGAATATAGTGCACTTAGTGCCATACAAATAATGTCTTCATATCTTAAAGTCAAACACCACTGCTGTTAGTTCCAAATCATGAACAGGGTAATTGACCTCCGTGTCCTTCAGTTGTCTGGACGCGTAAGCTATAACCATTCCTCTTTGCATCAATACACAACCTAACCCACAGTAAGAGGCATCGGAGTATACCGCTAGGTCTTCATCTCCTTCCGTAGGGTTTGTATTGGTGCCTTGGTTAATCTATCTTTTAGTTCTTGAAATGCATCCTCCTGATCCTTTCCCCAGTCGAACTCCATGTTCTTCCTTGTTAACCTCGTTATTAGGGAGGCTATCTTTGAGAAGTCCTTGATGAACCTTCTATAATAACACGCCAATCCCAAGAAACTACGGATTTCAGATGGTGTCTTCGGAGATTTCCATTGTGTGACTGCTTGAACTTTTTCTAGATCAACCATAATCCCTTCCGAATTTATAACGTGCCCTAAGAACTGCACCTCACGTAGCCAAAATGCACATTTTGAGAACTTTGCATACAATTTCTCCTTTCGTAATGTTTCTAACACCTCCTTGGTATGGCAAACGTGATCTCCTTCGTTCTTTGAGTATATTAATATGTCATCGATGAATACTATTACTGATCTGTCCAGCATCGGTCAACAGACGCGATTCATTAAGTCGATAAATGCTTCAGGAGCATTGGTTAGCCCGAATGACATAACCAAAAACTCATAGTCTCCATAACATGTTCGGAAAGCTATCTTTGAGATATGTTTCTCCCTTACCTTCAACTGATGATAACCCGATCTGAGATCTATTCTAGAAAACCAACTTGCACCTTGAAACTGATCAAACAAATCATCTATTCTAGGTAAAGGGTATCGATTCTTCACAGTTAGCGTGTTCAATTCTCTGTAATCCGTACACATCCTCATGCTACCATCCTTCTTCTTTAGAAATAACACCTGAGCACCCCATGGAGATATGCTAGGCCTGATAAATCCCTTATCAAGAAGTTCTTGCAGTTGTGACATGAGCTCTTTCATCTCGGATGGGGCTACATGATATGGTGCTTCGGTAATAGGTTGGGCTCCTGGCAGTAGATCAATCTGAAATTCTATCTCTCTATCAGGTGGTACTCCTGAGAGATCCTCTGGGAATAGATGAGGAACGTCACGCACCACCGATACATCTGACAACTCTTTTGATTTATCTTTAAAGTCCTTGACATAAGCTAGATACGTCCCATACCTCGTTTCATAAATTTCTCTGCCTTAATCATGGAAATGACCCTTGGCACTTTGCAGACGTTCTCGCCGTAAATTGTAATTGGACTACCATCAGGAGCCGTTAATTGGATTATCTTTTGCTGGCATATTATGTTCGCATCATAAGCAGCTAACCAGTCCATTCCCAGTACGAAATTAAAACCACCTAAGGACATGGCAAACAATTGCGCAAGAAAACAGTAGCCTCCTAGTATTATGCGATAATCTTCTAACACCCTTGCTATTCTAATGGATTTACCATAGCCGTTTCTACTTCAAAAGCGTCATCTATTTCCATAGTTTGGATACCCAGGGTATCATAGAAAGATACAAATACAAAGCTCCAACTGGCACCACTATCAAATAATACAGAAGCACAAACATCATTGACGATAAACATACCTGACACCTCATACGGGTTCTTCTTTGCCTCTTTCTTGTTCATGGTGAATGCCCTTGCCTTGGCCTTAGGCTTTCCATCATCCCCCTTGTCATCCTTCCCGCTTGTTCCCGAGCTCCCCGGCTTAGCTTTCGTGCAATCATTGCTATGGTGCCCCGACTCGTTACAGTTGAAGCACCTTTTTAACTCTGGGCACTCTCTGGTTATGCGACTAGTTTTCCCACACCTATAGCATCCATAGCTACCCATTCTACATTCTCCTAAATGCCACTTTCCATATTTCCCATATTCCCTGATTTCGTCAAACCCTCCACAATTGCCTGCTTTGCATCCACCCTTGCTTTCTTGTTTCCCCAATGACTGTTATCGCTCCCATGTCTCTTGCCATAGTTGTTGCGCTGACTATTCCAGTTCTTCTTTTGTTCCCCCACAACTACGGGCCTCCTATGATCATACAAGCTCCCACTGAGATCTACTGCTGACCTAAAGTACCTGGCCTTGCAGTGACCATATCCCTACGGATGTCCAATGGTAACCCTTAAATGTACCTCTTGATTCTTTTAGACTCAGGCTTCACCAATTCCAGCCCACCGCGCCATTTCATTGAACTTCAAGTGTACTCCTGGTGACTCATGTTATCAGCTTCTAAGTTCAGGAATTCCTTTTCAATCTTGTCAAATTCCTTTTCCGGATAGTATTCATCAATCACCAACCTCTTCATCTCTTCCCACTTCATCCTCTTAAAAACCTTATCCCTAAGGGCGTCAACGATGTTATCCCACCAACATAGTGCTGGTTCCAAAAGTGAATAAGAAGCAAACTTCACTTTCTGGTCTTCAAGACACTCACTGATTTCCAAAACTGCCTCTATTTCCCTAATCTAATGTTGAGCAACAACAGCATTACCAGTACCATAAAAAGCTAGGAGCTTACACCTTTGAAAACCCCTATTGTTACACCCCTTTGCTTCTACTTCAAGCTAGCATTCATCATCTTTATCCCCATCACCACTTTTCTCAGTATTAACCACCTTCTTCTTATCAACTGTTGAACTCAATAATTGCATTAATAGATTAATGATTTAAAGGACGATGCTTGCAATAATCAAACATAAACAAACATAATGTGTTCTAACATTCAAACAATCATTAACTAACACATTAGCATCATTAACAATCATAACATTCACTATCTATTTAAATTCTCTTTTCAGGTTTGTACGTAAAAGAAATTTTGACAAGTACCCACAGTGGATGAAGTACTGCAATGCAGATGAACAAAAGCTCCAATGCGGATGAATAGTGATCCACAACGGATGATGAAGAAGATGCATCAGATGAAGAAGATGCATCAGATGAAGAAGATGCATCAGACGAAGATCAAGTCCAAGTGCTCACAGCGGATGAAGACTTCCCACAGCGGATGTGCATTCACAGCGGATGAACATTCCACAGCGGATAACATACAAGCAAACACACAAGTGTTCACAGCGGACATCATCCAAGGCACAGTGGACGAGTTATCTGACTTCCATAGCGAACAGCTTAACATCCACAGCGGACAGCTTAACATCCACAGCGAATAGCTAATCATCCACAGCTGACAGCTTATAGTCTTAGGATTATTTATGTAATATTTGTTTACATTAGGGTAGCTCTTTGTATAGGCTATAAATAGCATACTACCCTAATCCTTTGTAAGCTTTTCAACAATTTCAATACAATAAAGCAGTTTATTATCATTCAAAGTATTCAATCACTAACAATCACACACACACAAACACACACTGATATCATAGCATTAATCATGGGTTTTCGCACCATGGTTCTTATTTTTGATTGAGAGATTTGAAAAGGTCCTTGGGGAAATCAACCTGTGTTTTGTTTGTTGTTTGAACAAGTTCATACTCGATAGCAACATCCATTCACAAAGAATGGTTGATTTCATTATCAACCTTCTTATGAACTGTATCTTTCTTATCATCACCCTTGACCTGTTCCACCGCCACCGCAAACAAAGCGGGCATCACATTAGTCAGGATTTGGTGCACCTCCTGGGCAATAGCTTCTTTAACTATTTCGTTCAGCTTTCCTTTCTTAGCAGTAGGCTCCTCAATTCCGATCTGATTCAATTTTCTTCTCAACGGTTTCTCGACTGGTTTTCTGGTTGACTTTCCTGCCTGTCTTGCAGCCTTGCTTGCTGCTTCCTTTGCCTTAGTAGGGGCCTTCCCCTAGTACTCCTCCGAGTAGCCATAGCTAGAACTACTTTCTTTGGTGCCATCTCTCTACTTCCTATAAGATTCAAAATATCAATATGGCCGGTCAAGGAAAGTTCGGATTATGACAAGTTTTGTAAATTTTTTATAACAGTGGCGAGTTGTGATTAACTAATTACAAAATTTCTCATAGCCCAAAGCCTCCTATCCTTAGCCACACTAACACTCGAACCTACTATCCTTATTCTAAGCACGTATAGATCACACAAATTTTGTAGGCATAACAGGTTAATAATATCTTGCTCTATCCTCAATTCTAACCTAAGTAATAAGGAACTACATATCTGAATAATACTTATAACATACTTATAGGAACCTCTGATGTTAAGAGGCTGATGCACCCAAAAGATACCAAAACAACCAAGTCTTCCAACATGCACTTTGGAACAAAGGTGAATTAGCTTCGGAAGTTTTACACACACAAGAAAAATGCTAAGTGTAAAATCTTCTGATGCCAAAGTTCAAAAGAAATGCTGCGAAAGCTTTACACTTAACTTGGAAAATATTCTACGTGTAAAGTCTTCCGAAGACAAAGACTCAACTCTTTCGAAAGTAAAAGATGAAGTCTTCCGAAGCTCACAAGACAAAGTCTTCCGAAGCTGCTTAAAGACAAGACTGATTTTCTTCTGAAGAGAGAGAAAATATACATTTTCCGTCAACTTTATCATAAAGCAACCTACTTTCCACTTCATGCTCTGGTAGTTCACCTGCTATCACTAGTTGGTGAAACTTCCATACTTTATGATAAAGTAGATAGGTCTTCGCCTGCAAGTTTCTGTTTTTGTTCCTTTTTGCTTTTTGTAATAGGAAAGTCAGTGAGCTATGGCATGTCATATTCACCAGTCAAAAGGCAATCTACCTTTTGACTTTAGGCTGATCTTGTTATCTAGATTAGTCACTTCCAACTGTCTGTTTGCATATTAACGGTTGTAGGATGTAGTATAAGTAGTCTTCGGTTAAGTAGTCTTCGGTTCTTGTATTCAAATATACTTGTACATCACTTGTAATAGAACTAGAGATGCAATATACAACTTCCTTGAAAACTTTATCATGTGCTCTTGTTCTGGTTTTACTTGTGTTGTATCTTCAGTAAAGGTTCACAGTTCCCTATTTGAATTGTTAAGTGATCTTAAGATCCTCCTAAGTGTGTTAACTAAGTGCAAGCTAAAGTACCCTTTAACGGTCCTGCAATTGGTATCAGAGCATTCCAAGCTCTTGATTGTAAGATCTCACCATCTTCAAATCCTCTTAGTTACACACATCACTTAACTCTTCAAATGGCAGCTATCTCGAAAGCTGATATGGAAACTGGAATCATGACAAAGTCCCCACTGATCACTCCTGAGGATTTTGACACTTGGTGTCAAAGAATGGAAGGCTTTATCAAGTCTTAAGATTCCAGGATGTGGGAGTCTGCTGTCAATGGACCTCATGTACCATGCATCTCTTCAGCTACTGCTGGTGGTGGCATGATACCAAAGGAGAGGGCTGACTTTTCTGATGAAGACTGGAAAAGAAATGACATTGATCAGAATGCCATGACAGCCCTCCAAACTGCTCTTCCAAACTCCATCTACAGAGGTTTCAAGAAGTGCAAGACCCTAAACAGCTATGGGATGCACTGAAACTGATGTATGAGGGTTCAAATGAAGCCAAGAGAATAAGAAGGATCTCTTGAAGCAGTAGTTTGAAAACATCACCTTCAAGACAGGTGAGACCATGACTCAACAATACTTCTGGTATGTTGAGATTGTGGATACTCTGGCTGATGTTGGGGAAACAATTGAGAACAGGGATATTGTAAGGAAGTTCATGTCTTCTCTTCCAAGACAATGGACACACTACTATGTGGTCATTAAGAGGACTGAAAACCTCAAGACCCTAACTCTCTCTGAGTTATATGGGATACTCAGTGGATACCAGATGGAGATGAATATGAAAAATTCATCTGGTAGCTCCAACACTCACCAGAGTTCAACCTTCATGTGGTTGAAAGGGATAGCAGAGAACCACAGCATCATCTCACCTGCTACCCTGAAAACTCACAAAAGGGTCCTTTTATCACCTTCCCAGAGACACCCAGAGAGAGCTACATCGAAGGAAGTCCCTTCCAAGAGACAAGTTCTTCTCAAGGTTTTGTTTCTACTGATGAAAGTTCTGGAAAATTTCTTTTCACTCTTGAAGACCTGGACTGTATCCATCTAGATGATCTGGAGTACATGGAGATAGTCCAACAAATGGCTCTTCTCACTCACAGAGCCAGAAGTCTACAAGAGGACTGGGAGAAGGTTTCCTAGCAATGCTGCCAGTGGCAAATTTAGGCTGGACAAGAGCAAAATCAAGTGTTACAACTGTAACCAGATGGGACACTTTCCTAGAGAATGCAAAGAACCTAAGTCAAATGGTGGCCAAGCTTCATCCAAGTCAAACTACACTGAAGGAGGGTCCCAGAATAAGAAGCCAAGACAGCAAGCTGCAGTTACTGTTGAAGAAGGAGGCTTTGACTGGAGCTTTCAAGCTGAAGATGCATCTCCAAACCAAGCACTCATAGCTGATCATGATGAAGCCAAGGTACTTGAACATCTTTGCTCTCTGAATGTATTGCTAATGTAAATAGATACAGGTCCTACAACTTGGAAATAAGATCTGACATTGAGTCTTTAAATATTTTAAAAGCTGATTTTAAAGGAGCTGAAAATGACTATAAACTAAAGATAGAAGATCTAGAGAAAACAGTTTCAACTCTTAAACATGAGCAAACAAACTACAAGACTTAAATTAAGGATCTCATTACCAAGTTGACTGAATGCCAGGCTGAGCTTGTGATCAGCAAAGCCAAGGTAGTAAAATGTGTTCTTGAAGAAGGGACCTTCAAGAACATGATATCCTCATCTCTGCATGCAAAAGTATGTTATCAGAATAAGCAGGGACTGGGATCTAGCGAGAAAGCTCCTCCACACACTCTACTATCAGTCAGATCTCCTAGGTGCGGAACTGGTCAAGATGAGCTGCCATCCATACACCTTAGTGATGAAGAGGATGAAGAGGAGAAGGTGAGGGATAACTCTAAAGTGAGTGAAGAGAGTCAATCCAAAAAGGGTCACCATGCTCCTAAGGAAGAAAACGAAGCTGGTTTGAGCAAAACCAAGAGAAAGAACTTGATCAGAACAGCAAGAGAAGATCTAGAAAAGCTCAAGAGATCAAGACCACCTTTGATCCCAAACAGAAACAAGTATTTATCTCTGCAGGGTTCAAGGTGATGAAAGCTGAAGATCCTGTCAAGAATTCTAGTACCAAGAGTTCTACTTTAGCTTTAACTCACTCCAGCAACAACAAAAAGATTGATCAGCTGTGTGTCACTGCTGCAGAGCCTGAACCATCAATTTCAAAGAGCAAGCTTCACCCTAAGAAGCCTGCTGCATCATCTGAAAAGGTGGAGAAAGAAAAGGAAAGTGTTCAAGCTTAGTCTTTTTTGGGAAAGAAGACTCTCAGAAGGAAAGATTTGTATTGTGTTATGTGTGGTAGTACTTCACATATGGCTAAGGATTGTTAATACAATCCTAAGAGTACTATCCATATGATTAAGAAGAAAACTTCTGAGAAGAAGAAGAAACAAACAGCTTTAGAAGGAAAATCTTTCCTTCAGAAGCTCCAAAATAAAGAAGAAGGCAAGTAGGAAATTGCCAAGAAAAGTTGAAAAGTGGTTCGGAAGAAAGGAATGCTTCCGAAGTACTGAAGCTTGCTGTAGTGAAAGCAAGATCTTTTGAAGGGTCCGTCTCCAAAGCTTCCAAAGCTACCAAATCTTTCAAAGCTACAAAAGCTTTCGAAGTATTAAAGGTCAAGCATAATCTTCTAAAGGTGGTGTGGAAGATGAAGGAAGACCTTGAGACTGAATGCTCCTCGTCAGCTATAGCAAATGATCCTCAAAGCCTGAACATAGGATCACTTACTATTTTATTGCCTTTATCTGAATTTAATAAGCCAAGACCAATGAGGCTTGGTTTCCAAATGTAACTAAATCAACTCTTTTGTGCAGGGACAGCCAAAGGAACAAAAATGTGTGGATCATTGATAGTGGCTGCTCCAGGCACATGACAGGCAATGAGTCCCTACTTCAAAACTTTGAAAGAATTGATGAAGGCCATTTGCTTTTGGAGGAGATGTAGGAGGTTATATCACTAGCAGGGGCATGGTCTCAATGGTAAGCTTAGTATTGAAAAGGTAAACTTTTTCAAGGAGATTGGATACAATCTTTTTAGTGTGACCCAATTTTGTGACCAAAAGGATCACATGCTCTTTACTGAGCATGAGTGCATTGTTCCCAAGCCCGGGGTTGACATTCCTCAAGAGCATATTCTGCTCAGAGCCCCCAAGAAAGGGAACATGTACAAGATGGACTTGCAGGAAACATCTCCCTCTGGAGAGATTTCTTACTTTCTGTCTAAAGCAAATAGTGATGAGTCTTTCTTTGGCATAAAAGAATGTGCCATGAAAACTTTAAGAATATAAATAAACTGATTAAGAATGATTTGGTAACTGGAATGCCAAAGAAAGAGTTTACAAGTGATGACCACTGTGTTGCATGCCTGAAGGGGAAGCAACACAAAGTGTCTCACAAGCCAAAGGAAATGAACTCTATCACAACTCCCCTACACTTGTTACATATGGATCTGTTAGCCCCACCAGTGTAATGAGTTTAGGAAGGACCTCATAATGTTTGGTGATCATAGATGATTTCACAAGATTCACTTGGGTGTTTTTCCTTAGAACTAAGGATGAAACTCTAGAAATCTTAAAGAATTTCACTCTGAAGATTGAGAATCAATCTGATCACAAGGTCAAAATCATATAATGTGATCAAGAACCAAATTCAAAAATCAAGTCCTTGATACATTTTGCAATGAAAAGGGTATTTCAAGACAATACAGTGCACCCAGGACTCCTTAGGAAAATTGTGTTGTTGTGAGAGAAGCTGAAACGGGACAAGAACCATTGAAGTGCAAGAACCATGTTGTCTGAAGCTGGCTAAGCTGCCCATCACCTTCTGGGCAGAGGCTGTCAACACAGCTTGCTATGTGCAAAATAGAGTTTTGGTAGTTATGACACATGGTAAGACTCTTATGAACTGTGGCACAAAAGAAGACCATTCATTGGTTTTCTCGGAACATTTGGATGTCCTTGCACCATCTTGAATACCAAAGATCAAATAGCCAAGTTTGCTGATAAATCAGATGATAGACACTTTGTTGGGTACTCTTCTCAAGCTAAGGCTTATAGAGTATACAATCTCAGAGCTAGGATCATTGAGGAGTCAGCCAATGTGACTTTCAATGAACACACACCTTGTATGAAAGGTTCTGGTCCGGATTGGTTGTTTGATCTTGACTTACTTACCAACTGTTTCAACAAATCTTGTGAGAATTTTTCAGGATCTACAAATAACAGGTCAACAGAAGATCCTGATCCAAGATTTGAGCTGAAAAGACCAAACAAGAAGACTACTTCAGCTCCAATGGTAACTAACCCTGCAATTGAAGCTCCCATCAGCACTAGCATGACAAATACTGCTGATTCAAATGATTTGCCTTCAAATTCCAGTTTAGAGGCTCAGAATTCAAGAGAAAGAACTTCAAATGCAGGAGGAGGAACTGGAGGTGGTGACAGTGATCAAGAATTTCTTGATGCTGATAACCACTTCATTAAAGACAACATGAATGATGTCACACACTCATTGGATCAAGTTTCTCTTGATAAGTGTGCTGATGTGGTGGGAGACACCTTATTGCCAGATCAGAATTTCTCAAATTTAGATCTGCCTAACCAACTTGCTGTGATCCCTCAACTTCGGATCCATAAGTCACATCCCACCACAAACATCATTGGAAGTGTTGACTCAAGGGTAAGAACAAGAGGACAAACTCATGACAGGCACGTTCTTGTTTCTTATCCTAGATAGAGCCAAATAAGGTTGATGAGGCTTTAAAGGATGGAAACTGGATTGAAGCTATGCAAGAGGAGATGCTTCAAAACAGAAGATAGAAGGTTTGGAACTTATGTCTCTTCCTCAAGGAAGAGCGTCATAGGAACCAAATGGGTTTTCACAACAATAAAGATGATAGAGGGATCATCATCAAGAACAAGGCTAGGCTAGACTTGTCAAAGGATACACTCTAGAAGAAGGATTGATTACACTGATTCTTTGCTCCAGTTGCAAGACTTGAAGTTGTAAGATATTTTGGCTTATGCTGCATCCAAGGATTTCAAGGTCTACTAGCTTGATGTGAAGTGTGCCTTTCTCTATGGAGTGATTGATGAAGAAGTTTATATTAAACAACCACCTGCTTTGCAGACCCAGATCATCCTGATTATGTCTGCAAGCTTGATAAAGCCCTTTATGGACTGCATCAAGCTCCAAGAAAGTGGTATGAGACACTATCAACATATCTCTGTCTACATGGATACAAATGAGGTACTATTGATGGGACTCTCTTCATCAAAGTAAACAGGAAATGACACATTGCTAGTTCAGATATATGTAGATGACATCATCTTTGGTTCAACTAATCCAAAGCTCTGCAAAGACTTTGAGATGCTGATGAAGAATAGATTTGAAATGAGTGCCATGGGGGAACTCAATTTCTGTCTAAGAATTCAAGTGAAGCAGGTTGAAGATGGCATCTTCATCAGTCAGTCAAAGTATGTACAGGACATACTTACAAGATTCAAGATGACTGACTGTAAGGTTGCAAAGACACCCATAGCCAGAAACCACTCCTTGGTTCTGATCTTGAGGGGGAGTATGTTGATTAACATCTCTCAGGGCTATGATTGGGTCACTTATGTATCTTACTGCTAGCAGGCCTGATATCATGTTTGCCACTTGCATATGTGCAAGATATCAAGCCAACCCCAAGATGTCACACCTAATCACTGTCAAAAGGATTCTTAGATATCTCAAAGGTGCTCCAAATCTAGGCATTTGGTATCCAAAGAATTCAGACTTTAATCTGTATGCTTATACAGATAGTGATTATAGTGGGCTGCAACATGACTGCAAAGTCCACACATGGGGGTTGTCAGTCAGTCCTGGGTGGAAGGATAGTATCTTGGCAATGCAAAAAGCAATCCTGGTGTGCATCAATTGCTTTAGCTGAATACATTGCTGCTGCCAGCTGCTGTGCTCAAGTACTTTGGATTCAGAATCAGACGCTAGACTATGGGTTCAATTTCAAAGAGAGTCCCATCCACATAGACAACAACAGTGCCATCTCTATTACAGAGAATCCTGTGCAGTACTCAAGGACCAAACACATCAATATCAAGTATCATCTGATTAGAGATAATTTTGAAAAGGGTTTAATAAAACTAATCAAAGTTAACATAAATGAACAATATGCTAATTTGTTCACAAAAGCTTTTGATGAACAAAGATTTAAGTATCTTGTATCAGCTATTGGGATGATCAACTTTAAATAGATTTTTCTAAATGACTTAATCAATATTATTCCTTAAAAACGGTGTGTCCTAGGTTCTCTATTAGATCACTTCATAAGCCCAGTTCTCTTTGGAAGAAAATAACAAACTTCTAAAATGATATCTCTTAGAATGATGAAAATTTACCTTCGGAAGAAGCAAAAGTTGCCTTCGAAAGAAATTTATGTCTAAATCATTTAAACAACTTATCTGAGATTTACCTTCGGAAGAAATTCTTGAAGTATCTTCCGAAGCTTAAATTTTGGTAGAAGTACTTAAATGCATTTTAGGAACAAATTTCTTCCGAAAGCAATTTAGTCTCGGAAGACTCATTTATTTCTTCCGAAGCCAAAATTTTCAAAACTCTTTGAAATATCTTCCGAAGCAAAATTGCTTTTGGAAGCTTTGATTGCAGAGCTTCCAAAACCAAAATTGCCTTCGGAAGCTTTTACTACTTCCAAGAAAACTAACTTTTTGGGCGCTTTTTTCAGAAGTAGGACCCACTTGCGGATTTCAAAGTTTAACTTTTTGTCATAACTTTGTCTCAAATCCAGAGTATATATTTCCAAATGGTTCTATTTCATCTCACTTCTCTCATTGTCCCTTAACCTAAAATTACCCCCAAATTTCATCTTCTTCTTCGTTCCTTCACTAAAAAGCTTCTTCAAATGGCCAATCTTGATCGTCGTAACGACCCTGATTTCATCATGCACCTACACAGGCAACACAATCAAGTTGCTCTGTTAAACTCTAAGAAGGATCGAAGCTTCTCAAACGTGTGTAGGTATCTTTCTCTATCTCACTACTTCACCTCCCTTACAATCGATCCTCCTCTTTATGAGGATCAGTTGCTTGAGTTCTGGCGGACCTGTCAAGAGGTTACCATGGACGGGGAGAAGGCACTGTCTGTCACAATGTAGGGGAGGACAGTTTTCATCAATCCAGCCATTATAAACACCCATTTGTAGCTGGATGATGAAGCAGGTGAACTGTCCTTTCCCAAAACTGCTGTCAACCAATCCTTTGCGCAGATGGGCTACGAAGGTGACTTTTCGGTCAAGACCTTCAGGAAGGGGAAGGTCTTATTCCAATGGAAATACCTCTTCCATGTCATTATACATAGCTTATCCAACAAACATGGAGGATAGGACCAGATTCCAGAAGACCTCTCCTTCATTGTCCATGGGATGGTTCAAGGGATCAAATTCAGGTACTCTGAGTTTGTATTATAAATTTACTAGCGAATTTGGATTCCTTAGAATATTACATGTTCCCCCGGTATGTTCAATACATTCTCAACTGTGAAATGGGACCACAGTTGAGGGGAACCGGTAATGTTCTTAAACTTGCACATATGAGGCCCGACATTTTCAAGATATTGAAGAAGCCAACTGTTGGGTTCTCGGGTGTAGAAACAACCCTTGTCCCTAAAATGTTTGAGCTCATTGCTCAGGGTGACATCGTAGCTACACCATCTAGTGATTAACCAACACCCTCCACCTCTCAACCACCATCAAGGCCAACAATCACTCTCACTACACTAGAAAATCCAAACAAACCCCTACACTTGCTATTGAGCATGTGCGGGCCCCCATATCACAACCCATACATGAGGAAGTGGAATTTAAAGCTCCCACTTCCCCTGAGGAGCAGAAGACTCCCATCTTTCAAACAATCAGTGCTGAGGTTCCTCATGCTCAGCCTGATGAGCTCATAACTCTACAAATAGCCTTAAGCCATCACTCTGAGTCTCAACACTCTAGTGATCAACCTTTAAGGGAAAGCTACCATCCCCAGCCTCTTGATCTCAACCGCCCCATACCTACCCTTGACTTCTACTCTGATGAAGATTTGGTTTCAGTGAGTACCATGAATCTCTCCTCTCTACCCATATTCAAGGAGAGATGAGTGCTCATGTTTCACCCACTTCTAGCCCTTATCAGACACCCCAAACTGAGGTGGATCTTCCTGTGATTGTCCAGGAGACCCATGTGGAAGAGGCTCTCACTGTTGCCAGTGATTACATCTTTAAGACCGCAACCACGGCAACCCAGACTCTTGACACTCTCACTGAGCAGGGGAAATCCAGCAGCCAAGAACCCCATGTTGGTGGTGAAGGAGCAGACCTTAGTTCACCTTATTCATCCCCAATGATTCTTCAACTGAAGATGAGGGGAGTATGAAACTCAGGGTGTACTAACTTGAAGACATATGCACCCAACTGGTTTCCAAGATAGCTCACCTTGAATCACAGGTGACTATCTTACAAAGGAGGGTCCATGACCAGCAACTTAGATCACCGATCTCAAGGGATAGTTAGCTGAGAGACCCATAGGACAAACTCATCAAGGTCCATAAGAACCTGTGGATGTTATGGATCATATCCCTAGCTCACCTACGCATGAGGATAATGCTACTAAAAAGGGGGAGGAAGTTCTGACAACCACAGAACCTGGGAGTTCTTCCTCAAGTATGGACATACAGGACTCACCATCCTATCTTGCAATTGTCCATGCTTAGCAACCTCCTCTAGACAGTGATCTGCTGCTCATTCAACAACTGTTTGATGAGGGAGTACCAAGAGCAATGTCTGCCCCATCTGAGAACCTAATCTGGGGTTGGGGGTATGACAGTGATAGGAAAGCTCTTGTGATCTCTAGAGCTCAGGGTCAACAAGAAATTCTCAATATCTCCACGCTGAGTTACTATGAGAGTATAAATCTGGTAGATCTGGCATTTGTCAACCTAAGCAATAATAGACAAGCTATCAGACTAGCCAATCATATAAAAGAATAGGTGCTGGCTGAAATCAAAAGGAGAATAACATCATATACACAGAGGATAGCAGTTGAAGCCTTTGGTCAACTGGATGTTAAGGTAGACCCGAAGATTAGCTTCAAGGGAAAGCCTTGACTAAAGGCCCAGAGGCTGAGACTGTGAACCTTGAGACAAGATCTCCTCCAGCACCCTATACCCTCAGTGAGGCACCAGCTGGTGATGGTGCTTCACAACCTCTCTCGCCAGAGCTTGACTGCTGAATCAAGCAATGAAGGCCAAAGCTCTCCTCAGGCGAGTCATCAAGATCTGCAATTGACAAAGGCAAAAGGAAGATGACTCCTGATGAGATTGAAGAAGAAAGGAGAGAGAGGAAGAGGAAGCTGAGGGTAGAGAGTTCAAGTGGTTCCCCAAGATTCATGCAAGCTGCAATTCTAGCTGCCCTTGTACCAAACACACAATAAGATGAATTATGGGAACCGAGACTCAATTATCTGGGGATCAGGAACTTCAACATAGATGAACTCATCTCTCTCCCCTTAGAGGAGTTAAATGAACTGGCTGACATTGAATTGTCAAAGGAGAGGAAGGAAAAAGATGATGCAGCCTTAACCCTCAAACACAAGGAAAAAATGAGGAGAAAAAGGCTTTACAAGAACATTCCTGTCCTCTCCCCAGTTCATGAAAGTCCTGAGTCAGAGACTATGGCTGCTGAACAACCTCAGGTAGTTGATGAAGAAGAAAGATTAAAATTGATCAACTACCTGAGTGCCACAGGTCTCTATCAGGCACCTGCACTTCTTCCCTTGCCTTATGATTATGTATTATTTGAATACAATAAGCAGCTGGAAGAACAAGCCAAGAAAGAAAAGCAAGCAGCTAGGAAGAGGCAAAGGGAAGAAGTTGCAAAATCAAGAGCCATCATCCAGAAAAGTCAGAAAAAGTCTGCAAATAGGCAGAGGATGATGAGCATCTTGAAGCTGTATGGGTTCTCCGGAAGGAGGCTTGGTCCCATGTCTCTATCTATAATGGATGAGCACCTAAACTATCCATTCACCTTATCGGTTTGATTTTTCCTATTAACCCCCCCATTTAAAATTTCCCACTCTCTTTCTTTACCACATCAAAAGCCCCAAATTACCACTATTTCTTCACTCACTCTCGAATTCGTTCAATCAAACTGTACCTCTTAACAATGGCCCTAAATCCCCAACATAATCAGGTCTCAATTCTTGAGTCTTCAAACGATGCCGACTTTGCCCCTATCGTCAAATTTATGCCCCAATCGGCATACTTCACTGCCATCACTGTTAACCCTACCATCTACTCTAACCACATGGCCGAATTCTAGGACAATGGTCAACGTGAAACACTAATTGGTGAAAGGGTCATCAGATCGAGGATCTGCGAATAGGAGATCACCATTGCTGAATCAACCATCAGGGAGCATGTAGAGCTTCATGATGAGGGCGCCCCTAGTGAATTCCCCAAATCTGAGTTGGAAGACACTTACACTCAGATGGGATATGACGGTGATGTGAGTAAGTCTATAGTCTAAAATTTAACTTCTCATACAATGGATGTTCTTGCAGCACATCGTCCTGCACTGCCTATCCAACAAATACGGGGGATGGGATCAAATCCCGTATGATTTGGGTTGCCTAGTCCATGAGTTGGTAAAGGGACTGTGTTCAACTACTCAAGATTTGTTATGAATAACTTAAGAGGCAATCCTACCCGAGATCCATTCTACATGTATCCGTAGTTCATTTAACACATAATCAACTGTGAGCTAGACCAGGACAGATTACAATGTGTAGACATTCTACTGGTCCATCACATGCGGCCTAGCATCTTCAGAACTTTGAAGAAGGTGTCAACCAACTTCTTTGGAAGATTCACTGATCTTCTTCCAGGTATGCCCGAGCTAACGGCTCCTGGTGACATCCCTGCCACCCAGCAGGTGATGAACCCACACCAGACACTACCACACAAATGCCAATCACTTCTTCCCACCTAATTAAGATTACATACACAAGACACCCAAAACAAACCCTTGATCAATCTACTTTCATTGATCAGGTCCCCTCTGTTCAAACCAAAAAGGCTCTAGTGGAACTCAGGGCTCCCACTTAGCAGAGGTCCAACCATCCACCACCATTGACCTCAATGTCAGCATTGAGTCTCCTAGTCTCTAGCTAAGAAGCCCATAACCCAAGCCTTTAGCCCTCAGGGTGAGTCTTATCACTCCCCTGAGTGGCCAAAAAGGAACACCAACATCATTGGGTCATCTCTCCTTATAGAAGAACCCTTAGGTGCTGACCAAGGTCCAGGGTCATTAGATTTAACCTCCCTATCCCTCATTGACCTATCAAACCTACCTGATGAAGACATTATGTTTCATCCAGGACATGATGTTGATCTACCATACCACTCTCAAGATCAACTGAGCCCCAAGGAACCTCTAATGTGTAGCCCATATCAGCTATACCTAACTGAGGTGAGTCTAACTGGTGTGGAGGTGACTCATGTAGGCTCAGCTACTACTATTGAGAGTGTTTCACTGACCTCTCGGGACAGTGGTAACATAAGTAAGACCAAGTCTACGACAGCCTTGCCCCTTGATTACACTGAATAGACATCAGCACACAAGGATATCCAGGGCGACAAGAAACCATAACTGGTGGTGATGATGAACATACTAGATATGTTATCTCATCTCCTAATGATTCTTCAAAAGAAGATGAGGGTAGCCTGAAACTCATTATCAGAGACCGGCTTTATAAAGTCTCAAACCTTGAATTAAAGGTTAAAATTTTAGAGGACAGGTCTGCCACTCAACAATTAGAGATTGAAAATCTCAAGGTTCAACTAGCTGAGATACAAATTGAGATGTCCGTTAGGAAGGTACATACTCAGGTTCTTTAAGTTCTTCCTCTAGCTTATCTGCTTCACAAGATCATGCTACAAAAATGGAGAGAAGGTACAGAAACAAAGACATGAGAACCTTGCCTTGCCATCGCAACAACTTCCCTTGATGCCATATCTTCTTTTTACCCTACATAGCAACACCCTGCAACCATCTTCCCTCAAACAGCTCCCTTTACTATTCAAGTGGATCCAAAGATGCAACCTAAATAGTTTTTAACCACATCTCAGATAAGCAAATCCATTGAACAACCTTCCCCTGATGTCGTCGTTGCCTACTTTGGAGCTGAGGAGCTTCAAAGGCTAAGTGCACTACCTATTTCTAAAAAGGAAGTTGGTCAACCTAAGGTCTCCATTGAACCTTAGATTAACTTCAAAGAGGATATACAGACTCATAGCCCAGCAAGCAATTTGGAAGGGATAGGTAGTGCAGTTCCAATTACTTCTAAAGCAAAAATCCAAGCTGTGGAAGGAATAATTGAACTGTCTTCCTCGTCCAATGATCTGTTCATCACAGAGGCCATTCTTGACCTAGCCTCTGAGGTAAACAGTGAGGACTTCCTTACAACCCCTCTTTCCAAATACCACAAGTTCAAACCCCCTCTCTCCAACCTAAATCCTCTAAACCTAAGTCTCTAAGGGCTGAATCTTCCTTTGATCCTAAGGGGAAGAGGAAGCTCACTGCTGAGGAGCTCTTAGAGGAGGAAAGACTGGAAAAGCTCAAGAAGAAAGGAAGAGTTGATACTGGGAAGCTGTTGGCTACAAGTAGCAAAGCAGCAATAGCCGCTCAAGAAAGTATCAATACAAAAAGAGACCAGAGGTCATTGACAGGCTCATCAGCCTGGGAGTAGCCAATAAAGAAATTCCTCTACTCCCACTTGATGAGCTTGTGAAGATGGAGAAAGCTATCTTGCTGCAAAAGGAAAGAGAGGAAGTAGCAAGTTTGGCCAAAGACGAGGAGAAGAGGTAAAGGAAGGAGGAGGCTATGGAAAGGAAGAGGATGGCCTTTCTCTGCTCTAGAGGCTATTCTCAAGAGGAGCTGGCACCGCACAATTATGATACGATCTTGTTTCTTTTCCATAAAGAACAAGATCAGATCAAGAAAGAAAGGAAGAAGGATACTAGGGAGAAGAAGAAGGAGGAAGAGGCATAACTTGCTGCTACCAAGAAGGAGGGAGATAAGGAATGGATGAAAACTTATCTCAAAGCCTTTGGCTTCTCTGGAAAGCAAGCGGGTCCCATGTCATTGAAGACCCTACAGCGACATGTCAGCAACATCAAGGCTGACATTCGTTTAGAAAGAAGGCAAGAGGTGAGTCAAACATCAAGTGTTTAAAAGATGGCACCCAAACCAACGCCAACACCCAAACCAACACCAACACCCAAACCAGCACAACCTACACCCATACCTTTTCCCTTCCCCATCAAAGCTAAACCAACCACTAAGCCTCACACCCCTAAACCCATACCATCAGCCTTACCTACATCCTCACCCACTACCTCCCAACAACCACCTCCACTACCTATCCTCAAACCCAAAACACAACCCAAAACCCAATCTCTAACCAAACCATCTTCTGAAACATCTAAGCCCCTGACCTTAGAAGAGTTCAGGAGATCAAGAAGAATCTCATCAACTACACAACATAGAGCGACATCTCTTGTGAAGAAGAGACAATAAAGATGAAATATATTGATGGCTCTTCTAGTTTCCTCACAAGAGATGCATTCTTTGATCTGCCTAGGGGAACATTGGACCAAGATTTCCAACTTCTTACAGTCAATTCAGATGTTCTAATAGAAGAAGAGAAGAAGTTAAGAAGGAGACTATTGACTCTGCTAGATACTAGGAAGAGGGACAATATTTCATCCAAACCCTTCAATCCTAGAAAACAAATTGTCTAGTGGAGGTTTGGTGAACCTTCACATAGCTTTGCTGTGGAAAGGGAGAACGATGAAGTAAACAGGGTTGATACTTCATCTCTGTTACACTCTAGCACATTTGACATTGCTGAGTTAGCAAAGAAACCATTCTCCAATCCCACCAACTCTCAGGTTGCTGCTCACATCAAAAATCATCAGAGCAGTATTCATATCGCTAAGCTTACAAAGAAAGCCAAGACTGAAGAAGAGTTGAAAAATAGAGCAAAGGATGAGGAAGAAGGCACAACTACAAAAGGAAAGACATTCCTTCAAATAGGTGAAGGCTCAACTTCTGATCCTATAGTCAGATGGGTATATGACCACAATTCCTATCAACTAACTCTTTTTAAAGGGACGCAGCAAAGGGTGCATGTCATTAAGAACAACAGACTTGATCTATTATCTACAAATGACTTGTACAAGCTCCTCACCACCACATCAGGGATGAACAAAGAGACAGACAAATATCTTCTTTCCCTAGTGTTGAAAATCTTAAGGAGTATAAGGAAGTGAAGTTTTGGTAGGATAAACCTAGGGGGAGGTTGTTGGATCATATAAGGCTGGTGCAACCAAAACAACACTTAGAGCATTTGAAGTACAATTACAAAGTCTTCCGGAGACAATGCTGATCTTCCGAAGACAAGTTAAAGATCTTCTGAAGCTTAAGTATGAAGAACTTCCGAAGGAAAAGTAAGTCTTCCAAGACTAAGTAGTTTTTATTCCGAAGCATATGAAGACTTCCGAAGGTAGAAACAAATCTTCCGAAGTATATGAAGACCAAGTAGTTCTCCTTCCGAAGCATTCACACTTAGAAGATCCAAGACGAAGTCTTCCAAAGAACTCAGAAGAAGTTGATTCTTCCAAGCATAAATGAACTCGAAAGAACTTATTCTTCCAAAGCCATTTTGCCTTCGGAAGAATCAACTATGAACCAGTGGACATATGTATGGGTTGTCTGACATTCGTGGACAACTATGATACACTACATGGCGCTTTCCCACGCCCATGTAGTTGACCATACTGTAATCCACTATTCACCTTTATCAGTTAGTACAGTTACCATACTTAGTTGGTGACAAAAGGTAAGTCATGGACCTGTCATGACTACTAATCTAAGATATTATTTTATCTTAGATATCTTACTTCTAGCAATGTAGTATTTGTCTAGTGGTAAATTCCAGCTAGTTTTTAAGTATAACGGGCTGTAGATAGTAGTATATATAGTTTCTCATTGTAACTTAAGTAACCATGCTTGTAAGAGTCTTGTGATACTAAGTGAGAAGTAATATATACAAGTATCTTGAAAACCAATCTTGTGTTATTAACTATTATATTATCATCAACTTAGTTAGAGATTTTGTTTCATCAAACCGAGTGAGACTTAGTGAGTTCGTGAGATAAAACCTTGTGTTGAGAGACCAACACTAATCCTGCTGATTGTTTCAAAAGGCAATATAGATAAGAAAGATTATATTTTTAAAGAAACTAATTCTCGATTATTTAAAAATAAAATTCCAAATGATGCTAACTCTGTGAAACAAGATATGTGTACATCTGGTGTCACAAAAATTGGTCTAATTCCAGTATTTGTGTCTCAAAAGCTTAAAGCTACATTTCATGCCTCATCGGCTTAAAGTCAAAATCAACCAATAAGGAACATTTCCTCAATTCTTTCTGATCAAGCTAGAAAAGTTTATGTGGATAGAGAGATGAGAGAGACTGTAAAAGAATCACATGACCAAAGAAATACTAAAGGCGGATTCTATGTTAATTCTAGGGGTTATCATAAACAGTTGAGAGAAATACACTAGTGCATAATGTTTTTCAGAAACCATATTGCTATGTTTGTTGAAAACCAAATCATATGCCAAGAAATTGCATTCATCAACACAAATCAATAAGCAGACAACGATTTCATAATTACATCTCACGTAATAGAAAACAATATTTTGTAAATGCCAAGTTTAATAAAAATTTAAATTATTCGAAACCTTTTTCAAAACTAATTGTTTCAATAAACAATAACTTAGACGAAATAAAGATAATTAAGCAATCTCAAAGTGTTAATGAAAGCAATATCAATTTCCTGAAAGATACTTTGAAGAAAAATGTCACCAAAGTGACAAAACCGATTCAACAATGGAAAGTTAAGGTCAAAAATATGGATTCTGACATTGTTGATGATTATGTGTTCAATGATAAAAGATATATAATTTTAAAATCAGTGACATATTTGGATGAAAATAATGTTCTCAAGTCAACGTTTGGCATGTTGATAGTGATTGTTCTAGACACATGACATGTAACATATAAGTTTTAAATAATGTTCAACCTTATAATGATGGTTATGTTATTTTTCCAGGCATAGAGGAGGTAAAATTACAAAGAATGGATTGTTTCTCAATTATGTGACAAATGGTGTGTTAAGATTTGAAGACATAAGTTTTCTTAAAGAACTAAAATACAATCTGTTAAGTGTTTCTCAAATCTGTGACCAACGTTATTCTACATATTTCACTAATAAAGAATGTCTTATTATTAAACCTGTTTTGTAATACCTAATGAATGGGCTTTGTTAAGGACTCCGAGAGACAAAGACACATATTTGTTTGATATGAATGGTTCATATTCATCGGTAATAGTATTTTAGCTGTTATCAAAAGCCTAGAAAAGTGATTCAATGTTATGACATCATTGTCTCAAACATGTCAATATTAAGAATCGTAACAAGTTGGTAAGAGGAAATCAAGTTGTGGGTTTACCTTTGAAAGAATTTCAACTTGCTAAACATTATCTGTCATGGTCCAAAGGTAAACAACACAAACTTCCTCACAAACAAGTTGCTCGTACTAAAATTGAATCAATCCTCCAGTTATTACACATGGATTTGTTTGGTCCTGTAAGTGTGTTGAGTTTAGGATGTCGTGTATATTGTTTGGTTATCACTGATGATTTTTCTAGATTTACTTGGGTATTCTTTTTTACCAACTAAGAATGAAACACCTCACTTGCTAATTGTCACACCCTCAAAATTCACGTGCGAAGTTTTACCGCGAGGCATGTGAGAAAACCCGAACCAAGTCATTAGTTACACAAAACGACTCTATATGTAACATTTAAAACAGATCAGAGTTTAAACATTAAAACATTTGCGGAAGCATTTAGTAAACATATGAAACCCAAAGTATTAAAATGTAAAATGTGCAAAACGCGCCCCCAAACAAATATATTTAAATATGCAATAAACCAAAATTAAAATAATGAATGTTCAAAGCATGCTTGACTGGTGAGTGCTCCTAAAGGCAGTTGCTAGTATCGACCTGAGAAAAGCATACTAAAAGTGTCAACACGATGCTTCATGAGTTCAAGAGTTTGTAAGTCATCATAAACAATATCGTTTGTAAAATATATAAAAGAGTACATTGAAATACATAGCTAGTCTAATTTCATTAGTAATAACCATACTGATTTCATCATCAAAGCTAACTACGTTCGTTTGTTTGCCATCTGCCATGACATACCAAGTCGTGACGATGTTAGTCGTTTAGGACAATATTGCACCCGCTTGACCTCAGTCGTATAGGTGGGGCTTGTCAGAACTTGTAGTATTACCCAAGATTTCCCGCTAGATACCTTAATAAATGATCCGAAAGTGTAAGGGCTTTCAATGGTATAACACTATGTCATACTATTCATATATCATAATAGTAAAGCGTTTAAATACAAGTACACTTTCTCCCCCAAAAAGAGAGTAAATAAAAGTTGGGCATTAAACTCACCTGGTGCACAAACGATAGAAATAGAGAAGCTAATAGTGAGTGGAATAACAACCCGTCATAGGTTACCTAGAACACGTGAGTATATAAGTACGTGTAACCAGAAGTTTAACAACCTAAGTGCTCAATATACACATTGACCCAAGGGTTTTGAATAAAAAGATACATTTGACCTAGTTGACCTATTTGATCTGTTTGTGACATATTCATTAAAATCATGATTGACCAAGTATAGCAACTCATTACCCACGATCATACGTATGCCACATTATGAACCTTAAGTTCTATCAAGGTCATCATGCCAACATTTACTTTCATACAACACATGCAACCTCGACTAATTATCATGCTCAACATAAATATAGTTACATCACAACTAACAAATATGTAAAGCCACTCAAGACTTGCTAATGCGTTGTAGTGATTAAAGCTAAGCAAAATCAAATGGATTGGAGATTATTGATCAAAATCGCAAGGAATGGGGTTGTGGTGATTGTTTTCGGCCACAAGGGGGTGGGAATGGGGGCTACTGTTTGATTTTTGTTTAAATATGGTAAGAATATTCCAAATCTCCCCTTTTGTTTTATAAACTGTAAAGATATATTTTTTATGATTTTTAAATAATTTTAACCACATAATACATGAATCGTTATCAACTCACAATAATTGTAGAGGCCAAGTAGTAAACACCTTACACGTAGTCACGTTAGAACACGAAATCTGTAAATCATACTTAACATTCACAATTCACATAACCGTATATTAATAACCAAAATTATTAATTAAGTTACTATAGTTAACCCAAAGTAACCATTATTAAGTAAACAACATTCAAAGACAACGGAGTTTGGTAATAGAAATTAACGGATGTCACATTATCCCCATGTTGAAAGAATTTTCATCCCGAAAATTACGTTACATGGTTATGTTACATCGCTAGTCTACTGCATTACCATAAGAAATCAAGTGAGTTGTCACATCATCCCCATGTTGAAAGAGATTTCATCCCAAAATTTAATCATTACCTTCGTCGGATGTCGTCTTCGTTTAGAACATATAAGGATACTTAAGCTTCATTTGATCCTCATGTTCCCGCATGAATTTCGGTCCACGTCTTGAGTTCCAACAAACTTGACTATGGATATTTTGCTTTACTTAAAAGACTTGATTTCATGATCCATCACCTCAACTGGTTCTTAAATAAATCATAATTGTTCATCTACTTGTACTTCCTCGAGTGGTACAACTGATGTCTTGTCAAATAAGCCTTTCTTTAGTTTTAAGACGTGAAAAACGTTATGAACTCCACTCAATGAGTTAGGCGGATTTAAACGATACGCCACTGGACCGATTCTTTCTAGAATCTCAGATGGTCCAACGTGTCTCAGATTAAGCTTTGCTCTTTTTCCAAATCAAATCAAACCTTTCCACAGTGAGACTTTCAGCAATACCTTGTCTCCAAACTGAAACTCCAAAGGTTTCCTTTGCTTGTCTACGTAGCTCTTCTATCGGTCTCGTGCTACAACCATACGATTTCGTATTTGCATGATCTTTTCAGTAGTTTTATGCACCAATTCATGGCTAGTCAGCTTACTATCACCAACTTCCGCCCAACCGACTAGAGATCTATATTTTCACCCATACAACGCCTCAAATGATGTTGCCTTAATGCTAGTGTAATAGGTATTATTTTAAGAAAACTACACCAATGGCAGATGAACTTCCCAATTGTTCCCAAAGTCAATCACACATGCTCGTAACATCTCCTCCAAAATTTGAATAGTACGCTCGCTTTGCCCATCAGTCTGCAGATGGTAGGCAGTGCTCATATCCAGATGCATACCAAAAATTTCTGCAATGATTGCCAGAAATGGGATGTAAAATGAGTATCACGATTCGAGATAATCGAAATTGGTACACCATGTCAAGAAACCACTACTTTTAGGTAATCCAGGTTAGCTTATCTATTTCTTTGATTGCCAAGAAGTGAGCAGACTTAGTCAGTTGATCTAGGATCACCATATCATGTCACAACCTTAGGAGTCCAGGGTAACTTGGTATAAAATCCATAGAAATCTGCTCCTACTTCCACAACGGATTCTTGGATTGTTGTAGTAACCCAATGGCTTCTAATACTCAACCTTTACCTTAGGCAGGTCAAACACATGCTCACATATGAAGCTACATCTGCCTTCATATTAGGCCACCAATAGTGCGCCTTCTGATCATGATACATCTTGTCAAAACCATGATGTATAGAATACATAGACTTGTGTGCCTCACTCATAACCAAGTCTCATAGATTTCCATATAAAGGTACCAAAAGTGTATCCATGTAGTAACAAATTCAATCGGTTTTTACTTCAAACTGCTTGTCCATCCTACGTAAGGATTCAGACTCAACGTTTTCCGCTTCCAAGGCTTCCACCGGATTGATTTGTTCAGGCAATTTGGTGCTGATCATAAGCTATAAAGCTTGCACTCGTTGGGGTTTAGTGATTTTCTTTCTGCTTAAAGCATCAGCGACTACATTCACTTTTCTTGGGTGATATTCGATAGCACAATCATAATCATTTAATAATTCCATCTAGTGCTGTTGCCTTATATTCAGCTCTTTCTGCTCAAAGATAAGCTAAAGACTCTTGTGATCGGTGAAAATAGTGCATTTGGTACTGTACAAGTAATGTCTCCAGATCTTAGGAAAAGACTACTACACCTAGCACCAAATCATGGGTGGTGTAGTTCTTTTCATGCACTTTCAGTTGTCTTGAGTCATAGGCTATCACTTTGTCACATTGCATCAGAACACAACCAAGTGCCTGTATAGAAGCATCATAGTAAACCATAAAGTCATCACTTCCCTTTAGTAATGCTAATATGGGTACGCTACAAAGGTTTGTTTCAACAACTGAAAAGTGGCTTCTTGACTCTTCCCCGTTTATACGTTGTACTTTTATGGGCCCAAGCAGTGAGAGGTTGAGCGATCTTAAAAAATTCCCTCAATGAAACGCCGATAATATCCTCCCAGTCCAAGAAATTGTCGTATATTGCTAGGCGTCTTGGGAACTGACCAATTCTTTATTGCCTAATCATTGTAGGATCCACATGGTTTCCCTTTTCGTTAACAATTTGACCTGGATTGAACTTCACAGATCCAGAAATCCCATTTGGAAAACTTGGCGTACAATTGTTCCTCTTTAAGTAGTTCCAAGATTAGGCGTAGGTGTTTATGTTCCTCCTTGGTCCTAGAATAGATCAATATTTCATCGATAAACATGATGACAAACTAATCAAGATAGGGTTTGTAAACATGATTCATGAGATCCATGAATACCGCTAGTGCGTTAGTCAACCCAAATAGCATGACCAAGAATTGATAATGACCATAACGAGTATGGAATGTAGTTATTGAGATGTCTTCCTCTCGAACACTTAGTTGATGCTAGCCAGACCTCAAATCAATCTTGGAATAATAGCTTGATCCTTGAAGTTGATCAAACAAATCATCTATGCGAGGCAAAAGGGTATCAATTCTTAACCATACTTTGTTCAATTCCCTATAATTGACGCATATTTAGAATGTGCCATCCTTTTTCTTAAGAAAGTGAACAGGGGCTCCCCAAGGCAATGAACTTGGTCGAATAAACCCTTTATCCAACAGCCCCTGTAGCTGTGCTGACAGCTCCTGCAGTTCGTTCGGAGCTAACCGATATGGTGCCCTAGCAATCGGGGCTACTCTGGTAGTCAAATCGATCTGAAACTCAACTTGATGATGAGTTTGTAGTCCAGGTAAATCATCTGGAAACACCTCCAAAAAATCATGAACTATCGGAATATCATCTATCTTCATTTCCTCTTGCTGCTTTTCAGTCAAAAGTGCTAATATGGGTAAGCGACCCTTGCGTAGCCACTTTTGTGCTTTCATAAATGATATGATGCCTATTACTACACCACTCTTCTCTCCTTTAAGCAAGAGGATTTCTCCACCCAAGAGAGGAATACGAATGTCTTCCTGTGACAAATGACTTCGCCTGCTTCACGGCAACCAATCCATGCCCACGACCACATCGAAACACCCCAAGTTTAACTGGCATAAGATCAATGTCAAAAGTATGACTAGCAAGTTCTATCTTATAACCCTTAAGGATTTCCGCAACGTAAATTTGCTTACCATCAGCTAATTCTACTGTATATTTGGATTCTAGCATAGAAGACATATCACTTAACAGACTACTAAACTTAGTAGAGATAAAACTTCTATTAGCTCCAGTATCAAACAGAATAGTAGAAAAACAACATTAATAGGAAATTTACTAGTATCAGTAGTAGGGTCATTTAGAGCCTTTCTGTACCCATGACAAAGGCTCTTCCCTTGGCTCCACCATTATTACCACCATTGTTGTCACCATTGCCACCATTATTGTTGTTGTTACCACCATTCCCAGCACCATTACCATTCTTCTTCAGTTGAGGATAGCTCCTTTGTAATGTCCTCCCTTCCAATATTCAAAACAACCTTTTGGTGTTTCTTATGTCTCCTGAGGCATTTTCATCAACTCACCACGACAATCCTTCACCACATGTCCTACTTTCCCACAACGATGGCATCTGAAATTGTCACACCTACCAATGTGGTGGAAATTACATCGGCTGCACTTTGGTTACTTCCCCACCTATCCAACTTGTCCTTGAGTTGAGGAAGATGACTAATTAAAGCTTCGTTTTTTGTTGAACTTTCTCTACTATTGCTATTGCTGCTATTTTTGCTGGTTGTTTGACGCAAAGCACTTGTTCTAGAGTAATCCCACTTGCGTTTGTTGTTGCTCACGCTTGCCACCATGCCCCGTTTAGGTATGTTTCCTTTCTCCACTGCCTGGTCCGTCAGCTTTTGAGATAGCCGGATAGCTTGCTAGATAGTGATGCGGTTTGAGGTAGTCACCATGCTTTGTATTTCCAACACCAACCCACGCAAGTAGAGCTCGATCATCTTGATTGGAGGATTTATCATTCCAGGACAAAGAGTCCCTAACTTGTGAGACCTAGTAGTGTAGGCCTTAATCTCAGAACCCTCCATCTTAACTGCCAGAACTCAGCCTCCAACTTCTGTACTTATCAAAGGACAATACTCCCCATCATCATAGCTTTGAACTCGTCCCATGGCAAAGCATTGGCCATCGCTTGGCCTGGCATCTAAACTTGAGCATTTCACCACGAGAGCGCTACACCCTCCAATGTTCCCATGGCATATTTCACTTGGTCCGCCCCACAGAAAATTGTGCTTTGCGAAGACCGATCGGTCATCTCAAACCATCAGACCAATCCCACAACTCTTTCAGCTCCGCTATAGGTGTGGGGCTTACAGTCCATGGACGCTTTATACGTGCATACTGGTTGTCATAAATTCTGCAATTCAGAATGTTTACTCAAACCAATTGATTAACCGTCTAATGAAATATTTGCATAATTGATGATCAGGGTCATCGTTACTCTAAGCTGAGCTTGAGTGTTAACCGCTGCATGCACATGTTTATTAATAAGATTTGCTAATTCTGTCGGGGTCATGTTCACAACACTGATGCCACTTCCATGACCTCTTCCACGTCCTCTTCCAAGTCCGTCCATATTTCACTTTACATTCACAAATACATCAATGAGTAACAACCAACATATTAATCTCATTGAGGTATAGTAAATAAAATGAAATAATGAATTCATCATAGCCATAACATTTCTAACTAAAATAATAACTCATGTTATAACTCATAAAATATCCAATCAGTGTCAAAATTTCAGTTTTTTTAATTGGGTGGGAAACAACCCTTCCCACATAGGTTTAAAAAAAACCCATGTAGTCCAGTCAAATGATAAAGGAAATTAGTTTATCACTTCAGACTTATCACTGTCATCTTCCATCTCCTCCGGTTCCTCCTCAGGTTCTTTTGGTTCCTCTTCCGGCTCTTCCTCTGGTTCCCCCCCTAGTACCTCCTAAGGCTCCTCTATCAAGGTCTCCTGAGGCCTGAGTTGGTTTTCTAACTCATGTTTACAAACTATAGTATGACATCCGTCACCGACAGGTCCGTCAATTACGTTAAGCTCTTTAACTATTATCATGTATTTACTATCTTTGTGTAATTAATTTGTTTTCGAACCGAACCTTGATCATTTCGTCGCGCGCACCGACTCCAACCTTATAATATCGTAATTAAACTAATTAAATACAAATCTTTTGTTAATCGCTATTCATATAATTATGGGTAATATTATTCTTAATAACAATAATATTATTATTAAAATTAACATTATTATTGTTATTAATACCATTATTATCAGTATTATTATTATTGTTATATTTATTTTTAGTAATATTATTATAATTATAATTCATAATAAGTTTAGGGATTAAATGTAAATCAAGTAAACACTAGGGAATAAATAAGTGAAAGTTAGAGGGTCCGAAGTGTAAATTATCCAAAATATATATATATGTCGCACAGCCCGTCGTTTAAACCTCGGCAACCCTAAATCGTTCTCCCTTGTCGTCGAACACCGAAACGACTGTTTAGCTACCGCCGATTGATTTCTCCTCGCCGTTAAGCCCTTCGCAGGTAATCAGTTCATCTAGACTATGCTTTCTTTCGTTTTGCGGTGCTCGGTTTCATTTTGGGTAGTTTCGTTTTGTTGCGTTCGATGTCGGTTTCCCGGTTGGGTTTGATGTGGTTGTGCTGTTGCTCGAAAGAAATAACACAGCAGCCGAATTGGGTGCTGTGTGTGCGCTATTTGCATGTTTGTTTCGGTGATGCACGGTGTGTAGATATACCTATATTATATGCATTTATGTTGTGTGTGTGTCTTTGTGTGTGTGTGTTATAATATATAATATATATATATATATATATATATTATATATTATTGTGTTTGAATGTTTGATTGTGTGTATATATATATTGTGTGCGTATACGGATGTCGTGTGTGTATATATGGTCGGAGTGTGTGTGTGTGTATATTGTGTTTGGTGTGGTGCGTGCGTAATGTGTGTGTTTGTGGGTTTGTTGTGTGTACCGAGAATGTGTTGTGCGTGCGTTTGAATCCGGGATGTATGTAAATGGTGGTTGTGTGTGTGTAAACAATATATTATATATAATATATATATATATATATATTAATATCTATATATATATATATTATGCCTTGTGTGTGAAGGTGTAAGTGTGTGTCTTTGGTATGCGTTGTAAGTGTGTGTGAGTGTGCGTGCAGAGTGTGTGTGTTTGTATGACCCGTGGTTGGTGGTGTGTGTTTGTTATTATTATTATATTATATTATTATTATTATTATTATTATATTATTATTATTATTATTATCACCTTTACTTATAATATTACTACTATTATCGTTATTCTTATATAGCGTGTTTGGATGTATAAATGTTATATATAGGTGTGTGTGATGATATATGTGTGGTGGTCGTATTATAAAAGTGATGATGTGTGTGTTTAGAAATTAAAGTTATACATATACATATATATATAAGTGAATAATAGTTAGCGAATATGGACTAATTATATATACATACACGATTCATACACGTTGCGATTTATTAAATAAGTAATTATAGTTGCATATTTTGTGTGTGTGTCATGCGTTGAACCCGAACCGACCGAATGTATCTATTCTCCTTGAACGTATTTAAGGACTTAATTACCTTTAATTATAGGTGTTTGATCGTGAGTGCTCTCATTCTTTGAAGGCTTGGTTCATTTTATTTCACCACACACAATGTGAATTTCGCGGCCCCGTTTTATTACAATTATTATAAATAACAAGGGGGAAAAGTATGCTCAACCCTTTATATGCTATGAACTCATTTATTCTTTGGAAATGTTGTGTTTACAATTTTGTAAGTTTATATCTGGTACATGCAAGGGTTTTCTGTGTGGTTCTTTATTCACAGCTATTTAACTCCGGTGTTGGAGCTGACAGACGGCATTAATAGTACTATTAGGTTTTCACCCCCACCCTTGTTTGTTAGTATACTAGTTGGGACTAACAGTGGCCACGGACGGGCCCTAGGGTGAATATGTTCCGAAAAGATTTGTGTGTACGTCATAGGTTTAGTTGTGATGCTCACTTTTACATATGATATTACTTGCTTATAACTATATACACTTATGTCCTACAAAACTATTACACAACAACAATTTTGTTTATTATTTAAACCTGCGAACTCACCAACAATATGTTGACCTTTTTGAGCATATCTTTTCACATAACAACCATTGAAGATAACTAGGGATGCTACCTTAGTGACGACCCTAGGAATACATTTTAAACACATTGGGTGTCTTTGACAATCACGTTTGGATTTTCTTTGTGATTCATTTTTTGTTCACTTGCTCCTGGGTTGTGGGATTTACATTTCTTTTGAGTGTTTGACTATGTTTGTCATGGAATTGACCAACCACGACACAAGTCTCCGTTTGTGTCGGGTGACGTCATGGCACGTTAACCTTGCATCATTTAATGCTTCTCTATTAATTAACAATTTGTTATGACGATCCCTTCCATTACATCCTCGTGATTCCGCTATAAGCTGGGGTGTCACAAATTGGTATCATAGCCATTGTTATAGAGAATTAGGCGAATCACTCGACCTAGACAATAACCTAGAAGCCTTCATGTAGAATGCATACTAGGGTTTTGTGTGCATCTAATATACATGTATGTTCCTCTTATTTTTTTATCTGTTTCTTTTTTATTTGACCTATTTCACCTAAGGAAAAGTACTTATAATTTTTCCTTATAGGATGTCTTCTGCTGGTCCTTCCATGCATCTGCGTCCCGCGCTGTTCTATCTGATTTTGAGTCCGAACCCGAAGAGGTTTTCTTGGACCATATACTGCATTCGTCATCGGATACTGAGTCTGACCCCGAGGAGTTTATATCAGAGTCATCTGGTGAGAAGAGTTTGGGCAACCCTGTGGTGCAGGGATTGCCTACAGTCCGAGCTGCACCATCTGTTCCTGCTACCCCAGTTGTTCCTGAGGTGCCTGCTATGCCGGCGATCACGAGGTACGCCCTCGAGGCAGGACCCTGGGTACCCGGCTACCCTAGAGGGCCGTACCGGTTGAAAGACGTAAGACCGGTGAGGTTGATGACAGCCAGGAAGAGGTGTTCTCGGCCAACGGTATTAGGTTCCGGCTGCTGGCAGATGAGGCCAGTCTACTACCCTGACCATCCCCCGAGTCCCTCTAGTCCCTCCAGCAGTGACGACGGCTAGGATTGATGTTACACGAGTACCGGTGAAGAAATGAAGACTTGAGGAGATTTATTTTGCTATTTTGTATTTCGTATTTAGACTCTATTAGATTATTGGTACTTGCATGTTTTGGGATATTATTCTTAGTATTCGACCACTGTTTGGGATATTATGAGTTATGGAAATGAAACCTTATATTATTTTTTATTATGGGATTGTTTGTGATTTTGTCTTTGAAATTATACGGTTTGCACTGATATGTTAACTGCACATGGATGACTGAATTGTGATAAATCTTGATATGATTGAAGCTTACGTGTTATCTGTGATTTGTTAGAAAATGCTGCCCAGAAGAATTACTCGCAGTAACCGTCGAGGTGTTGCTGCCTCGAGAGGCAGAGGTAGAGGAAGAGGTGCTGGTGGTAGGGGTGAAGCACCTGGAGGAGGAAATAAAGGTGGTCAGGCTGGTAACAACCATGGAGCTGGAAATCCTGACATAGATGCCATGATTGCCTAGCAGTTAGAGGCGCTCATCCCAACCATAGTGGTACAAGTAAGTGATAACATCATGAATCATGGACAATAGGGGTGGCAACAATGGTAATGGAAATAATGGTGGTGATGAAGATAATGGCGAGAATGGATATGAAGGCGGGAATGGCAACAACAATAAGGAAGGAGGTGGACTGGGCAACTAGAATGGTAATGGTGACATGAATGGCAATGCTGGTTGTCTCGGCAACAGAAATGGAAATGGACCAAACAATGGTAATGTTAATGGTGGTGGGGAGAGGATTGGATATGGTGTTGGTGGTAGAAGGAGAGGATGTACGTATAAGGAATTTGTGGCCTGTGAACCTAAGGAATTCGATGGAAAGGTGGGCAATAGCATTGACTAGATGGCTTGAAGAAGATGGAAGCAGTGATCGACATTAGTAAATGCCTGGATAGCCAGAAGATCAAGTATGCTACATGTTCACTTCAAGGAAAGGGCTTTGACTTGGTGGAATACTCAAATTCAAACGAGAGGTAGGAGAAGCAATACAGATGACTTGGGAGGAATTTAAGGCTTTGATCACGAGGAGCATTGCCCTAATAATGAAATACAGAAGTTGGAGCATGAATTCTGGAATCATGCTATGGTGGAAGCTGGGCACGCGACGTATGCGGATTGATTTCATGACTGGCTAGGCTTGTTCCGCACTTGGTTACCCCAGAGTCGAAGAGAATAGAAAGGTACATCTGGGGATTGGCTCCTCAAATCCGAGCGATGGTAACTGCAGCCGCCCCTCCTACAATTCAAAGTACGATTCTAAAGCCGGTACTTTGACTGATGAAATGGTAAGGACTGGGTATCGGTAAATGTGGAGAGAAGAAGAAAGATACGGGGAAACAAGTAGACAGGATGCGGGAAGGTTTGATAAGCGAGTGAAGGCAACAAGGATTTTGTGGCAGTCAATCAAGGAAGAAAAGAATATGTTGGGCCACACCCTAACTGCAATAAGTGTAACTTTCATCACCCTCAAGCTTCTCAGTGTCAGGTTTATGTGAACTGCAAACGCCGGGGACATTTCACTAAGGACTGTAGGGTGGCGCCAAACTTGATTGCACCGGTAAATGTAGTTAATCCGACAGGAAACGATAGGGTTTGTTATGAGTGTGAAAACCTGGATCACTATCGAAACATGTGCCCTAGACTGAATCAGGCACCGGGTCAACATGGGAATAATCAAAATCAAGTGATGGTGATAGCGGTTAATCAAGGCCAGGTGAATCGAGGGAACGCTGCCCGAGGACGTGCATTCATGATGGGAGCAAATGATGCCCGTCAGGACCCGAATGTTGTTACGGTACGTACCTTCTCAATAATCATATCGCATCCGTATTGTTTGATACCGGGGCAGATAATAGCTTTGTCTCCTCTGAATTTGTACCTCTGCTTGGTTTGAACCCTAGTTGCCTAGAGTCTAGTTATTCGGTAGAAATGGAAAATGGTAAGTTTGTGAAGGCTAGTGAGATAATTAGAGGTTGCACGATAACATTAGAGGACCATGCCCTTGATATAGATTTGATACCTTTTGAATTAGGAAGTTTCAACGTAGTAGTGGGATGGATTGGTTATTGAAATACGGAGCTGAGATTGTCTGCCGAGAAAAAGTTGTGCAATCCCAATGTCTAACGGTGATGTGCTCAGGATACAGGGAGAACGACCAGGAAGGAACCTAAAGCTTATCTCCTGTATGAAGACTCGTCTATGCCTGCAGAAACAATGCTATGCAGTTTTAGCACATGTAGTGGAAAAGAAAGTAGAGGAAGGGAAACGAGAGGATATTTCGGTGGTGTGGGACTTTTCGGAGTATTTCCTGACGACTTGTCCGTTTGCCTCCTCCTCGACACGTGGAATTCCGTATAGATTGATTCTGGGAGCAACACCTGTAGCAAAGACACCATATCGATTAGCACCATCAGAAATCCAGGAACTATCGAGCCAATTGCAAGAATTGTTGGATAAGGGTTTTATCCGACCCAGCCATTCACCATAGGGAGCGCCAATATTATTCATTAAGAAGAAAGATGGATTGTTCTGAATGTGCATCGATTATCAAGAGCTGAATAAGTTGATCGTGAAGAATCGATATCCTCTCCCTAGAATCGATGATCTATTCGACCAATTATAGGGAGCTTTTACTTCTCTAAGATCGATCTACGATCGGGCTATTATTAATTAAGGGTTCATGAGGATGACATATCAAAAACAGTGTTTAGAACTCGATATGGACACTATAAGTTCTCAGTCATGCCGTTTGGACTGACCAATGCTCCGGCAGTGTTTATGGATTTGATTTACCGGGTTTGCAAACCCTATCTGGATAAGTTTGTAATCATGTTTATAGACGACTTCTTATCTACTATTGAACGTAGTAAGACCATGATCAGCACCTATGAGCAATACTGAGCTATTAAAGGAAAAGAAACTTTACGCCAAGTTCTCAAAGTGTGAATTCTGATTACGAGAAGTGAAATTTCTAGACACGTGGTGAATGAGAATGGAATTCACCTAGATCCTGGAAAGATCAAAGCAGTTAAGAATGGGATACACCTAAGATGCCCTCGGAGATTCGGCAATTCTTAGGGTTAGCTGGTTTACTATCGTCGATTCGTTGCAAATTTCTCCAAAATCGCCCAACCATTGACAATGTTAACTCAAAAGGATAAGAAATTTGGTTGGGGGCATAAGCAAGAAGAGGCATTCCAGATGTTGAAGGAAAGATTGTGTAATGTGCTAATATTGACCTTTCCGGATGGATCCAACGACTTTGTGGTGTTCTGTGACGCATCACATCAAGGACTGGTGTGCTAATGCAAAAGGATAAGGTGATTTCTTACGCCTCGCGTCAGCTTAAGGTTCAAGAAAAGAATTATACGACACATGACCTGGAATTAGGCGCAGTGGTGTTTGCACTTAAGACATGGAGGCATTATTTGTATGGGACTAAGTGCGTTATCTACACTAATCATAAAAGTCTTCAAAACATTTTTGATCAAAAGGAACTTAATATGCGCCAAAGACGATGGGTGGAACTTCTGAGTGACTATGAATGTGAAATTTGATATCATTCAGGAAAGGCAAATATGGTGGTTGATGCCTTGAGTAGAAAGGAACGTGTAAAACCTTTACGTGCATGAGCGTTGGGAATGACATTAAATCGAATCTAAAACTCAGATCCTGACAACACAAGGTAAAGCGCTAAAGGAAGAGAATATTGCAAGTGAGGAATTTCGAGGGTTGGATAAACAGATGAATTGTAAGGAGGACGGTGTACGATACTTTGTGGATCGTATATGGGTACCTAAGTGGGGAGATGTTCGAACCCTAGTTATGAACGAAGCACACAAGTCTAAGTATTCTGTTCATCCTGGTGCAGACAAGATGTACCAAGATCTTAAGGAATTGTATTGGTGGTCAGGTATGAAGAAGGACACTGCCACGTATGTAAGTGAATGTTGACCTGTTCGAAAGTCAAAGCCGAACATCAGAAACCGTCAGGTATATTACAACAACCAGAAATTCCTGAATGGAAATGGTAAAATATAGTGATGGACTTCATTACTAAGCTTCCTAGAAAAAGTAGCTGGCATGACTCAATTGGGTTATTGTGGATAGAATGACGAAGTCCACTTATTTCTTACCGATTCGTGATGATTATAAGACGAATAAACTAGCAATATAATATGTAAATGAGATTGTGGCAAGGCTTGGGGTGTCTGTGTCAATTATATTAGATAGTGATAGTCGATTTACATCGTGGTTTTGGCAAACTCTATAGAACGCAATGGGCATTCGATTAGATTTAAGTATTGCCTACCATCCTTAAACCGATGGTCAAAGTGAACGTACGATACAGACTCTCGAAGACATGCTTACGGTATGTGTGATTGACTTTGGTGGTAGTTGGGATACTCACTTACCATTGATCGAATTCTCTTATAATAATAGTTACCATACAAGCATTGGATGTGCTCCGTTTGAAGCGTTGTATGGAAGGAAGTCTAGGTCTCCAGTATGTTGGACTGAGGTAGGTGAAAGTCAATTGACAGGTTCGGAGATTATTCGGGAGACTGATAAGATATCCAAATCAAGGATAGACTTAACGTAGCTAGAGACCATCAAAAGAGTTATATCGATAACCATCGGAAACCTCTGGAATTTAGCGTGGGTGATCGAGTCTTATTGAAAGTTTCTCCTTGGAAAGGAATCCTATGGTTTGGAAAGAAATAGAAGTTAGCCCCAAGGTATGTTGGACCATTCAAGATCACTGAAAGAATGGTCCGTGGCGTATCAATTAAAGTTACCCCAAGAGCTCAGTGGTATGCATGATACATTCCATGTATCGAACCTTAAGATTGCTTGGCTGATGGATCCCTCATGTTCCGATTAAGGAAATTAAAATTGATGAGAAACTTCATTGTGAAATAACCAATAGAAATATGGATCGGGAAGTCAAACGATTGAAGCGTAGCAAAATTTCAATTATCAGGGTATGATGGAACTCAAAGCGAGGGCCAGAATTTACATGGGAATGGGAAGACCAGATGAAACTTAAATATCCGCATCTGTTCGCGTATAGAGCTTCGGAATCTACTACAGCTGAATTTCGGGACGAAATTTCATAACTGGGGGATACTATGACTCCATCACTGACAGGTCCGTCAATTAACATTAAGCTCGTTAACTATTATCGTGTATTTATTATCGTTGCGTAATTAATTCGTTTTCGAACCAAAACCATGATCTTATCGTCGCGCACACCGACCCTAACCTTATAATATCGTAATTAAACTAATTATGTTTAATATTATTCTTAATAATATTATTATATTATTATTATTAAATTAACATTAATATTTTATTAATACCATTATATTATTAGTAATAAATTTATTATTATTAGTATTATGATTATTTTATTATATTATTATTATTTTGTTATATTTATTATTTGTAATATTATTATTATAATTAATAATAAGTTTAGGGATTTAATTGTAAATCAAGTAAACTAGAGGAATAAATAAGTGAAAGTTAGAGGGTCCGAAGTGTAAATATCCAATATATATATATATATATATTATATAGATTATATATATATATTATATAATATATATATATAATATATGTCGCACAGCCCGTCGTTTAAACCTTCGCAACCCTAAATCGTTCTCCCTTGCCGTCGACACTGAACGACTATTTAGCTACCCCCGATCCATATCTCCCTGCCGTTAAGTCCTTCGCAGGAACTTAGTTCATCTAGACTATGTTTTCTTTTGTTTCACTGTGCTCGGTTTCATTTGGGGTTGTTTTGTTTTGTTGCGTTCGATGTCGGTTTCCCGGTTGGGTTTGATGCGGCTGTGCTGTTGCTCGAAAGAAATAACACAGCAGCCTTCAGCTGCTGTGTGGCGGTGTTTGGGTGTAAGTTTTGGTGTCGTGCGGCCTGTATATATACCTGTATTATATGCGTTTATGTCGTGTGTGTGTGTCCGTTGTATATATATATATATATATATATATAATATATAGTGTTTTGTGAGAATGTATGATTGTTTGTGTATATATATATTGTGTCATATACGGAAGCCTTGTGTGTATATATGATCGGAGTGTGTTTGTGTATATGTGTTTCGGTGTGGTGCTGTGCGTAATGTGTGTGTGTATGTTTCTGTGTGTGTACCGAGATTGTGTGTGTGTTTGAATCCAGGGATGTATGTAAATGGTGGCTGTGTGTGTGTAAACATATATACATATATATGTCGTGTGTGTGTGTGCGAAGGTGTTAAGTGTGTGTCTTTGTGTGTGTTGTAAGTGTTCGTGAGTGTGTGTGCAGAGTGTGTGTGTTTAGTGTGTGTGTGTATGACCCGTGAGTTGGTGGTGTGTGTTTTTGTTGTGTGTTATTATTATTATTATATTATTATTATTTTATTATTATTATTATTATATATTATTATTATTATCACATTTACTTATAATATTACTACTGTTATTATTATTCTTATATAGCTGTTAGGATGTATAAATGTCATATATAGGTGTGTGTGATGATATATGTGCGGTGGTCGTATTATAAAAAGTGTATGACGTGTGTATTTAGAAATTAAAGTTATACATATACATATATATATATATAAAGTGAATAATAGTGAGCGAATATGGACTAATTATATATATACATGATTCATACACGTTCCTATTTAATAAATAAGTAATTATAGTTTGCATATTTGGTGTGCGTGTCGGGCGTTGAACCCGAACCGACCCGAAACCGACCAAATGTATCCATTCTCCTTGAACGTGTTTAAGGACTAATTATACTTTAATTATAGTGTTTTATCGTGCGTTGCTCTCATTCTTTGAAGCATTTGTTCATTTTATTTCATCACACTCAAGGTGAGTTTCATAGCCCCGTTTTATTACATTTTAATAACAACAAGGGGAAAAATATGCTCAACCCTTTATATGATGTGAACACATTGTTCTTTGGGACTGTTGTGTTTACTGTTTTGTAAGTTTATATCTGGTACATGCATGGGTTTTATGTTCTTTATTCAAACTACTTAACTCCGGTGTTGGAGCTGACGGACAGGTATTGATAGTACTATGGGTTGACACCCCACTCTTTTTTGTTAGTATACTAGTTGGACTAACAGTGGCCACGGACGGGCCCTAGGGTGAATATGTTGCGATAAGATCTGTGTGTACGTCATAGGTTTAGTTGTAATGGTCATGTTTACATGTGATATTACTTGCTTATAACTGTATACAGTTATGTCCTACAAAACTATTACACAGCAACAATTTTGTTTGTTATTTAAACCTGCGAACTCACCAACACTATGTTGACCTTTTTGAGCATATCTTTTCTAGTTACAACCATTGAGGATAACTAGGGATGTTGCCTTAGTGATGACCCTTGGAATTACATTTTAAACTCATTGGGTGTCTTTGACAATCACGTTTGGATTTTCTTTGTTATTCATGTTTTGTTTACTTGCTCCCGGGTGAGGGGATTTACATTTCTTTTGACTGTTTGGCTATGTTTGTCGTGGAATTGACCAACCACGACACAAGTCTCCATTTGTGTCGCGTGACATCATGGCACATTGACCTTACATCATTTAATGCATCTCTATTAATTAACAATGTGTTATGATGATCTCGTCCGTTACATCCTCGTGGTTTCGCTATAAGCAGGGGTGTGACATATAGACTTATGAACATAGTTGTGCGTCACTTTCGGTGTAGCCGTCAACTCAGCAACCTGTCCACACAGAGTCTGAATCTCTCCTGTCTGGCCATCCTAACATCCTTGCATATCGATCCACAAGTCTTCCATCTCTTCATACACCTTGCTGTCGTGCTCGTGCTTCACATCTAAACTTTCAAAGTTCTCCTCAACGTCGCGACGCAGTCTATCATGAGAGGCAACCACAGCAGCGATAGCCCTATAATGGTTACAGGGTAGAGGGAGCAATATGCAATTTTCACTCACGGTAGGGATTGAAAATGGAACACGTTCCTTTTCCAGCATCTTCATCAGTGCGGTACAATACCAGTTCCAATTGCCACAATCAAACATGTCCCCGATCAATCATAGGCTGACCGTAAGATACCGTTTCATGCATAAACATAGGGGGTTGAGAACCATAACCCTTAGATGATGAAGGAACAGTAGGAACCTTGGGTTCCTTTCTAGGTTCGTGTGGTACGAGGTATGAAGATGATGATGAATCCACACTATAGTGTACGTGATGTGTATGCCAATGAGTATCTAGTAAGGGGATAAGTAATGAGTAACTAAAAGTTTACGGTTATAGACTAGTGTGTATGCAACTAGTTTCCTATAACCAATGGCTCTTATACCAATCTGTCACACTCCAAATCCATGTGCGGGGTTTTACCGCAAGGCGTGTGAGCAAACCAGGATCCAAGTCATTAGTTACTTAGAATGACTCTATATGTAACATTTAAATCAAATTAAATTTTTAACTTTAAAACATATGTGGAAGCGTTTAGTAAACATTTCAAATCCAATGTATTAGTTTGTAAAATGCGCAAAACACGCGCCGAAACCAATGTTTGTAAATATGCAATAAACCGAATGTAAAAAAATGATTGTTTAAAGCATGCTCGACTCATGAGTGCTCCTAAAGGCACCTACTAGTATCAACCTGAGAAAAGCATTCTAAAAATGTCAACATGACAGTTGGTGAGTTCAAGAGTTTGTAAGTCATCATAAACAATATCGTTTGTAAAATATATAAACAAGTGTATCGAAATAGATATCTAGTCTAATTCATTAGTAATAACCATAGTGATTTCGTGATCGAAGATGACTATGTTCGTTTGTCAGCCTTCAGCCACGACATACCAAGTCCTGACGCTGTTAGTCGTTTAGGACAATATTGCACCGCTTGACCTCCAGTCGTACAGGTGGGGCTTGTTAGGCCAAGTAGTACTACCAAGATTTCCTACTAGATTCCATAATTAATGATCCAAAAGTGTAAGGGCTTTCAACGGTATAATGCACTATGTGATACTAAACACATGTTATAATAGTAAATCTTTATAAAATACAAGTATGGTTTCTACCCAAAAAAGAAAGTAAATAAAAGTGGGGCATTGAACTCACCTGGTGCGCAAATGACAGAAATAGAGAAGCTAACGGTGAGTGGAAAAATAGCCGTCAAGGTTACCTAGAACATGTGAGTCCATAAGTATGTGTAACTAGAAGTTTAACAACCCTAAGTGCTTAATAAACACGTTGACCTAAGGGTTTGGAAAACAAAGACACATTTGACCTAGTTGACCCGTTTGACCCGTTTGTGACATGTTCATTAAATTCATGCTTGACCAAGTATAGCAACTCATTACCCATGATCATCATAGAAGTTATTCACATATACCACATTAAGAATCTTAAGTTCTATCAAGGTCATCATGCTAACATTGACTATCATATAAGACAAGCAAACCTCAACTAATTATCATACTCAACATAAATATAATTACATCACAACTAACAAATCATACATTTGGTTTAGTCATGCACAAAATGCCATGTGAAGCCACTCACGGCTTCACATCCAATGCCCCGCCAATCCGACTAAGTAGGGGCCTCAGATTCGCACGCATGTATGATGTTCAACATCATATTTCTCAACATGATTCAAACCAATTAACATACATAACAATGATCTATGATAATCCCAAACATGATTCTGTAACCTTCTAAAATAAACTCAATAGTTGTGCAATATCTCAAAAAACATAGATTTCCCAAATAATCCATAAAGTATCCATACAAACTAATTAAAGCATTCTAATGCATTAGGAATCATAAACAAGCATTCAAGCATGATCCGAACATCATAAACATACCCAATTTACATATCTAATGATTCACATCAATAAAGTTTTCCTTTTGGGAAAGTAACACCCAAAAGTCAATCTATCATTCAATTCATTCATAAATTCATCAATTTTATACCTAATCTAGTTCATAGCAATCATATAAACATGATAAGCATCAACAAAATCATCAAAATTCCCAAATCTCAAGCACAAAAGTTTCTACTTATAGTAAGGTATGAACAACACGACAATTCCGTGAAATTCTTGCATAATCTACGTAAAGTAGCATCAATGCCATACAACTAACATCATAACAACATCCAACCTCAACAATTTTGACTTATCCAGGTTAATTGACTAGGGTTGTTCTTGAATCAAAAAAAATGAAAAACTAGCCAAAATGTTACCTTAAATCGTCTAATGATCAAGAATAAGACTTGCTAATGCGCTGTAGTGATTGAAGCTAAGCAAAATCAAATCGATTGGAGTGTTCTTGATCAAAATCACATGGAATAGGGTTGTGGTGATTGTTTTTGGCTGTAAGGGGGTGGGAATGGGTGCTAGGGATTGATTTTGGTTTAAATATGGTAAGAATGTTCCAAATCTCCCCTTTTGTTTTATAAATTGTAGAACTAATATTTTTTAAAGCTTTTCAAATAATTTTAACCACATAATACATGAATCATTATCAACTAACAATAATCATAGGGTTCAACTAGTAAACACCACACATGAAATCATATATTACACGTAGTCATGTTATAATGCGAAATCTGTAAATCATACTTAACATTCATAATTCACATAACAACATATTAATAATCAAAATTATTAATTTTGTTTCTATTAGTTAACCCATATTAATCATTATTAAGTAACCAATGTTCAATGACAACTAGTGTGTGCTCACGTCACGTGCATGCAAGACCTAACGGAACTAACGGAGTTTGGTAACACAAAATTACCGGATGTCACACTAATAAAGTTCATGACTGTCATGGAAAATCAGACTAACAAAAAGATAAAGTGTAGCAGAAGTGATAATGGAACAAAATTTTGCAATCATGTCTTTAATGATTTTTGTGATTCAAAGGGAGTAGCTAGACAATTAAGTGCAGCAGGAACTCCATAATAATATGGAGTTGCTGAAAGACAAAACAGAATGTTGATTGAAGCGGCTCGAACAATGCTATTAGCAGCCAAACTTCCCCTCATTCTTTGGGCTGAGGCTACTCATACTGCTTGTTATGCTCAAAATCGTGTCTTGATATATAAACAACAAAATATGACTCCTTATGAAATATTTTCTAAACATAAACCCAAAGTCAAATACAATAAAACTTTTGGTTGTTGTTGTACTTTTTTACACACATCCGATTCAAAATCTAAATTTGATGAAAAAGGTTATGATTGTTATTTGTTGGATACTCAGCCAACAAAGTAGCATATCGGTTTTTAATAAAATAACTAAAAAGATTATTGAGTAATTTGATATAGATTAGCATGAATCTAACAAATCTGATGCTGGTTCTACTCCTGTAGGTGTTAGGTCTGTAGGTGTTAGGTCTAGATTGATTGTATAGGTTTAGAAGATTAAGAAGATTATTCATTATCGTATAACAATTTATTGTCATATAATTTATTGTCGTATAACAATTTATTGTCGTACAACAAACTTTTACATACTGGTTATTGATTTTATATTATATGAGCCTGTTTTTTTCTACTCGCTCAGGACCTAATATTTTTCAATGATTATGGGGAACGGTCATATTCGAAGGGAGCACCAACCTTTCTGTTTAAGTATATGTATAATATATTATTATATTATTTTGTATAAAATAACAAGAATATATAAAAGGAAAATGAGGAACTTCTCTATTAATTAATACGCACAGAAAGTATTACTCCGACTTTTAATGCTGATGTTTTATATAAAGTTTGAAATGTACGTTACATGTGAAATATCATATTTGGAAAATCTCTCAACCATCAAAATGTGTATCTTTAGCATAACATTTATATTGATAGATGCATTCCAACTTATACTTGGAGCCTAACCCCACATGAACTATTGGCCACTGTATTTCTCTCTTCATGTGTATCAAAAAATACTTTGTATTCTAAACTTACATATGCGTATAATAGGGGAGAGTTCTACTAAAAAGAATGAGATTTTTAAGAAGGGTGAGAAGTCACTATCATGCGCCATGTGAAACAAGAGGTAACAAATTGTGTCTTGAAATGTTGGAAGTGAAAATGCATGATTGTTGCAAGCGAAAATGCATGATTGTTGGACGCAAAAATGTAGGTGTTAGGTCTGTAGGTGTTAGGTCTAGATTTATTGTATAGGCTCATATATATTGTGTATCAACCAGATGGAGGAAATAGTGATAATGCACCTATAGGTGTTAGGTCTAGATTGATTGTATAGGTTTAGAAGATTATTCATCACATGTAATGAACTCTCGTAAATCTTTATCTTTTTGTATGCAAGATATGTATATGTGAACCCAAATTTTTATTTGTGTTGATTATATGTGTAATTGCAGGAAATATCATACTTGGTCAATTTTGAAATTTTACCAAGTACAAGAACATCTACGGAAGAACAAGTCAAGAAATATGCATCCGTGGATCTCCTGCGAAAGCATTGTAACATCTACGGAAGAACAAGTCTGCTCGTGAGATCAAGTTACTGCTGCTCCTGCGGAAAAGGAAAGCTTGCTCCTGGGGATGAAGTTCAATATGAAGATCAAAGAACCAATTCCTACGGAAGGCTAACTCCTATGGAAGGCAATCTCCTACAGAAGAACAAAGTACTTACATGAACTCCATTCATCAAGGAAGCCTCGTGAAGTCAGCAAGTCAAACTCTCTCGAGTGATGTCATCAAGTCAACATCTGCGAAAGACTGCACTTCTGTCAGAAATGAATATTGTATGTCACGTCAAGAATTTTATTTGTGTAACTTTCTTAACACAATAAAAAGTTACTTTTACCCATGTAAAAGTGAATCCCTCTGCCTATAAATAGAAGGCATGGGTGCACTCTTTTCAGACACCAATAATACACCAACAAAGAACAATACACTAACATTACGTAGAAAAAACAATACTACAATTTTGATTACACCAGAATACCAATTAGAACACCAAGAACACCAAGAAAATCACCTAGCAATTATCATATTACTTTAACTTGTTTTCCATTTATCTCATCTGTTCTTTGTTGATTTACGTTACAATTACAATTTCTTAAACAATTAATTAAACAACGAGTTATGATAATTTCGCGATCATTATTTGTTTAATCAAACTGATAAATTCCTGTTTCGATCCTTGGATTCATAGGTGGTATAAGAGCCTTGTGCTCATTGATCTCGATCAATTGATCTATCAGTTTTGATTAGTCTAATTAGTTGTTTATTTCATTAGATCTATCAGTTTTTGATTAGATATGATAATTTAGCTTAAAATTGCTTTTGAGTGTTCGTCACAGCTTGAGAGTTCATAACTCAGATTTAAGTGTGTTGTTGAACAATTTAATCAAAACACAAGTTGGGTTTAGCTAATCAATAGCTAACGAAGGTATTTTACTCAACAAATTGGTGTAATTAGTTAAAATCATCAAACCCTATTATATCGATCATCGAGTACTGTTCCATTGCTCGATTAACTCCGATCTACATCAAAATCATTTTGATTAGTGGATTTGTGTTGTTGTTTGATATTTAAAGGTTGTTCAAACAAATTTGAACTGGTCTCATCATCTAAGATCTCAAATTCCAAATCAACTGAGAATTTATTGAGAGGCTTGACTAATTTTGACCTCAACTTCTTAATTGACTGATAATTAAGAGTTTGTCATTAATTAGCTTATTATCAACAAAAGCAATTAATTCAAAGAAATTTCTGTCTTGGTTGATTTAATATCATTATTATCAGTGATTTGCTTCTGCTATTTGAGTGTGTTTGAATTACATTTACTTTACACATTCATAGGGTATTAGATCAGTTGATAGTTTGATAATTACCAAGTTAACTAAAATGAGTAATTCAATTGTTGGCTCAGCTTATCAACCACTAAAATTGGATTACAAAGTTGATTTTAAAACATGGAAAATTAGATTCAGGAACCATGTTAACTACACTAATTCTGACTTATGGGTGTCCATGACTGAAGGTCCCTACATTCAACCTACTCTTGGACCTGATTATAATGACAACAATCAGCCTATAAGTTTGAAATATCTGCCTCCTGAAGATGCTAATTGTAACACCCGGAAATTTCAAAAAAAAAAAAAGAAGAAGAGAAGAAAAGTAAAGGAACAAACGGGAAGTTGTTTTAAAAGCAAGGGGTTAAAATCATGCAAGGGCCAAACTTGCACATAGTGGGGTTTAAAAGAAGTATTGCCGCCCATAACCTCTTTTCTCTCCTGTAACCTTCGGTTCTAGAGAGAGAGAAGCTCTCAACTGGTTTTTAGAGTGAGAAAGTAGAAGATCTTCAAGAAAGGTAGAGTTTTCAAGTGTCTCTTCCCAATTTTCTACTGGGTTTGAGCTTCTGGACCGAGATTCTAGTGTTTAGTGCTGGTTTTCGTGGGTTAAAGGCTAGAACTTCAGGTGGGTCTCGGGTTTGAGGTGTTCTACTCGAAAGCTGTTCAAGATGAGTTCTAGATCCCCTCTTCTACTAGTTTTCTAAGTGTTTGGGGCTGTTATGCATACTGGGCAGACGGTTTTTCTAACCAAACCATGAATTTTAACATGATGTGTGACTGGGTGCTGTTGGTATATGTTTTTAGATGTTTTTTAAGATGTGTATGATGTTTAGTATGTTCTAAGTGTTTAGCATGCTAGATCTGTGCTAAGGATGTGTTAGAATGAGGATTGGGAACTGAATTCTACATAAGTGGAACTGCAGTTTGGTTTAGTTCATCCGCATTTAGAGTTGAATATTCGCATAAGTGTTTTGTTCTGGTGCATTTGCTACAGTGACCATGCGCATTTCTTTTGTTCATGCGCATTTGCTACCATGTTCAAGCGCATTTGTTTTAGTAATCCGCATTTGGTTCATGCGCACTTCCTTGAACACTTGGAATATTTTCTAAAAACATTCATCTGCTTTGTGCAAGCGTATTTGCTACAGTGTTCATGTGCGTTTCTTTGGAACACTTGGAATATTTTCTGAAGTGCTCATCCGTATTTGTTGAATGTTTATCCGCATTTGTGTCCTCCGTATTTCTTTGGACACTTGGAATATTTTATGAGACGTTCATCCGCATTGTTTTTGTTCTTCTGCATTTTTACGTATTCATCCGCATTTGCTGAGCTTTCAACTGCATTGGTTTTGTGTTCAATATTCTATGTATTTTGTTCATCCGCATTTCTTTTGGGACTTAGGATTCTCTGGAATTTTGGGAAGTAGAGCTTAAGTGTTAAGAAATGAGGTTTTATGGTGGCTTATGCTTGTTTATGGTATGTATGCATTGTATGATGGTGATTGTTCTATATTATGTATATGATGTGAGCGTACGTGATGTGTTATACTTATGTACATAAGTAAAGTATTACGTAATGAAAGTGAAAGACAACGGATGATGGAAGTGGAAGTAATAAATGAGGGAATCCTTGTCGCTTACCCCGGTACTGTATTTTGCTTCGTGCACAATGTATGGAATGTATCTGCTTCGTGCACAATGTATATGCTTCATGCACAATGATTAAGGGTTGTTTTCAGGCCTGATAAAGTACCAGCTTCGTGCACAATGTTGGGGTTTTAGCATATGATAGGTTTCATAAAGAAAGTAAACATGTTAACGAATGAATGTACAAAAACGATTGATGATGAACGATGACAAAGATGATAATAATTATTATCTAGATGTACGTATGATGTATGATCACGAACAAAAGTAAAGGATATGATTAAATGTAATGAAAAGTATTATGATTATGAAAACTAGAACTCACTCAGCGTTGCTGACTTTTTGTATGCATAACAGTTGGCAGGTATTGCTGATGCTGAGGAGGTGCAGGCATGGATGCATTAGCTACTGGGAATGCTTTGAGCATGGCATCCGCATTTTGAGATAATATTATATTAATACAACTTTGATGATTTATATTAAAGATATGACGTATTGACATGTTCTTAATTAATAATGAAAAGTTTAAAGTTCCACTGCAAAATGATGAGTTTTATATGTTTTAAGCGATGATTGACCGACTGTAGGCGTCCCGGGAACGGGGCCTTACAAGTTGGTATCAGAGCCAAGGTTTTAGAGAATTGGGTAAAATATTTTCAAAGAACCTAAACATAAACTATGAATGGGACGAAAGGGAAAGGGATGCCAATCCTAGTAGCTACATGCCTGCAGGTAAAGGTTTTATGTAAACATTTTATGAGGGTTAATAAAAGGGAATTATGTGCGTTTCCTGTGTGGATTATGTGTTCTTTGTAGATTTGGATACTGACATAGTCAGGATAAGAAATGCTTGGGGAATGAAGAGTAAAGTAAGTGGCTAATCACAGCTGGCCACTATAATTAGGGACTTACTATACTTGACATAATTTGAGATTTTACCTTGAATGACCGTGTTGGTGTTTGAATCTTGTAGTGTTTAGTGATGGCTGGTGGTAGATCTTCTGAGGCTTCGTGAGGTGGAGGTCGGGGTGGACGTGGTGTTAGACCACGTGTCACAAGGAGCGAGGCTAAGACTGATGAGACGGCACCTGAAGAGGCAAAGCTCCGTCACCAGGACAATGTGGACGAGAGTGCTAATCTATGAGCCTCAATGAAGGAGGCGGTGGTTGAGGAAGTTCATCAGGTCATGCAGACGATTCTACCATCTATGGTGACCGAGGTTATTAGACGGTGAAGGAAAATGAGAAGAAGGAGAAACATGAGAAGGAGAATGCCACTAGGCGTGAGGGCGAAGAAGGAAGTTCAAGAGAAAGGGAGCAACCAGAGACCGATATGGTTATTTCTAGTGATGATAAGGAGGAGGAAGAAGCGTATGAAACTGTAAAGGGGTGCAACTATGGGGCATTCCAGAGATGCTAGCCCCCGACACTTGATGGGAATGGGAGTGTTGTTGCTGCTCACCGATGGATGAAAGAGATGGAGGCGGTACTTGATATCAGTGAGTGCCGAGAGGATTAGAAGGTGAAGTTTGCTACCTACTCGTTTGTGGATTCGGCCTTGTGTTGGTGGGACAACGTTGTCCAGGCCGAGGGTAGTAGGGCGATCGGGAGGATGAGATGGGGTGACCTGAAGAGGATGGTGATTGAGGAGTTTTGTTATCATAAGGAGCTTGATAAGGTCGAGAGGGAGTTCCTATAGTTAGAGGTGGGAACCATGACACACCAACAGTATACAATGAAGTTTAATGATATGGTGAGGCTGGTGCCAGAGCAGGTGACACCCGCGTCCCGTAAAATAAAGAGATACATCTAGGGTTTGCCGACGGATATCCACCGACATCTGATCACTGCTTGGCCAGGTACGTTTAGGTTGTTGGTTGGCCTTGTGGGGAGACTACATGATGAGCGAGAGGTGATGGCGTTGGTTGATGTGGAGAAGAAGGGGACAATGGTAGGAATGGGAATGGGAAGTAGGAGAATGAAGGGGGATTATGGCTGGAGGTAAAAAGATGAGAGTGGATGATCAGAATGTGATAACAAGGGGAGAGAAGTCCTGTAGAAATTGCGGGAATGAGAATACAGGGAATTGTAAGTGGGGATCATATCTCTGTTTTAAATGTAGAAAGGAAGGCCATAGGGCGAGGGACTGTAGAGGGGTGAAATGTTACAACTGCAATGGAGCTGGGCATTTGAGTAGAGACTGCAAGAAGCTGAGGGCTGAGAGCTCTGGGGTAAAGAAGAGGCCCGAGAATGAAGGGCAGAGGGCAAGCGCCAGAGCATTTACAATGACTAGGGAAGAGGCCAGGGTGGACCCTGATTTCGTGTCAGGTACGTTTCTTGAAAACAAAACTTATGCCTCTATGTTATTTGATTCTAGTACTAGTAGGAGTTTTATTTCTGCTACTTTCTGTGCTAAGTTGCTTATTAGTAGTAGAAGCATTGATGAGCCCTTCGATGTACAAACTGCCATTGGTAAGCCTACCAGGATTTCTGACTTGATAGAGGATTGCGACATAGAGTAGGAAGGCCATAGGTTCTCTGCTAAATTATTTGTGATGCCCTTTGGCGGAATTGATGTTGTCCTAGGGATGGATTAGTTAGCAGCCAATGTGGCAAACATCATGTGTGGCAAGAAGATGATTTGTTTGACCGCGCCTGGTGGGAGTTTGGTGATGATCTACGGTAATAGGGTCAATATGGTTCCGAAGGTAATTTCAATATTGGTGGCAGAGAAGTGCATGAGGCGTGGATGTAGTGCCTACCTGGCTTAGGTGAAAGAGGGGGATGCGTCAATACCATGATTGACGGACGTACCGGTCGTGTGTGACTTCCTAGATGTATTCCCGGAAGATCTACCAGGTGTGGCACCAGACCGCGAGGTCGAGTTATAGATTGATTTGATACCTGGTGCCCAACCTGTTGCCAAGGCATCGTATCGACTAGCTCCCTCCAAGTTGAAAAAACTGATGGCCCCGTTTTAGGAGTTGCTAGATCAGAGGTTCATCAAACCGAGTATCTCTCCCTGAGGTGCTCTGTTCTTGTTGGTGAAGAAGAAGGACGATAGCATGGGAATAAGCATCGACTACCGTGAGCTGAACAAGTTAATGGTGAAGAATCGGTATCCGTTACAGAAGACTGATGACTTGTTTGATCAGCTCCAAGGTGTCAGTGGGTTCTTGAGGATATATCCCCGATCTAGTCACCATCAATAAAAGGTGGAAGGGCAGGATATTCCTAAAGCAGCTTTTCATACATGTTACAGACACTACGAGTTCCTCGTGATTTCTTTTGGTTTAACCAACTGGCCAGCTACCTTATGTATTTGATGAATTAGGTGTACTGAGCTATGTTAGATAAGCCAGTAAGTGTGTACATTGTTAATGTTCTAATCTATTCGTAGAGCGAAGAGGAACATGTCGGTCACACCTGGGAAATGCTGGATACGCTTCGAAGGGAGAAGCTATACGCCATGTTCTCCAAGTGTGCGTTCTAGTTATACGAGGTTCAGCTTTTGGGTCATGTAGTTAATCCTGAAGGGATTATGGTAGACCTAACAAAGGTTGAGGCGGTGATGCAATGGAGGTCTCCAAGGATGCCATCTAAGATTCATAGTTTCTTGGGTTTGGTGAGTACTACAGGGTAATTATCCAAAGGGTTCTCTAAAGAGGCAGCTAGGGTCGTTGCAATGAAGGAATGGAGCCTACTTGGGGAATTAGAGGAAGGAATAAGATGGCACTACCCAGATCTCTTTAGGGAGTGACAGGTTTCGGGGACAAAACCTATATAAAGGGGGTGGACTTGTAACACCCGAAATTTAAAAAAAAAAAGAAGAAGAAGAGAAGAAAAGTAAAGGATCAAACAATAAGTTATTTTAAAAGCAAGGGGTTAAAAGCGTGAAAGGGCAAAACTTTCACATAGTGGGGTTTAAAAGATGTATAGTTACCCATAACCTCTTTTCTCTCATGCAACCTTCGGTTCTAGAGAGAGAGAGAAGCTCTCAACCGGTTTTTAGAGTGAGAAAGAAGAAGATCTTTAAGAAAGGTAGAGTTTTCAAGTGTCTCTTCCCTATTTTCTGCTGGGTTTGAGCTTCTGGACCAAGATTCTGGTGTTTAGTGCTCATTTTCATGGGTTAAAGGTGCTAGAACTTTAGGTGGGTCTTGGGTTTGAGGTGTTCTACAAGGATGTGTTAGAATGAGGATTGATAACTGAATATTGCATTTGCTACAGTGACCATGCGTATTTCTTTTGTTCATGCACATTTGCTACAGTGTTCAGACGCATTTGTTTCAGTCATTCGCATTTTGTTCATGCGCACTTCCTTGAATACATGGAATATTTTCTGAAAACTTTCATCTGCTTTGTGCATGCGCATTTGCTACAGTGTTCATGCGCATTTCTTTGGAACACTTGGAATATTTTCTAAAGTGCTCATCCACATTTGTTGAATGTTCATCTGCATTTATGTCCTAAGTATTTCTTTGGACACTTGGAATATTTTATGAGACATTCATCCGCATTTGTTTTTGTTCTTCCGCATTTGTACATATTCATCCGCATTTGCTGAGCATTCAACCTTATTGGTTTTATGTTCAATATTCTAAGTATTTTGTTCATCCGCATTTCTTTTGGGACTTAGGATTCTCTGGAATTCTAGGAAGTAGAGCTTAAGTGTTAAGAAATGAGGTTTTATGGTGGCTTATGCTTTTTTATGGTATGTATGCATTGTATGATGGTGATTGTTCTATATTATGTATATGATGTGACATTACGTGATGTGTTATACTTATGTACGTAAGTAAAGTATTACGTAATGAAAGTGAAAGACAAGGAATGATGAAAGTGGAAGTAATAAATGATGGAATCCTTGTCGCTTACCCCGGTACTGTATTTTGCTTCATGCACAATGTATGGAATGTATCTGCTTCGTGCACAATGTATCTGCTTCGTGCACAATGTATCTGCTTCGTCCATAATGATTAAGGGTTGTTTTCAGGCCGGATAAAGTACCAGCTTTGTGCACAATGTTGGGGGGTTTAGCATATGGCAGGATTCATAAAGAAAGTAAAGACGTTAACGAATGAATGTAGGAAAACGAATGATGATGAACGATGACGAAGATGATAATAACTATTATCTAGATATACGTATGATGTGTGATCATGAACAAAAGTAAAGGATATGATTTAAAGTAATGAAAAGTATTTTGATTATGAAAACTAGAACTCACTCAGGGTCGCTGACTTTTAGTATGCATAATAGTTGGCAGGTATTACTGATGCTGAGGAGGTGCAGGCATGGATGCATAAGCTACTGGGAATGCTTTGAGCCTGTCATCCAAATTTTGAGATGATATTGTATTAATACAATTTTGATGATGTAAATTAAAGATATGACGTATTGACATGTTTTTAATTATTAATGAAAAATTTAAAGTTCTACTGCAAAATGATGAGTCTTATATGTTTTATGCGATGATTGACAGACTATAAGCGTCCCGGGAACAGGGCCTTACACTAATGGAGTCAAAATTGATATTAAGGCCTATAGTATGCTTACTATGGCTTTACCTGAAGACCACTTGATCAGATGTGAAGCTTACAAAACAGCCCACTCTTTGTGGATGATTCTTCACAGTTTGTGTGAAGGAAGTGATGAGATTAGAAGCATTAGGAAGGATACCCTCGTTCAAAATATGAGACCTTTCATCATATTAAGGGTGAATCTATTCCTCAATAACTCCACAGATAACTCCACATATTAAGATGCTCCATACTATGCCAGAAAGTTGGACTCAAACTGTGTCTATGTTCAAGAATACCATTGATCTAAAAGCAATTGGGCTAGATACTTTAGTAGCAAAGGTGGATGCTTTATAATGGCATGAGAAAACAAGAAACAAAAGTGTAAAAGCACCAATTGCACCATATCAATTTAAAGAAACAAAGGTGCTGGAAGTGCATTTATTTCTAATGTTGATGGTGGAAGCTCTTATGTTGAGAGTGATGATGAAGATGAAGCAGCTTTCTATGCAGCAAAGTCCTATAAATCAAACTCTCAAAGAAGTTCAAACAAGAAAGTGAATGGGAAACTTGATGATACAAAAAACTCAAATGCTACAGCCACAAAGGGAACCACAACCAACAAAAGCAACCCTCAATCTGAACCAATACTATGGTACTAGAATCAGAAGAGCAAAATGAGCCTTGGCAGTCTTGTCTTCAAGCTTTCAAGCTTATTTGGGTAGTACTTTGACCCCTGCTCACATTTGTCAACAAGACCTTGAAGAACTTCATCCTGAGGAAGTTAAGGAAATGGATTTACAATGGCCATGATTACTTACAGAGCTAAGATGTATTTGAGAAGGAATAAAGGATTGGCTGTTGTAGGGAGAACTACAAAGATTTGTGTTGATAAATCCAAAGTGAGTTGCTACAAGTGTAATTTGTATGGTCACTTTTCAAGAGAATGGAATCAGTAATCAACAAGTTACTTGAGACAAGTAAACCAAAGAAACTTCAAGCAACTTCAACTTACAAACTCATCCCCACCAGCAATAAGCTCTTCAGTAGGTACAAGTAACACTAAAGAAACTTGGTTAATTATCTTGCAGGATGGTAGTTGTGATTGGAGCATGTATAAGAAAGAAGTTCTAGAGGAGAATCAAGCATTGATGGCTAACATGGAGAACAAAATTCCACCTATGGCCAGAGAGGTAACGGATAGATTATGTTCATCCAGATGTGTTGAAGAGGTTGAAATATATAGAGTCCATGCTCAACAATTAGCTGATAAAATCAAAGAAACTATGATTTTGAATGAATCTCATGTGAGAGAACATAAATTATATAGGTCAAAATCACTTCTTTACAAAAGGATTTGGATAAACTCTTGTCTAAAAAATATAATTTGAAAGCACAAGTTGAGCATCTAACCACCTTTTTAACAAAATCAATGTCTGATCATGCATCCACTGAAGTGAAACTTCAGAAGTTTCAATTATCATCTCAGCAATATGAGAAACTTTTGAATACTCATATTCAAACAAAGAATAGGTAAGGGTTGGCATTTCATGTTGTTGCACCTCCATTGAATGATAACTACATAACATTACCAGAGTCAATGACCAATAGTTTGTCAAACCATTTTGTATCAAGTACTAAAACTAACCCAAAAATTGAAATTAATGAATTGATAAATGAATCAGAATGTTTAAAACAAATTGAATCAGAATTTGACTTTGATGATTGTGATGACCTAGATGAGTTTGATGAGCCTAATAAGCAAATATGTGTTGGTTTGGGTAAGGGAAAGAATGTGTTATTTGAACCTACCATTCCCAAAGTTCTTGAGGAGATTAAGCTACCTTATCCTCCCAAACCAAGAAATATGTTGAAGACCATCTACACAAGAATTGCTCAATTAAATGAAGGAATTCATGAGCTTAACAAGAAGCACAAAACTCATTCATCAAAAAGAACTATTGGATCCATGAAACAAGAGAAAATCACTTCCACAGAACACCTGCAGAAGAAGAAGACCGTCTCAGAACCATCCATAGAAAATTCATGAAAGAAGACAAATGTTGCTCTTTCAAAACAGTTAACATTCGTAGAAGATCTAGGGAAGAAGCAATCATCTACTGAATCACGCAATGCCAACAAGAAAGGTAAGAAACAACAGAGAGTTGTGAATCCTCAACAACAAGAACCATTTGACATCATGTCTGGTAGAGGTAAAGATTCTTCAGCCTCAAAGTTTGAAAGAGAATTGAAGAAGCAGCAGAAGAAGAAAGTGATGGAGTCTGGGAGTGAAGTTGAAGAAAAATATTATAAGTGGTGTGACATGTATAACCACAACACAGATGATTGTTACTTCAGCAACTATTGCTCCATATGCAACATGAACAATCACATGACTGCTGATTGTTAGTTCAACAAACACTGTGCTATTTACAAGAATAACCATTCTACTCAAGATTGCTACTTCAAAAGAAGAACAAATAAAACATCCCAAAGAAGAACAATCTGAGAATATTGAATCAAACTCACAATCCATTGAAAGTAAGGCAACATTAAAGGAAAAGAAGCAGCAACGAAAACAAAAGGATCCAAAGGCAAAGAAGACAACATCTGCTGATGATCAAACAAAGAGGAAGAATGAGAAGCAACACTCTCAAAGCAAGACTCCTCACAAGAAGGTAGATTTGCAGGAAGATGAAGCCTTCTATGACCACTTTGAAAAGGGTAATCAAGTACCACAATTAAAGACAAAGATGCAGAAACTTTCTCTAATCAAGTAGCATCATCAAGTTCAAAGAACAATATACTCATAGAAGAGGTGACAAAGGAAGTGCTTGTGGACCAAGAACAAAGTGATTCAAGTTCACCTTCAATAAAATTATCCTTACCCCAAACAAACCATAATGAATCAAATGAGTCTAAAAACAACCATGAGACATCTAGCCTCAACCTTGAGGGAGTAACAATCATAGATACCAATGGCAAGCCCAAGACCATGTTAGGTATAGATTGATTGTATATATTTAGAAGATTATTCATCACTTGTAATGAACTCTTGTAAATCTTTATCTTTTTGTATGCAAGATATGTATATGTTAACCCAAATTATTATTTGTGTTGATTATATGTGTAATTGCAGTAAAACATCATACTTGGTCAATTTTGAAATTTGACCAAGTACAAGAACATCTATTGAAGAACAAGTCAAGGAATATGCATCCGTGGATCACCTGCGAAAGCATTGTAACCTCTAGGGAAGAACAAGTCTGCTCATGAGATCAAGTTACTGCTGCTCCTGCAGAAGAAGAAAGCTTACTCCTACGGATGAAGTTCAATATGAAGATCAAAGAACCAACTCCTACAGAAGGCTAACTCCAACGGAAGGATATTTCCTACGAAAGAACAAAGTACTTGCATGAAATCCATTCATCAAGGAAGCCTCATGAAGTCAACAAGTCAAACTCTTTGGCATGATGTCATCAAGTCAACATCTACGGAAGACTGCACTTATGTCAAAATGACTATTGCATGTCACGTCAAGAATTTTATTTGTGTAACTTTGTTACCACAATAAGAAAGTTACTTTTACCACAATAAGAAAGTTACTTTTACCCATGTAAAAGTGTATCCCTCTGCCTATAAATAGCAGGCATGGGTACACTTTTTTCATAGACGAAATCCACCAAAGATATCATAGACACCAACAATACACAAAAAAACAATACAACAATTCTGATTACACCAGAATAGCAATTAGAACACCAAGAACATCACCTATTTATTATCATATCAGCAAAAATCAAATCGATTGTAACCAATTCAGTGTTAATGGAAATCATTTGAAGCAAATTTGTTTATCATATGACTTTAACTTGTTTTCCATTTCTCATCTGTTTTTTGTTGATTTACGTTACAATTACAATTTCTTAAACAATTAATTAAACAGCGAGTATGATAATTCCGCAATCATTATTTGTTCAATCAAACTGATAAATTCCTATTTCGATCCTTGGATTCACAAACCATTAAGCTAGGGCTCCACGCTCTAATTGATTTCATTATTTGTGTAGGAACATCCATGGAGGACTGACCACAAGTGGTATGTTGATAGTGGTTGTTCCAGGTATATGATAGGAAACTATTCTCTCCTCCATGATTTCAAACACAAAAACGCTTCATATGTGGCATTTGGTGGGGATAAGAAGGGAGGTAAAATTATTAGTGAATGAATGGTAACAAATTGTGTACTCAAATTTTAGAAAGTAAATTTTTGTGAAAATTTACAATACAACTTGTTGAGTGTATCTCAAATTTGTGATCAAAATTAAACCACTCTATTTGATAGCACTTACTGTTACATTTTTAAGCCAAGTTTTCAAATCCCAACAGATTGGATCCTTCTTAAAGCACCAACAAAAGAAAACACATATATCTTGGACATGAACAACACCTCAATGACAAGCAATGAAACCTACCAGATTTCTAAGTCATCAGAAGATGAAGCTCAACTTTGGCATAGAAGGATGGTTCATTCAAACATGAAGAACATGAATAAACTGTTCAAAAGTGACTTAGTCATTAGCCTTCCCAAGAAGAATTTTACTGTTCTAATAATTGTTCATCATGTTATAAAGGAAAAGAACATAGGGTGTCATATAAGTCCAAAACAATCAACACAAACACACCTCCACTCAAAATGCTACATATGGATATTTTTGGTCCAACCAATGTGATGAGCATTGGAAAAAGGCAATATTGTTTGGTGATTGTTGATGATTTCACTAGATTCACTTGGGTCTTTTTCTTAAAACATACAAGTGAAACATCAGAAACATTAATGGAGTTTATCACTAAGATTGAAAATCAACTTGATATAAAATTAAAATCTTAAGAAGTGATAATGGATCTGAATTTGTTAACCATGTTTTAGACTCCTTTTACAGGAACAAAGGCATAGCCAGACAATTCAGTGCTCCAAGAACTCCACAGCAAAATGGAGTTGCTGAAAGAAGAAACAAACTCTAATTAAAGCAGCAATAACAATGCTAGCTGACTGACATTTGCCAATCACATTTTGGGCTGAAGTAGTGAACACAACATGTAATGTTCAAAACAGGACCTTAATTGTCAAAGATTATAATAAAACACCCTATGAACTTTTGTTTAAAAGAAAATGTTTAATAGGATATCTTAGAGCATTTGCGTGTCATGTGTCTATTTTAAACACCAAAGATCAATTAGGAAAGTTTGCTAAAAAAGCCTATGATGGTTTCTTTGTTGGTTAGTCATAAACATCTAAATCATATAGAGTCTACATTCCACTTCAAAACATTATGAGGAAACTCCTAATGTATTTTTTGATGAATCCTTATTTCCAAAATAATAATTGTTAACAAATTCTATGCTATGATTGTGTTTATGATTTTGGTGAGTTTGATGTGACGGCTGCTAGGGTTTGTGTTGATCGTGCGAAACGATGTGATGGTATTTTTGTCGTTGTTTCTTATTGTCTTTTATTGATGTGAAACCTAGGACTCATATTTATAGACATGCGTGTTTTGTTAAGGAAACAGCGAATCTCTTGGAGTCTGTGATTGACTTGTTGACTTGTTGACTAGAAACACTTGTATGATATACGTGTCTAGTTCTTCCGTAGTTACTTTGTTCTTCCGTAGCTACTTGATCTTCCGTAGTTACTTTGTTCTTCCGCAGCTACTGATCTTCCGCAGTTACTTTGTTCATGTGGTGTGTTGTTCATCAGTGAATACCCATATTCATACGTAGAAGATCTTCTAATGAATGTCTTGTAAGAAAGATATCTACGGAAGAACAAAAATCTTCATCCGTAGATGTTTCTTACACTTGGTCATTTCAGAAATTGACCAATATAATGTTTGTACCTATAATCATAACATAAATCAACGCACATATGGTTAACTTATATATATACATAATGAATTACAAATATTCATTACATGTATTGATTAAAGTTCTAAGCCTATACAAAATGATCTAGACCTATTATTCCAAGATCTAACAATACTCCCCCTAGTCTTAGACACTTGTAATCAGGTCTTCAAAACTGAAAGCTCTTTGACTCTTGACACCATTTTCTTATTGAGATATGACACTGCATCCTTTTGATCATCGTACTTGTACTTGATCTCCATTCTGCTATCATTTGTAGTGTCTCAAAGCTCAATCCCAAATGTCTTCTTCTGTAGTGAGTTTTCCACAACACTCTGATTATTGACTATTTCCAGCTCATCTTGTTCTGACATCCTCAGTTCAGATACTTCCTTGATGTTAGCTCCTCTTAACAGTCCAGCCTCATATCTTCTTCTTTGTATGCTTTTGCATGCAATTTGTCAATGACTTGTATGATATGCAAATACAGGCATAGGTCATTTTGAGCATGATCATCTTTGAGTTTTTGGAAGAACTTATCATGTAGGTATGAAGTGTAGCTTGGATGCAGAAGTTTAATTTCAATTGGATCAAACATCTTATACTCCTTGCTTTCTTCTTTTTCTTCATTTCTCATCAGCACCAGTTCTTTAGTCTTCTCCACATATCCCCACTCAGTTATGGAAGAGTGTATTGATTTTCTTCAATGACTTTTGGCAGCTGTTTTTCTGTTAGAGTATCCAACCCTCCTTATGAATTCATCATCAACCGGGTAGAGAGTTGGATTTTGATCTGCTTTTCCCTTGGTATCTTTCTTGTGTTCCCCATCTTCCCTTCTTGCTTCCTTGAGTACATCATCCTTAAATTTTGTTTCAACTTTCCAACCAATACAGAGAAATCTCTTCCTCTTGGGCTTATTGGGTAGTTGGAGATGATCAAACTTTGAAGGTCTTTGATGTCAGTATGAGGCAACAACAAGATTGATTCAAGTAAGTGGAAGTATTCAACTCTTCCAGATACTCTCTTGATAAGTGCACAATCCCACTCTGGATCATATTTCCAGGCCATAATCCTGTTATCTTCAGCAGAGTAGTCATGATATGATCAAACAACTAGATTAAAGAAGATTTTTCTTCAGTGATCTCTCTCACAGTTGTGCCCAGAGGCCATACTTTCCCAGGGATCACCTCTCTTGGTTCTTTGATCATTTATCTTTCCCTTTTTGTTGATCTTTGCTTTCAACTGTTACTGGTTAGCAGGGGTTTTTATTGATGTTCATAGGAAGGATTTGGAGCTTTAGTTCTGAATTTTACTCAGTTTCCAATTCCACCTTCATTACATGCTCCATCATCCTTCTAAGCTCAGCCACTGATCTTTCTTTCAGCTCATGTATCTTGTATTATACCTTTGTAACCAACAAGTTATATAGTATTTGCTCAGAGTTGTTGTGTCATAGTGACCTAGCTCCTTCTTTGTTTTTGTTTTTGAATTCTCTGAAAGACTATTAATGTATCTGGATCATGAAGCTTGCTAGCTTAAATTCCTTCAGTGCTTCCTTCATTTCTGTCATGTTCATTCTCTCAACATGTCATATGGAAACCCATGATTGATCAGGGTCATAAACATAGTTGATCAGGCCTCTCTTCCAATATGTCTTTGGTGACAGTAGGTCATCAGCCTTTGATTCTTTTGTTCTTTGGGAGACTCATCTTTAGTAAGCTCATCCCATTCAGCATCACTCTCAGTTTCAGCATGAGACTTAGGCTTTAAATTGGAAACATCCACTGAAGGAGTGAGCTCTGGAGATGTAGGCCTTAATCTTTTTAGTGAATCTTCAACATTAATCACCTCTTTCTCTACATACCCCAAATACTTCCTCTTTCTTGAGTACTAATGATTTGCTTTGAAGCTTCAGTAGATTCTTTTATTTATGTTGATGGAGCAACATTCGATTCAAGTGCACAAATTTTCATCTTGAGCTCATCAATTTGTTCATCTTCCTTTTCAACAAATAGACTGAGCAGTGAGAGAGTGTTTGCTTGTTCAACTTCCAATATGAGCTTCTCTTTAAGTCTTCTCATGCTTCACAGAGTCTTTAAGTTCTTCAACCAGCTCATGCAATGCATCAATTACTTCATTGTTGGTTTGAGCATCTTCTCTTAATCTGATCAGTCTGGATTCTTGTTTGTTCATCAACTCCTCCTTTTCTTTTAACATTCCTTTGAGCTTTCTAATTCTTTCAAACCTTTTATTTGATTTGATGATAAGTTTGTTATACTCAGCAACCAGATAACTTTTACTCACATCTATATCATCATCTTCCAGGTTATCTTCATGATAGGCTATAACATCAACATAGTTAGCTTCTTCTTCACCTTCTTGATGTTGACCAGCAATCTCATCCTCATTGCCTACAGCAGAGCTATACTTGCTGAGCTTGAAATACACTCAACTGCTTGATTTTTTCTCTTGATGACGGTGATGTTGTTGTTGAGGATCAATGATTGGAGATATTGGTTAGTTTGGTTAGACATGACTGGGGTTTGTGGGCTGGTGATTGTGAGTGGAATGGTACTTGCTTGAGATACTAACTCAGTCTCACCAGTGTGTACTGAGTTTTGAGATTGAGTAACTGAGATGGGTTCTGTATGAGTACTCTCAGGAGATAGATTTTGTGGAGTTAGAGGTTGTTGATGAATGGGTGATTGAGGGTAATTGGAGAGATTGGTTAGGTGTGTAGACTGGCTGGAGAATGGATTTGTGGAGATTGATGATGGTGGTGTATGGGAGATTGAGGAGTGGAATGTTGAGGTAAGTCTTGCTCAGCATTAGTAGATTGACTATCTTGCTGATCTTCCCACATCAGTTCTGGTGGAATGTTGGCATTAGCATCTGCCACATGTGCAAACATTGGCATATCTTCTCCTTCATACTTTCCACTGATCTTATAGAGTACAGATCTCCCCAGATGTGCTTGAACAAACACATCACCTTCTCTTGCTATCCCAGGCAATTCGCCATTAATGATCAGTTGCATAAACCTTGGAAACATGTACATCTTATTAGCCTTTTGCACTTTGATGTGATCACACAAACAACTGAAAATGTACTTTGAGTAGTTGTATGTCCTTCCCTCAAAAATGCCAATAATGCCAGATGAAATGTGCCTTGAGAATCTATCAAACCCAGACTTCCTGTTGGAGATGCACTTTAGATATGTGTGACATAAGAATCTATATGGCTTGCACAATCTCGCTTTCTTTATCTCCCCTTTTCAAAGTCACCATCATATCCCATCAGATAGAACACTTTCTCTATGTACTCATTCTCAAATACATCCGGGTGACCAACTTCTTATTCTCCCAGCTCAAGTGCCCTTCTGATAGTTTGTTCATTAACTCTCATCCTTTCATTCTTGATTTTAGCAACTATCACCTCAGATTTTCCAACTTGCTCTATTCGAGCTGAATTCCAAAATCAATGATGTGTGCTTGATGAATCACAGGCTCTGCTGATAAAGCATAGAAAAGCCTGGATCGTCGTAGGTATCTGATGATATCTCGACATCCTTACTACTACAGGGTCGTCAGGATTAAGAATGCACATACATTGTGCTCTCTTGCAAAATGATTAGCCATCTGTTTAAAGAATGAAAAAATTATGTCAGAGCAAAATCATCACACTTAAGAATATGAAGAGTTTGGACCAGAAATGATGAATCAATCAGTTCATAATTTCGGATTATGATATATTTTACCTTGATATTATTGAACTTGTAATGAACGGAGATCAAGAATCAAGCAAGGTTTAAAGGTTATTGGTAATTTTGAATATTGTCGGACGGGGTTTATTTGAACGTTTTTCTAGGTTGAAAAAGATGTTCTGAAAAAGTGAATGGAAATGACAAGTCAAAAACATCATTTATACTCTCTCGGATATATTAACTTCATTTATTAAATGAGCTGGGACCCCTATCCTTATTACCAATTTATTGTTTCCGCTGATTTTAGTTCTTCCGTAGATCATCTACGGATGACTTAGAATTAAAAACTGATTTTTTATGAAGTATACTTTGAATTTCATAGATTACCAGTCTGGAACTATTACTTTTTAAATACTATCACATCCGTAGTTACCAATCTACGGATGGTCATATTCCTTTTTCGCACTATAGCATCTACTGAACAGGAAAATGTACTGTAGCTTCTGCTGATGCTGAGATGCAAAGTTGAAACCTTCTTTGATTGTATGGTCCTAATCAACTGATAAAACCATTTATTGCTATTGGACCTTGTTGACTTTGTTTGCGTGACAATTTGTGCACAACAAATATAATTTGAAAAACTTCATGTATCCTCCAGCCAAGTTAGTGCTCAAGTTCCATTCCTTCATTTGAATTTGGATCATTGAATTCAGCTTTTATGTTTCATGTATTTCATGTAATAACACTCCCCTTAAATTTGTGATTAATGATAAAGTGTTGCATTCATCATAAATTTATGAAGTAAATAGCATGAAAGGACATGACAGTCCAAAGATTACACACAATAAATAACTAAAAGTAACAAAATTGAATTAAATATATGTACATGCATATAAACACATATAATGGGATCATACTATGGCACTAAATTCTTCCTGATTGAGTTGATTGTTGAATTGTGACCTGATTCTAGTCCTGATTGCAAGTATGTTTGTCCACTTAAATCCAAACAAGAGTATGGAATCAACTAGACATGCTGTTTATCATGTTTTCATGTTTATTAGTGATAACTGTTATGGGCTCCACATTCAATTCACATTAGAGTTTGTCCTCCGTTTGTGAGTCAATGATCACTTTTTCACACTTAGAAACTATGTACATTAAGTTATAAATTCTATCTTGAGACATATGAGTTGTCTCATAAATGCTTTGCTACAAAAGCTCTTATGTAAATATACAGTTGATCATATGGATTCTTTTGAGAGCTTAGATATGATCTTCATCAGGTCACCAGGTCTTTACTTACGTAAAACAGAGGTGCCTTAACCACCCAGGTCTTTGTTTACACAAAACAGAGGGATGATGAGGATCATGATCTTTTCATCAGTTGAATACATATGCATCTCATGGTGTTCATAAACCCAGGTCTTTGTTCACACAAAACAGATGGCATATGATTCGCAACATAGAAGTTATAAAGTGTTTTACATAGTGTGCTTAGGTGAAAGAATTGATCACATCAGGATAAGACTTACTTGCTTGATCCTCAAAATGAAGTTTCTCAAAATCGTCACCTTTTCATTATGTTAAGCATGCTCTTAGTATAATCTTCACTCAAGTGGAATCTACTTACATATCAAGAACTTTTGATCAGTTTTTAAAGAAATTTAAGAACTCAGGAAGCAAGCAAAGGCACAGTGTACTATCATTTCCCAACCATATGTCATGCAGAAATAGAAGACACAATAATAAAGACAAGGACAGACACATGCTTTTCTTTGTTAATAATGATAATCTAAGTTAATCATGCCCAAAGACTCAATTAGAAAATTAAATCTAACTGAATCAAAGGCCTTAGTGAATAGATCAGCAAGCTGATTTATTGTATCCACTTTGACTAACTTGATTAAACCTTTTTCTGAGCAATCTCTCAGAAAATGATATCTGATTTCAATATGCTTTGTTTTACTATGTTGAACTGGATTAGCATTGATAAACATAGCAGCTGAATTGTCAATATAAATTGGAGTTTGAAGGAAATTGTAACCATAATCAAGTAATTGGTTTTGCAAACAAAGGACTTGAGAGCAACCAGCTGAAGCAGCTATGACTCAGCCTCAGCTGTGGATACAGATACATTTGTTTGAGATACAGCTAAAACATACCTAGACCAAGGGCTGGTTTCCCTTTGAGATATCTGAAATCCTCTTATAAGCATTGAGATGGGACTCTTTTGGATCTGCTTGGTACCTAGCACACACACATACATCAAACATTATTTAGGTCTGCTGACAGTTAAATACATAGAGATCCTATCATTGATCTATATAATCTTTGATCATAGATTTTCTGTAGGATCAGGTACAATTTTTGTCAATTGTTGAAGCCGGTGTTTTGCATGAAGATGTATTAGCAAGATTGTACTTCTTCAATATTTGATGAATATACTTTTCTTGATTGATGAATATGCCATCTGTTTTCTGATGAACTTGTAGTCCAAGAAAGAAAGTTAATTCTCCCATTGAGCTCATTTGAAACTGAGATTCATCAACTCTTCAAAGCTTTCACACAGTCTCTTGTTGTTGATCCAAATATATGTCATCTACATATATTTGAACAACTAAAAGGTCTTGATGTTCATGTTTGAGAAAAAGAGTCTGATCAATAGTTCCCCTTTTGTATCCATGCTTGAACAAGAAAGATGATAATGTTTCATACCACTTTCTTGGTGCCTGATGAAGACCATACAAAGCTTTGTCAAGGTTGTATACTTTATGTGGGTAATCAGGATCTTCAAACCTGGAGGTTGAGCTACATAGACTTCTTCAATTTTCCCATATAAAAAGGCACACTTCACATCCATTTGATAAACAGTGAACTTCTTATACGATGCATAGGCTAGGAATACTCTAATGGCTTCAATTCTTGCAACTGGTGCAAAAACTTCATCGTAGTCTATCCCTTCTTCTTGATATATCATTGAGCAATCAGCGTAGCTTTATTTCTCACAATGAACCTCTATCATCTAGTTTATTTTTGAATAACCACCTTGTGCCAATTGGATGTTGGCCTTCAGGAAGATCAACTAGATTCCAGACCTTTTGCTTTCTGAATTGTTGAAGTTCTTCTTGAATGGCTTCAATCTAGCTATTATCTTTTAGTGCAGCTGTAATGTTTGGAGAAACCATTGTGAAAGAAAACAAGTGAAAAGACAGATGTTTGCAGCTCCCCTTTGGCTTCTTGTGGTTCTTTCATTGAGATCTCCAATGATGTTGTTTATTGGATGAGTCTTATGAATTCTTGTTGTTGGAATGGATCAACAGGAATAGATGATTCTAAGTTAGTCATATGCATTGATGCAGATATATCCAGCTGAGATGATGAATTTATGAAGTAATCAATTGATCATCATTGGAAGCTGAATGATTTTCGTTTTGTACATCAGCTGCATTGTGAGTGCCATCCGCAGGAGTTACAGGAACATCTACGGATGTATTTTGTGCTTCCGCAGGAGTTACAATAACATCTACGGATGTATTTTGTTGACTTGCTGACAATGGCTCTTTGGAATGCAATGGACCATCTCCAATATGTGGAATATCTACTGATGTGAATGGAACATCAGCTGATCTAATAATCACATCTCTAGATGTAGGACACTCATCTGCGAATGCAGAGTCAGCTGCTGATGAAGTGTTTGCATCTAAGGATGTAGATCCATTTGCTTGATCTTGTGCTGCATTATTGACATTATTTGGGGATCAGCAGATAATGACACTTCATTCATGTTTGGAGGAACAAATGGATAGCATGTTTCCTCAGTACCTGCAGCATTCAAATAATCAGAGTTAAATGAGTTTGTGAGTGTATCTATATCAAACAACCATGATGATCCTTTTACAGATTAGGAATAAGGATTCATCAAAAGACACATTAGTAGTTTCTTCCACAATGTTTGTTGTGGAATGTAATCCTATATGATTTAGATGTTGAAGAATATCCAACGAAGAAACCATCATAGGCTTTCTCTGAAAATTTCCCAATTGTTCTTTTGTGTTTAAAACAGATACATGACACCCAAAAGCTCTAAGATATCCTATGTAAGGTTTTCTTTTAAATAAAAGCTCATAAGGTTTTTTATTGTGTTCTTTGACAATTAATGTCCTGCTTTGAACATTGCATGCTGTGTTCACTGCTTCAGCCCAAAAGGTGATTGGCAATTGTGAATCAGCTAGCATTGTTCTTGCTGCTTCAATGAGAGTTTTGTTTCTTCTTTCAGCAGCTCCATTTTTTTGTGGAGTTCTTGGTGCACTGAATTGTCTTGCTATGCCTTTATTCCTGCAAAATGAATCTAAGACAGTATTTACAAATTCAGTCCCATTGTCACTCCTAAAAATTTTAACTTTTAAATCAAGTTGATTCTCATCTTTGTGATAAACTCCATTAATGTTCTGATGTTTCACTCTTTTGTTTTAAGAAAAAGACCCATATGAATCTAGTGAAGTCATCCACAACCACTAAACAATATTGCCTTTTTCTAATGCTCATCACATTAGTTGGACCAAAAAGATCCATGTGAAGCAATTTGAGTGGTGTAGTGTTTGTATTTATTATTTTGGATTTATGTGACACTCTATATTGTTTTCCTTATAACATGAAGGACAATGTTTGAACAAGAAAATTCTTTCTTTGGCAATCCAATGACTAAGTCATTTTTCACCAATTTATTCATGTTCTTCAAGTTGGAATGAACAAGCCTTCTATGCCACAACTGAGATTCATCTTCTGATAACTTAGATAGCAGGCATGTTTCATTGTTTGTGAGTGTTGTATTATTCATATCCAAAACATATGTGTTTCCTTTTCTTGATGCTTTAAGAAGGATCCAATCTTCTGGAACTGCAAAACCTGGCTTAAGAATGTAACAATTAGTGTTATCAATAATGTGGTATAATTTTGATCACAAATTTGAGACACACTCAATAATTATATTGCAAATTTTCACAATAATTTACTTTCTCAAATTTGAGCACACCATTAGTTACCATTCCTTAACCAACTATTTTACCTCCCTTCTTATCCCCACCAAATGCCACATAAGAAGCATTTTTATGTTTGAAGTCATGGAGAAGAGAACATTTCCTATCATATGTCTGGAACAACCCGCTGTCACATACCACTTGTTGTCAGCTCTCCAAGATTGTTCCTGCACAATTAAAGAAATCAATTAGATTTGGAACCCCAAGTCTTAATGATCTTGGGAGATCCTGTGGAGTCTAAAATTTTAACTTCCTCATGAATGAGTCTTGAAGATTCAGTATTAATTTTAGATTCAATTGATTCATTGTGTGTTGTTTGTGGTGATGATGATTCTGTTGATGATGAACTTGTGGAATTTTGTTTCTGATTGTTCAAACTCTTCCTCAAGGATCTTCTCTTTCTTTGTTTGCTGTTTTGACTTTGATGATGATCCTTGATTGTTGAAAGTTTCATCATCCTTTGACTTTGAATGTAAAACATGATTCCTTTTTTCAAATTATCAAAGAAAGTATCTTTAGCATTTGACTTCTTATTGTTCAAATCCACTTTTTGTGAGGTGTCTTTGATTGTTGAGGAGTCTTTGATTTCTGTTCAGGTTGTCTTTTCTTCAAAGGTTCACTATCAACTGATGGTTTCTCTTGTGATTTGTCACCTTTTTTTTTTGTTTTGTCGTTTCTTTAATCTTGATCTTTTAATCTTCGCTTGATTGAGATTCTAATTCATCTTTCTCAGGTTGTTTCTTCTTTGTGCTCTTTGTGTCTGTTCTTTTTGTTAAATAACATTCCTGAGTGGAATGGTTATTTTTAATACAAATAGCACAATGTTTGTTGAAGTAACAGTCTGAAGTCATGTGATTGTTCATATTACAGATGGAGCATAACTCTGAAAAAAACAGTCTTTAGTGTTGTGATTTTCATATCACACCATTTGCAATACTTTTCTTCTGACTCATTATCAGACTCAATTAATTTCTTCTTCTTCTTTTGCTATTTTGAGTCTTCAACTCCTTCTCAAACTTTAATGAAGCTTACTCCTTTCCTTTTCCTGACATGATGTCAAAAGGTTCATGTTTATCAGCTGAAGTTTTTTGCTTTGAGCTCACACCTTTTTGAGTTGCTTTCTTTTTGGGTCGTTTCTTTTGCCTTTCGCAGATCATCTACTGATTCAGTAGATTTATTTTTCCGCAGATCTGCTACTGAGAATGTTTCTTCTTCTTCTTCCGGAGAAGTTCTACTGCTACTCGCTTCTTTTCAGTTTCTAAGGAAGATTTGTGTACTTCAGTAGATGTACACTTCTCAATCACTTCAGTTGAAGGTTTTTTGTTGCTGATGTTATTGAGAAGTGTCTTTTGTCTTTTCTTAGGAGGATATGGCCACTTTGTTTGCTCAAGTACTTTGGGATGATTGTTTCAACTGAAACATTCTTACCAATGTTCAGTTGATCCGCAGAGTTATCATCATGTTCATCAGATCATCCAAGTCATCACATCATCAAAGTCAAATTCAGATTCATTTTGTTTGATTTTATCTGATTCAGAAGACTCAGTTTCACTCACCTCAGATTCATTGTTATTACCTTGTTCAGTAAATTTTGTTTCAAACTTGGTGCATGGCACAAAATGATTGACAAGCTATTTGTCATTGATTCAGGTAAAGTTGTATAGTTATCATTCAAAGGAGGTGCAACAGCATTATATCCCAACCCATACCTGTTCTTTGATTCATATGAGAATTCAATAATTTCTCATATTGCTGAGATGAAAGTTGAAATTTCTAAAGTTTACTTTGTTGATGCATGATCAGCCATGGATTTGGTTAAGGAAGTGGTCAGATGCTCACTTGGGCTTTTAAGCTGTAATTTTTGAAACAAATTTATCTAAATCTTTTGTAAAGAGTTAATTTTGAATTGATATAATTTATGTTCTCTTACATGAGATTCATTCAAAATCATTATTTCTTTTACTTTATCAGCCAGTTGTTGAGCATGGACTCTATATCTTTCAACTTCCTCAACACACATTGATGACACAACTATCTTCTTACCTCTCTAGCCATAGGTGGAACTTTGTTCTCCATGTGGCCATTAAAGCTTGATTTTCATCCAAACTTCCTTCTCATACATCTCCAGTCACAGGTTCCATCTTAGAGAATGATCATCCCGTTTCTTTAGAATTACTAGGTCCTGCTGATGCATTTGTGGCTGGTGGGGATGAGTTGGTTAGCTGTGGTTGTCTATAAGATCTCTGAGATGTTGTTTTTTGATAAGATTGATGCTGATGAGACTGATGTTGCTACTGTTGTCTCATGTCAGGATTTGATTGTTGATTACATTCTCTTGAGAGTGCCCATAGAGATGCATTTGAAACATCTTACCTTGACTTATCACACCAATCTTTTGATGTTTTGCTTGCTGCAGCAAATAACTTTTGTTTCTTCTCAAGTATTGTTTGGCTCTATAAGCAATCATTGCCATTTGCCATTGAAGATCCATCTCCTCTACTACATCTGGATGTAGTTTCTTCCAAGTTCTTGTTGGCAGATATTTTATATGTTAAGATGCTTCCTAAGTAGGCTTGAAAACTTGAACAAAAGCTGCAAATGCTGCTTTTTGTTCTTCAGAATCCAGAATCACAGTAATGGGCTCTGCTTGGTTGTTGTTTGTTGAAGACTTTGCTGCTGATGTAGATGCATCTTTTCTATCATCAGTCTTCCTTTTTCTTTTCCTGATTTACTTTGAGAAGATTTCTTTGAAGGCTTTGATGCATAAAGCTCACTTCTTCTTCATCTTCATCAAAGTACAAGAGTTGTCACTATCATTGTTAGAGATAAAGCACTTCCAGCACTTTTGGTTTCTTTAAAATGATAAGGTGTGACATGTGTTCTCACACTCTTGTTTCTTGATTTTTCATCCATTTCAGAGCTCAACTTTAGCTACCAATGTATCTAAGCCAGTTGCTTTGAGATCAATGTGTTCTTGAACATGGACACAGTTTGCTTCCACTTTCAGCAATGTATGGAGCATCTTTTTGTTCAATTCTCATTTGTATACTTCAACTCCATGATGTTCATCTCGTTACCAATTGCATAAACCTATGGAGTTGTTGAGGAATTGAATTCACCCTCAATATGATGAAATGTTTCATATTGTGAGTGAAGTGTGTCCTTCCTAATGCTTCTGATTTCATCACTCCTTTCACAAAGAGTATGAAGTATCTTCCCAAGGAAATTGCTGTTTTATAATTCTCACACCTGATTAGTATTTCTCTGGTAAAGCCATACTGAGCAAACTGTATGCTCTAATATCAACTTTAACCTTTTTAACATCATCAGGTGACAGATCTTTTGTACTTATGGGTTGATTTTTGTCATTATAATCCGGCCCAAGGTGGTTGTTTGAATATAAGACCTTCAGTTATTGATACCCCATAAGTCAGAATCGTGTAGTTCACATGATTTCTGAACTTGATCTTCCAGGACTTAAGTCTGCTTTTTGTTTCCAACTTTGGAGGCTGGTACGATGAACCACCGACAAAGCTACTCATTTTAGTCAAATATTGAAGTTTTAACTAAAACAAAGTTTCTTATGAACATTAATGAGAGTCAGCCATAACACAGATCT
>CM046434.1:44576278-44655862 GCA_025506505.1 Flaveria sonorensis
GCAATGATAGAGAAGGGCGTTGAAGACTACTCTGATGAAAACTTCAAGAAAATAGCCATTGACTGCAAAGCAATGATTGTTTTGCTTACAGCCATACCAAACTCCATAATGGTTGGCTTTCAGCAATACGAGTCAGCCAAATACTATGAAGCTTTGAAGTTGATGTACTCTACTGGTTCCATTGAATCCAGGAGTCCAAGAAGGATGTACTGAAGCAGAAGTTTGTAAACTTCACATATATAGCCAACAATACTTTAGGTACATGAACTGATCACCTATCTTCAGTCTATGGGAGTGGATCTTCAAAAGAAAAACATTGTAAGGAAATTCATTAGTACACTTCCTCATGAATGGACTTTCTATTGTGTTTCTATCAAGAGAACTGAGAATCTTAACACACTTTCACCATGACCATGAACTGTACGAAATCCTTGATGGATACCGTATGGAGATGGAGACTCAGAAGAGCCAACAATAGACCGACCTCAAATCCTGTTGTCAGCAATGCTCTACATGTTGCTGAAGGATCAAGACAACCTCAGTTGTACCTAAACTATCCAATAGCCATCGTCTTCCTCTTGGCCATACATCACTTTCCCTGAGACACCCAGGTCTTAACAGGCTAACACACTCCTTTCAAGGATAGTTGTGCCTTTGTCTCAAGAAGTGAACACTCCGGAGATTTTCAATTCTGCTTTGATGATCTAGAGTGCTTTAGCCCAGATGACATTGAGTACATGGACATTGTCTAACAGATGGCTCTCCTCACTACAAAGCAAAGAAGTTCTTCAAAAGAACAAGAAGGCAGTTCCCGCAGAATCCCCAAACACAAATTTGGATTGATAAAAGCAAAGCCAAGTGTTACAACTATAACCAGCTTGGTCACTTTGCTAGGGAATGCAAAGCTCTAAGATCCAATCCTTGAGCAACTCACCTCCCAACATCCTACCACCTCAAGGGCTACCCGAAACCTACTGAGCAGCAAACTGCGGCTGTTGCACAAAAGGTTGACTGCTTCATGGTGCAAGATGTCACGCCTGCTCAAGCTCTCATGGCTGGAACTGAAGACAACAAGGTATATGAAAACCTATGTACTCCAGCTTGTATTGCTAAGATTAAACTTTATCAAGATTACAACATGGAAATTAATATGATATTGAGTCCTTAACATCCTAAAATCTGATTTCAAGAATGTAGAATCTGACTATAAACTCAAAATTGAAGAGTTAGAGAAAACTATTTCCTCTTTAAACATGAACATACAAACTACACGACTCAAATAAAGGATTTGATTTCTAAGTTGACTAAGGCTCAAGCCTAGTTAGTAATAGCTGAGGCTAAAGTAAAGAAGTACGCTATTGAAGAGCATAACTTCAACACCATCATTGCATCATCCTCCCACTAAAAGGTGTGTTATCAGAATAAAAGGGCATTGGAACCAATGAAGTGCTCCACCACACTCTTATGTGTCTGTTAGACAGCCAAGATGTGGTACAAACATGAGCAAGAGGTTCTAACTGCAGACCTAATACCCAATGAGCAAAAGAATGATGCAACTATGATGACCACCATAGGGAAGGATAAGGTAGAAAACCTCATTCCACCGCTGATGTCCTACCCCTAACAACCAAAGAGAGAAAGAACAAAATCAAGGTAGCAAAGAAAACTTCCAAGAAGGTGACTGAGTCTAGGATGAAGATAGATCCCAGACAAAAGGGTGTATTCATTTTAGCCGATTCCAAGTGGTTGGAAACTCTAACTCAAGAAAGGAATGTAGTACCAGCCTGTCCAACTGAAGGATCAAAAGTTAAAGGGGAAAGCTGTTGAAGAAAAGGAGTGCAAAAACCAACAATCATCACACCCCATCAAGAGTAACATTGAGTGCATAATCTGTGGTCTGCATAACCACATGGCTAAAGATTGTTACTACAATCCTGCAAGCAACACATATGCACCAATTTAAAAGAGAAGGAGTCAAGGAAGGTTTCACATTTGGGCTTATCACATGGTCCAAGTGACAAGGACAAGGAAAGCTTGTTGCTGAGCTAAGTTGCTTTCGAAGAAGATCATTCTTCCGAATGAAAAATAGCTTCGGAAGAAAAACCAAAGAACAAACAAAGGAACAAAAGGAATCCTTTGAAAATCTTCCAAAAAGAAAGTAGTCTTGGAAGAAGGTCATGCTGCTCAATCCTCTTCAGGGTCTCTACACTGGTCAACCATAGGATGGTATGAAGAAACAGAACAGATGCTACAACCAGTACCTCTTCTTCACAAACACAAATTGAACCCACTTGCCTATACTTTGGTTCAATTAAACATCTACATTGGAAGAACCCAAGACCAACAAGGCTTGGGTTTCTAATAGTAACTAATCAACTGACTTTATATGTAGGGACATCCACATGACAAGAATGGAAATATATGGATTGTGATAGCGGATGCTCCAGGCACATGACATGGAACAAATCTCTTCTTCAATAATTTGAACATTTTAATGGAGGTCCTGTCCAGTTTGGAGGTGAAGCCGGAGGATACATTTCTGGTAGAGTTAGTGTATCCAATGGTAAGTTAAAAGTTGACAAAGTAAACTTTGTCAAATAATTGAACACATCTATAAGTGTTTCATAATTCTATGATCAAAAGCACCAAATGCTTTTCACAAAACATGAGTACATTATCCTCAAAGCCGGGATGACAATTCCTCAGGAATTGGTGCTTCTTAGATCTCCCAGGAGAGGGATATGTACAAGCTGGACATGTAGGTGAAGTATCATGTTTTTTTCCAAAGCAAATGGTGATGAGTCAATTCATTGGCATAAAAGATTGTGCCATGTTAATTTTAAAACCATGAACAACTTGGTTTAAAATAATTTGGTACATGGTGTGCCTAAAAATGAGTTTTTCTGTAAAGACAACTATGTTGCTTGCATGAAAGGAAAAAACACAAAGTCACTCACTAATCCACAAGAGGTTAACTCTATTACCACTCCATTACTATTATTACACATGGATCTTTTTGGTCCTAGAAGTATAATGAGCATTGGAAGAAAATCATATTGCCTTATGATTGTTGATGATTTTACAAGATTCACTTGGGTATTCTTTTTAAGAACTAAAGATGAAACGGCTAAAACTTTAAAATGTTTTATTCTAAATTGAAAATCAAAAGGATCACAAGGTACAAATCATTAAAGTCATCAAGGGACTGAGTTTAAGAATCAAGTTTATGACTCATTCTGTAACTCAAAATGGATTTCCAGAAATACAGTGCTCATAGAACTCTCAATAGAATGGTGTTGCTGAGAGGAGGAACATGACACTTATTGAGGCTGTAAGAACAATGTTAGCTGACTCAAAGCTGCCTTTAACTTTCTGGGCAGAGGCAGTCGGCACTGTATGTTATGTGCAAAACAAAGTTCTCATTGTTAAGCCTCATGGGAAGGCCCCTTATGAGCTATGGAACAAGAGGTCACCGTTCATTGGCTTTTTTAGGTCCTTTGGCAGTAGGTGTACCATACTCAACACAAAGGACAATTTAGCAAAATATGCTGAAAAGTCAGATGATGCTATCTTTGTTGGATATTCCTCCACCTCTATTGCTTATAGAGTGTATAATATCAAAACTCAACAGTTTGAGGAATCATCCAACATTGTTGTTAATGAGCACACTCCTTGTGTTAGAGGGAATGGACTTGAATATATTTTTGATTTAGAATTGTTTCCAAACTATTCTAAACCATCTTGTGAGAATGTTTCAGCTGGAACAGGAACTCAAAGTGACCCATGTGAAGATCAACTGTTGAGCTACCCAGACCTATTTCCAGTTCTCCAAGAAGAAATGAAGAAAAACTCCTACTGCTGAATGTCCTGAAAGCATGAATATCTTAGGAAACAAAGAAGCTTCAACAAATTGCCAGCTCACTAAGCCTCATAACCCAGAGGTTGACAATTCAAGCTCTCAACACCAAGCTGATGAAGACAGTGACATGGAGGAACAGACAACTATTAATGCTGGTTCACAGCATACCGCCATTGATGATGTCACTCATTCATTCAATCAGTCCTCATTGAATGAATGTGAGACATCAGTTGGAGAAGGTGTTCGAAGTTCTGAGCAAAACATCTCCCACCTAGACTATCTATGCATTTAGATGTAATTCCTAGGCTCAGGATACACAACACTCATCTAGCTGAAAACATCATTGGGGATGTATCAGAAGGTGTGAGAACAAGAAGTCAGACCCACAATGGGAATGTATTCTTGTACTCATGCTTTCTCTCTCAATTAGAACCAAAGAAGGTGGAAGAAGCCCTCAAGGACAATAATTTGATTGAAGCTATGCAAGAGGAATTGCTTCAATTCAAGAGGCAAAAGGTATGGAACCTATGTCCTTTGCCACCTGGTCAAGTCCCTATTGGCACCAAGTGGGTGTTCAGAAACAAAAGAGATGATAGAGGTTTGATCATCAAGAATAAAGCAAGACTTGTTGTTCAAGGATACACACAGCAAGAAGGCATAGATTACACTGATGTCTTTGCACCTGTTGCAAGACTTGAAGCTGTGCGAATCTTCCTTGCTTTTGCAGCCTCCAAGAACTTCACAGTCTATCAACTTGATGTCAAATGTGCATTTTTGTATGGGAATATAGGCATAAAAGTCAATGTGTGTCAACCACCTGTATTTGAAGACACACAACGCCCTAACTATGTGTGCAAACTAGATAAAGCTCTTTATGGGCTGCATCAAGCACCTAGGCTGTGGTATGAGACTTTGTCTTAGTTTCTCCTCAAAAAAGGTTACACCAGAGGCACCATATATAAGACATTGTTCATAAAAAAATCTGGGAAGGACATTCTGCTTATTCAAGTCTATGTCGATGACATCATATTTGGTTCCTTAAATGACCAAATGTGAAAAGACTTTGAAAGCATCATGAGAAAGAAATTTGAGATGAGCTCCATGGGAAAGATGGATTTCTTTATTGGGATTCAAGTGAAGCAGATGGAAGAAGGATTCTTTATTAACCAGTCCAACTATGTCAAGGACATCTTAGAAAGATTTAAGATTAAAGATTAAAGACAGCCAAGACACCTATACCCAGAAATCACAATCTATGTCCTGATTCCGAGGGGGAGGATACTGATCAACATTAGTATAGGGCAATTATTGGATCTCTGATGTATCTCATAGCTAGTAGACCAGATATCATGTTTGTAACTTGCATCTATGCAAGTTATCAGGCTGCTCCCAAGGTGTCTCACCTAATTGCCATCAAAAGATTCTTAGATACCTCAGAGGAGAAACCAAACTAGGTCTCTCGTATCCTAAGAATAAGGATTTCAATCTCTATGGGTACTCTGACAGTGATTATGGTGGCTGCAACATTAACAAGAAATCCACATCAGGAGGATGTCAATTTCTTGGTGGAAGGATTATTTCCTGGCAATGCAAGAAGCAATCATGTGTCTCTACATCAACTGCTGAAGCTAAATACATTGCTGTTGTGAGCTACTATGCTCAACTACTATGGATTCAAAATTAGATGTTAGCCTATGGATTCAACTTCATGAATACTCCTGTCCACATAGACAACACGAGTGCTATTTCCATTATAGAAAATCCAGTCAAGCACTTCAAGACAAAGCACATTGACATTAGGTATCATTTCATTCGATATATTCATGAGAAACACTTGATTACACTAGTAAAAGTTAGTTCAAATGAACAATATGTTGACTTGTTCACCAAAGCCTTTGATGAACAAAGATTTAAATACTTAATCACAGCTATTAGGATGATTAACATTGACTATTTATTTCTTTTGAAAACCTTTTTAAAATGTGTCTTGTTTATGTTGTCTAATTACAATGTAAGCCCTGTTACTAAAGTTTTTCTTCTAAGTGTAAATTCATCCGAAAAGAATTTGCCCTCAGAAGAGATCTTTATATCTTCCAAAGGTAAATTCCTTCACTTTAGTACTCTCTTCTGAAGAGTTTTTACCCTCGGAAGAAAATTTGATCATAGATCAAATTTATTTCCTAAGGCTATTAACTTCCTCTCGGAAGAAGTCTTTTCCCTCCGAAGCAACTTTTCCTTTGGAAGAAAACTTTTACTATGTAACTGAAACCTTTGGGCTCCACTGTTTAAAGATTAAGATCTTTTCGGAATATCTTAAATTATCTACCTTGCCGTCGTACTCAAGTACACACCCAAACTGTCTTTTCACCTTATCGACATGGTCTTTTACCCCCACTTTAAAACTTCCGACTCTTTTTCTTTACCCTTTTTACCATCACTGAAACCTTATACTCCCATTATCATCTTCACTCCCTCTCAAATTCCTTGAATACATTAATACTTTCTTACAATGGCTCTCAATCCTCAACATAACCAAGTTGCCATCCTTGATTCCTCTAAGGATGCTGACTTTGCCCCATCATCGATTTTCTGTTCCACTCCACATACTTTACCGCCATCACTGTAAACCCCACCATATACTCTAATCACATGATCGAATTTTAGGCAAATGGTCGGTGTGAAACTCTGAATGATGAGAGGGTCATCAGGTCGAGAATCAGTGGACAAGAGATCATTATTTCTAAATCTACCATCAGGGAGCATCTATAGCTTCATGACGAAGGCGCCCAACTGAATTCCCCAAATCTGAGTTAGGAAACACATACACTTAGATGGGATATGGTGGTGATGTGCACAAGTCCACTGTCTACAAGTTTAATTTCTCTTACAACTGGAAATTATTATCGCACATCGTTCTACACTGCCTATCCAACAAATCAGGGGGTTGGGATAAAATCCCATATGATCTGGTTGCCTAGTCCATGAAATGGTAAAAGGCCTCTGCTTCAACTATTCAAGGTTTGTACTGAACAATTTGCGAGGAAATCTTACCCAGGATTCAGTTTTCATGTATTCCCGGTTTATTCGGCGTATCATAAACTATGAGTTGGACCAGAACAGACTACAACATGAAGACACTCTAATGGTCCCACACATGAGGTCGGGCATCTTCAACACCTTGAAGAAGGTGTCCACCAATTTCATGGGGAGATTCACTGATCTTCTCACAGGTATGCTTGAGCCAACGGCTCCTAGTGACATCCCTGCAAGCCCAGCAGGCGATGAACCAACACCAGACCTCCCCACTCAAATGCCAACTACTTCTTCCCCACCCAATAAAAGTTGCATACACTAGACGCCCCAAGCGAACCCCTGATCAATCTACTCTGATTGATCAGGTCCCCACTGTTCACACTAAAAAGGCTCGAGTGGAACTCAGGGCTCCCACTCAGCCATAGCTCACACCTTCCTCCACCATCGACCTTAATATTAGTGTTGAGTCTCCTCAGTCTCAACCTAATGAGGCCAAAAACCAAGCCATTAGCCCTCAGGTGAGTCCCAACACTCCCTTGAGCAACTAAAAAGGGATAGCCATATCATTGGCACATCTACTATTGCAGAAGAGCCATTAGGTACTGGCCAAGGTCCTGGGTCATTAGAATTAACCTCTCTATCCTTCACTGACCTTTTAATCCAACCTGATGAGGATATCATGTTCCGTCAAAGCCATGATGTTGATCTACAATACCTTTTTCAAGATCAATTGAGCCCTAGGGAACCTCTGATATCTAGCCAACATCAGTTTAGCCAAACTGAGGTGAGTCCAACTGGTGTGGATGTGACTCATGTAGACTCAGCCACCACTACTGAGAGTGTCTTACTGGCCTCTCAGGAAAGTGGTGACATCAGTGAGACTGAGTCTACTACAACCTTGCCAATTGATGTTTCTGAAAAGGACATCAGTAGGGAAGGGTATCCAGGGCGCCAAGAAACCATAACTGGTGGTGATAATGAACATGCCAGGCATGTTATCTCATCTCCTATGATTCTTCAAAAGAAGATGAGGGTAGACTGTAACTCATTATCAAATTCCTGATTTCTCAAGTCTCAAACCTTGAATCAAAGGTTAAGACTTTAGAGGACAGGTCTGCCACTCAGCAACTTGAGATTGAATATCTCAAGGCTAAACTAGTTGTGACACAGATTGAGAAGGCTGTCAGGCATGTACCTATCCATGTTTCTTTATGTTCTTCCTCTAGCTCATCTACTTCTCTAGATGATGCTACCAAAAGGGGGAGAATGTACAGAAACAACATCATATGGAACCCACTTATCCATAGCACAACTTCTCCTGATGCCTTATCTATCTTTTACCCCAACAGCATCACCCTACAATAGTCTTCCCTCAACCAGCTCCTATTACCTTTCAAGTGGCCAAAGGATGCTCATAGATCTCAATTTGTTTCTAACCAAATTTTTGTTGAGCTCCACCATTGAACAACCCTCCCCTGTTCTAGTTGTCGCCTAGTTTGGAGCTTAAGAGCTTCAAAGGCTGAATGCACCACCTACCTCTAAAGAGGAAGTTGGTCAACCTAAGGTCTCTACTAAACCCAAGATTAACTTCGAAGGGGATGTACACACTGATGGCCCAGCAACTGATTTGGATGGGACAGGTGATAGAGTTCTAGTTACTTCCGAGGCAGAAATCCAAGCTGCCAAAGGAATAATGGGACTGTCTTCATTGTCTAGTGATCTGTTCATCACAGAGGCAATCTTTGAACTAGCCTCTGAGATTAACAGTGAGGACTTCCTTACAACCCCTCTCTTACAAGAACCACTACTTCAAACACACTCACTCCAACCTGAATCTTCTAAACCTGAGTTCCTAAAGGCTGAATCTTCCTCTGATCCTAAGGGGAAGAGAAAGCTTACTGCTGAGGAGTTACTAGAAGAGGAAAGATTGGAGAAGCTAAAGAAGAAGGGCAGACTTGATAATAGAAAGTTGTTGGCTACAAGCAGCAAAGCAGCAGCAGCCGCCCAAGCAAGTCTCAACAATAAAAGGAGGGTGGAAATCATTGATAGGCTTATCAACCTGGGGGTAGCCAACAAAGAAACTCTTCTACTCCCAACTGATGAGCTTGTGAAACAAGAAAAGGCAACCTTGCTGTACAAAGAAAAGGAAGAAGCAACAAGGTTGGCCAAAGAGAAGGAAAGACGGAAGAAGAATGAAGAAGCCATTGAAAGGCAGAAGATGGAAAGAATAGCCTTTCTCTGCAACAGAGGCTATTCTCAAGAGGAGCTGGCACCTCACAAATATGACATGATCTTGTTTCTTTTTCACAAGGAGATGAAGAAGGCTGCTAGGGAGAAGCTGAAAAAGAAGAGAAAGAAAGAGGTAGAGGGAGAACTTGCAGCTGCCAAAAAGGAGGGAGACAAGGATTAGATGAAATCCTATCTCCGAGCTCACGGCTTCTCCGGCAAGCAAGTGGGTCCCATGTCAATCAAGACCCTACAGTGACATGTCAGCGACATCAAAGCTGACATTTGCTTAGGAAGAAGGCAGGAGGTTGCTCAAACTTCTAGTGTTCAAAGGATGGCACCCAAACCACTACCCAAAACATAACCTTTACCTTCTCCCTTCCCCATCAAAATAGAACCTTTCACCCTTACACCTTCTCCATCAACCTTACCTATACCATCACCCACTGCTTCCCACCAACCACCACCACCACCTATCCTACAACCCAAAACACAACCAAGAACCCACTCAAAAACCAAACCTTCCTCTGATCCATGAAAACCCATGACCTTGGAAGAATTCAAGGAGATAACAAAGAAGCTCACAAATTGCGCAACACTGAGTGACATCTCTTGTGAGGAAGAGTCCATCCAGCTGACTTTCATTAATGGCTCTTCCAGTTCCCTCACAAAGATGCATTCCTTGATCTTCCTAGAGGAACACTGGACCAAGCTCTTCAACTTCTTGTAACAAATTCAGATACTATCAATGAAGTCAAGAAGAAGTTAAGAAGAATGCTGGTGACCCTGCTGGACACTAGGAAAGGGAACAAACTGCCAACAAAACCCCTCAATCCTAGAAACCAAATTGTCTAGTGGAGGTTCGATGAAGATTCCCACAGCTTTGCTGTGGAAAGGGAAAATGGTGAAGTTACCAGGGCTGACACTTCATCTCTACTACACTCCAGCAGATTTGACATTACTGAGTTAGCAGAGAAGCCATTCTCCAATTCCTCCAACTCTGAGATAGCTACTCATATCATAAATCATTTAAGCTGCCTTCAGCTAGCCGAGCTCACAAAGAAGGCCAAGATTGAAGAAGAGTTGAAAAAGAGAGCATACGATGTAGAAGAAGGCACAACCACAAAAAGGAAGACATTTCTACACATGGTTAAGGGCTCCACTTCAGATCCTATAGTTATATGGGAATATGACTACCTAACCCATCAACTAACTCTCTTCAGAGGGATGCAACAAAGAGTACACATCATTCAGAGCAATCGACTGGATTTATTGTCTACGAATGACCTGTACAAACTTTTCACCATCATATCAGGGAAAAACAAAGAGACAGATAAATATCTGCTTTCCCTAGTGTTGAAGGCTTTGAAGAGTAAGAGGAAGTGAAGTATAGGTAGCATCAACCTAGGGGAGTTTGTTGGATCATATGAGGCTGGTGCAACCAAAACAACACTTAGAACAATTTTGTGTAAAAGTTAAAGAAGTCTTCCGAAGACAAAACTACTATTCCGCAGCTATGTCAAACATCTTCCGAAGCATTATGTCTGATGAACTTCTAGAGGAAAACTAAGTCTTCTGAGACTAAGTAGTTTTCCTTCAGAAGTATATGAAGAACTTCTGAAGGATAGAACAAAGTCTTTCGAAGACCAAGCAGTTCTCCTTCTGAAGCATTCACACTTAGAAGATCCAAGACAAAGTCTTTCGAAGAATAAGGTCATAAAGACCTGTAGAAGATTCGAAAGAAGTTGTTTCTTCCGAAGTATAAGTGGCATCAGAATAACTTATTCATCCGAAGCCATTTAGCTTTAGAAAGAATAACCTATGAACCAGTGGACATAAGTATAGTCTGTTTGACAGACTTTGATACAGTCCATGGTGCTGTTCCTAACCCATGTAGTTGACCATAGTTTAATCCACTATTCACCTTTTCAACATAGTACAGATGCCATTCTTAGTTGGTGACAAAAGGTAAGTCATGGACCTGTCATGACTACATTATCTAGGATATTATTTTATCTTAGATATTTTACTTCTAGCGATGTAGTATTTGTCTAGTTGTAGATTCCAGCTGGTTTTTCAAGTATAACCGGCTGTAGATAGTAGTATATATAGTTTCTCATTGTAACTTAAGTAAGATGAGCTTAAGAGTCTTGTAATACATGAGTTGAGAAGTAACATATACAAGTATCTTGAAAACCATTCTCTTGTTTATTAACTTTGTATATTATTATCAACTTTAGTTTGAGATTCTGTGTTTCATCGATCAAGTGAGACTTAGTGAGTTCTCTGTTTAGAGTCAAAACCGATCCTGCATGAACAATTATGAATGATGATGAAAGATAACAAATGATTATTATCAAGATGTACGTATGATATGTGATCACAAACAAAAGTAAAGTAAAGATTTTTATTAAAAGTAAAGTATTTTATTATATAAACTAGAACTCACTCAACGTCGCTGACTTTTTATATGCATATCAGTTGGTAGGTAATTGATGATGTTCAGGAGGTGCAGGCATGGATGCATAAGCTACTGTGGATAATTCGAGACTGGCATTCACACTTTGAACATGTTAATGTATTAATACAATTTTTGGGTTATAAATGAAATGAGGTGATACTTGACATGTTTTTATTCACTAATGAAAAGTTAAAATTCCGGTGCAAAATGAGATGTTTTATATTATTTATGCGATGATTGACCAACTGTAAGCGTCTCGGGGATGGGGCCTTACACTATAAAGAGAATATTTAGATACATAAATGGCAAACCAGCACTTGGCCTATGGTATCCAAAAGATGGAGATGCCTCTTAATATCCATATGCATAAATGATAGTGAATATGGTGGATGCAATAGCAACAGAAAGTCCACTACTGGAGGTTGTCAGTTTCTTGGATCAAGATTGATCTCCTGGCAGTGAAAGAAACAAACATATGTCTCTATGTCAACAGCTAAAGCAGAATAAGTAGCTACTTTTACATGCTGTTCTCAAGTGCTTTGGATTCAAAACCAAATGCTTGATTATGTCTTTAATTTTCTTAAAAAACCCATACACATTGACAATTATGTTGCCATGTTTATCACTGACAATCCAGTTCAACATTTAAAAACAAAATACATAGATATCTGATATCACTTTCTAAATTGACCAAATAGTTGACTTTTGTTAAGTCAAACTGAATTAGTTATTAATACCAATCAAACATACACCTTAAACAAGTCACAAGTGTTAAACATACATATAACACTATTCCATAGCAAACATATCAACTTAATGAACATTTGATCAACATTTCACCATCTTAAACATCATACATCATAATCACACAAGTTACTAACATATTTCTCTTATTCATTGCAGATATGGAAAATATAGTATGTGTCAGAGATCATAATCTCTGTGCCTTTCTCAACCCAGATTCACCTAAGGCTGAGAACTACAGAGATATCATTCAAGCTATAAGACAAACCATGTTGGTTCATGCTATGACAGCCAGGCCTGGGATTTATGAGGATCACATAGTCCAATTTTAGACTCATGCTCATCTAGAACAAATGAATGATAAGCAAGTAATAGTCTCCACAGTTCATGATCATCAAATTACTATCTCTAAAGATGTAATCAGGAGAGTACTATAGCTTGGAAATTATGATGCTGAAGGACCAATAGAATTTGATAAAAACTATGTGTTACATGTTTTCAGGCAAATAGGATACACTAGTACCATAGACAAGAAACAAACCAAGAAATCATACATGTGTGCCCAATTTAGATTTCTTCTGCACATATACCAAAAGACTATGACAAACAGAAACACTGGCTGGGATGCCACTTCTCTGAGGAGCTCTTCAGCCATTGCAAGCATCATTGCAAGGAGACCATTCAACTATGTTGCACAAGTGTTAAATGTGATGGCCTACAAGTTGATTAAGGTGAGGAACAAGTTTCACATGTATCCAAGATTCCTACAGATGATCATTGATGATCTCCTACCAGACATCCCAAGACAAGGTGTCATTTTTCAACCTGTTCACTTCAATGAACATGTTTTCACAAGGATCAAATCAAGTCTGTATCATCGAGCTAAAGTGTCTGTTCCTGCTCACATGATTGATCATAACCTCCCTGTACTAGACATTTTCATAAGGATTCCAGGACATCGTGATCCTCACATCATGTTCCAAAATGTAATTCATCAACAACCAATCATCCAACCAGCACCAATCATACAAGGAGCTTCTTGCATGCATGCACTGATGTACAAGGTAGAAGTTACTTCGGAAGTTTTACACTCTCCACATAAATTATTCAAAGTGTAAAATATTTTGAAGCCAAATACCAAATCTTCAAAAGCCAAAGATGAAGTGTTCCAAAGCTTCAAAGACAAAGTCTTCCGAAGCAAATGAAGTGAAGACCGATTTATTCCTAAAGACAGAGAGGACCTGCTTTCTCTGATCTACTTTTACATAAAGCTGACTTACTTTCCGCTCCAACTCTGAAGACTCACCAACTTATACAAGTTGGTGAAAAGCTACATGCTTTAGTAAACTATAGATTATGGTCTTGAGTCTGTAACTTCTCACTTTGTACATTTTATAATATATTAGGATGTGACCTATTACATGTCATAGTCACTAGTCAAAAGGCAATCTGTCTTTTGACTTTACATTGATCATGTTGTGTACATTAGTGTTTCCAGCTGGCTCTCAAAGTATGGCTCACTATAGAATGTAGTATAAAGTATCGCAGTTCCTTGTATTTCTTTTCGTGCTTCGTAAGACTTGTAATAGAACTTGAGAGCAATATAAAACATTATTGAAAACCATATTAGTCTATTCTTGTTCTTAGTTCTATCTCAGTTACTTCTTAGTATCATTTACATAAACCCGGTTCCCCATTTGTTTTGTTAAGTGTTCTAAAACTCTCCTTATTATGAGACTGATTGTATTGACCATCCCTTTAACCGGTCTTGCAATTGGTATTAGAGCTTTTTAGGATCTTGATTGTAAGATCTCACTATCTTAAATCCATTCAGTTTCACAAAACACTTAACAACTCAAATGGTAGCTATCACAAAGGCTGATATGGAAACCGGTACAATGACAAAGTCTACACCGATCACTTCTGATGACTTTGATACTTGGTGCCGAAGAATGGAAGGCTTCATCAAGTCTTAGATTTTAGGATGTGGGGATCTGTTGTCTATGGACCTCATGTACCATCCACCTCTTTAGCTGCTGCTGGTGGTGGTATGATACCAAAGGAAATGGTTGATTATTCTGATGAAGACTGGAAGAAGATAGACATAGATCAGAAGGCCATGACCACCCTCCAAACTGCTCTTCCAAACTCTATCCACAAAGGATTTAAGAAGTGCAAGACTGCCAAGCAACTATGGGATGCATTGAAGCTGATGTATGTGGGTCAAATGAAGCAAACGAGAACAAGAAAGACCTCTTGAAACAATAGTTTGAGAAATTCACCTTCAAAATAGGTGAAACCATGACTCAACAATAGTTCAGGTATGTTGAGATTATGGATACTCTAATGGATGTTGGAGTAACTCTTGAGAACAGAGACATTGTGAGGAATTTCATGTCCTCTCTTCCCAGACTATGGACACACTATTGTGTGGTCATTAAGAGGACTGAGAACCTCAACACACTTACTCTTACTATGTTGTATGGTATCCTCAGTGGCTACCAGATGGAGATGAACATGCAAAAGCCATCTTGTAACTCCAACAATCAGCAGAGTTTAGCTCTTCATGTGGTTGAAAGGGATTGCAAAGAACCACAAACATCATTGGAATTATTGATATAGGGGTGAGAACAAGAGAACAAACCTATGACAAAAATGTTTGTCTATACTCTTGCTTTTTGTCCCAGATAGAGCCAAAGAAAGTTGATGAGGCGTTGAAGGATGGAAGTTGGATTGAAGCAATGCAAGAGGAGCTGCTTGAATTCAAAAGGCAAAAGGTTTGGAACCTATGTCCTCTTCCTCAAGGGAAGACTACCACAGGAACCAAGTGAGTTTTTAGAAACAAGAAGGATGATAGAGGACTTGTCATTAAGAACAAGGCTAGACTAGTTGTTCAAGGATACATACAAGAAGAGGGAATTGACTACACAGATGTTTTTGCTCCTGTGGCAAGACTTAAAGATGTAAGAATAATCCTGGCTTTTGCTGCATCCAAGATTTCAAGGTCTACCATTTTGATGTCAAGTGTGCTTTTCTATATGGGGTGATTGATGAAGAGGTGTATGTCAAACAACTACCTTGCTTTGTAGACCCATATCATCTTGATTATGTCTGCAAGCTTGATAAAGCACTTTTTGGGAGCCCAACACGCTCTACGAAAGTGGTATGAGACACTATCTCAGTATCTCTGTCTGCAAAGAGGGTTGTGGGTGAATTTAGGGTTAGAACTTTTAAAGATGATGAGGAGAAGAAAGAGGGGGAACCGTTGTAAGGATATTTATATGGTTTGATTTGAGACAAAGTTAATTCAAAAGAATAAACTTTGAAATCCGGATGTCGGTCCCACCTCTAAAAAAGTGCCCAAAAAGGTGGTTATCTTGAAAGTAGAAAATCTTCCAAAGATAATTTGTCTTCAAAAGTTATTTTTTAAGAATACTTCCAACGTGAATTTGACATTGGAAGATATTCCTTAGCTTGACAAGAAGTGCTTCGGAAGAAAAATACTTAGAGTGATTTTCTTTCGAGATATATTTGGTTTCGGAAGATATTAAACTTCAGAAGTTTTATTCAGATGATGAATAAAGCTTCGAGACTTAATAGCTATCAAAAGAAAATTGTCTTTCAAAATAAAATATATTTAAACGCATTTTAAGCTTAGGAAGATATATCAGAATTTATTCTGAAGGTAAATTTCTTAGTAAGTAGTTATTAGTTTGATGAAATAATTTTCTTCTGAAGTCAACTTAATGTCCTCTGAAAGAAAATATATCTTTAATTCCCAAGGTAAATAGTTCATACGAGTGATGATATGTAAGGCCCTGTTCCCAAGACGCTTACAATTGGTCAATCATCGCATAAAACATTTAAAACACATCATTTTCCAGCGGAAATATAACTTTTCATTAATAAATTAAATCATGTTGAATCATCACATCATTTTGTTTACATCTCAAAAATTATATTAATACAATATCATCCTCAAAAATATGGATGCCAGACTCGAATCATTCCCAATAGCTTATGCATCCATGTCTTCACCTCCTCAGTATTAACTATTACCTACCAACTATTATGCATACAAAAGCCAGCAACACTGAGTGAGTTCTAGTTTTATAACAAATTACTTTACTTTATGTTAAAACATCTCCTTTACCTTCATACATGATCATACATTATACATACATCTTCATAATAATTATTTATTATCTTTCATCATCGTTCATCATCATTCCACATCATTCATCATTCATTTTCGTTCTTCCTTTAATTATTATCTTTATATAGATACTGCCATATGCTATACTCCCACATCATGCAAAAGCTGGTACTGTGCCGAGGTTTATAAATAAACCCCCACATCATGCCAAAGCTGACACAGTACCGGGGTAAGCGACAAGGATCTCATCACATCTTGGTCAATCTCAAGGATTGGACCCCTGTGCGCCTCATCAAGGGTTAGCTAAACCACACACAGTTAAGCAAACAACTATCTCATTGAGTTGTGAACCTCCATCATTTTGCTTGTAACACTTTCATTCATTCATTACGTTCCACTTTTTCATCATCGTTATCTTTCACTTTCATTACATAATACTTTACTTACGTATACGTAGATATCTAGTAAAGTCACATCATTAAAATAACATTTTAAAGTTGTTTCAAGTGAAAAGATAACACATCACACATCACAGCATACCATGTGAAAACTTAAACATACATCATAATCATCTCGCGCGAGAACTACTCTTTCACGCGAGAACCTTACCATATACAACTCCTACACATCCAATCATCATTGTCGCGTGAGAATTACAAGTCACGTGAAAACTTCATGTCACGCAAAAACATACATATCAAGCGAGAACTTCCTATCGTGCGAGAACTACCTGTCGCGCGAGAACTATCCCCTTTCACGCGAGAACTTCGCAGATTCAAATTTCATAAAGTACAACTTAACAGCTTGCGCGAAAACTACAGGTTTCCCACGTAGGCCTAACTTATCATGTCTAAGGGATGTTCTAACATGCTTAACATCATAAACAATATCATCACAAGCATAAACACGCATTTTAGTATGCATAATAGCCCTAAAACGTAAAAACTTGCGTAAAAAGGGGACTAGAAAGTCACCTCTTGAAGTTCTAGCACAAACACAACCTTCCCGAAGCCTTTGCCGAACGAAAACTCAAACACTTGGATTCTTCACTTTCTCTCTCTATGCAGCCGTTTTCTCTCTCTAACAATAGTACTTCTCCTTCATGACGGTCTAGCGCGAGAAGTTCTCTTTACGCGAGAACTTCATTCTGCCTTCATTTCTTTGAAATTTTCAGGCGTTACAAGTCCACCCCCTTATTTATGTTTCATCCTCGAAACCTGTCAGCTCTTGAACAGCTACGGATAGTGCTGTCTCATCTCTTCCTCGGTCTCCCATGTAGACTCGGACCCCTTTCCGTGTCTCCACCGTACTCGTACAAGCGGAACCACTTTATTCCTTAGCCTTTTCTCCTTTCTACCAATGATGGCCAAGGGTTGATCCACGTTATTAAGCCATTCATCTACCTCGATATCCTTAAGTGGCATGAATATATTTTCATCAGCTAAGCACTTTCTTAGATGAGATACATGGAACATCGGACGCATTCCACTTAACTCATCGGGTAGCTCTAACTTGTAAGCCACCTCTCCTACTCGAGCAATGATTCGGAAAGGCCCTATATACCTTGGGCTTAGCTTTCCTTGCTTTCTGAACCGAGTGATCCCTTTCCAAGGCGAGACCTTCAACATAACTCTATCGCCCACCTTGAATTTGATTTGTCTATGTCTCTTATCAGCATATGACTTCTGTCTATCCTTTGCTGCCTTCATAAAGGCCTTGATCTTATCTAACTTTTCGATCATAGCCTCGATCACCTCAATGCTCCCCAACTCCTTTTGCTCGATGTCACCCTAAAATACGGGCGTTCTACACTTCCTATCGTATAGCATCTCATATGTAGGTATACCAATGCTGGCATGATAACTGTTGTTATATGAAAACTTGGCTAATGGTAAGTTGTGCGTCCCAACTTCAACTAAAATCAATAATAAATGCCCGGAGCATGTCCTCCAAGGTCTGAATGGTCGGTTCTGATTGACCGTTTGTCTGAGAGTGGTAAGCTATGCTAATGTGTAGCCTCATACCCATCGTGTCATGAAATTTCTTCCAGAACTTGGATGTGAACCGAGTGTCCCTATCAGAAACAATAGACATCTAGACGCCATGAGGAGTTACAATCTCCTTGATGAACAACTCTACCAATCTTTCTGACAAGTAAGTCTCTCGGATTGGCAAGAAGTGAGCACTCTTCGTCAAGCGGTCTACAACCACCCAAATGGCATCATATCCTCTCACGGTGCGAGGCAATTTCATGATGAAGTCCATGGTGATATGTTCCCACTTCCATTCGGGTATATCCAAGGGTTAGATCTTCCTGTATGGCGTCTGATACTCCGCCTTCACTTGCAAACAAGTAAGGCACTTACTCACATACTCTACTACGTCGCGCTTCATTCCCGGCCACCGGTAATTTTTCTTCATATCCTAATACATCTTTGTAGCATTGGGATGAATTGAGTATCTAGTCTTGTGAGCCTCATCCATGATCTTCCCTTGTAGATCTCCATAATGAGGAATCCACATCCACCTGAAGCGGGTTCTAACACCGCAAGTGTTCTCACCCAACTCCGAGACTAGGCCCTTCATCCGTTCGTACTTAATTCGATCCTCATTCAGAGCTTCATCCTGAAATTCCTTGACTTGCTTCATCACATCAGAGGTCATTATCATCTGATAAGCCTTTACCCGAATTGGCTCGGGTCTCTCCTTTCAGCTATGGGCATCCACCACCACATTGGCCTTGCCCGGATGGTAATGGATCTCACAGTCATAATCCTTGATCAACTCTAACCACCTCCTTTGCCTCATATTGGGATCCGTCTACTCGAAGAAGTACTTCAAGCTTTTGTGGTCAGTGAAGATAGTGCACTTCATCCCATACAAGTAGTGCCTCCAAATCTTCAATGCAAAGACCACTGCCGCCAATTCTAAATCGTGAGTAGGGTAGTTAGCCTCATGCATCTTCAACTGTCAGGACGCATAGGCTAGAACTTTCCCCCGTTGCACCAAAACGCAACCTAATCCCGAATAAAAAGCATCCAAATAAACCACCAAGTTTTCGCTCCCTTCAGGTAACGTCAAGATAGGAGCTTGAGTCAATCTGGTCTTTAGCTCTTCGAAAGCATTCTCCTGCTCTATACCCCATACGAACTTCACATCCTTACGGGTCAACTTGGTCAATTGTGAAGCTATATTGGACAAGTCTTGAATGAACCTTCTGTAGTAGCCCGCCAAAACCAAGAAACTACGAATCTCAAATGGCGTCTTTGGAGACTTCAGTTGCATAACTGCCTCAACTTTCTCCGGGTCCACCATGATCCCTTTCGGGTTTGACCACATGACTTAAAAACTCAACCTCAAACAACCAGAACGTGCATTTGGAGAACTTGGCATATAGCTTCTCCCTTCGAAGCGTATCCAGCACTTCCCGAATGGACCAGCATGTTCTTCTTCACTCTTCAAATAAATCAGAATATCATCGATAAACACAACCACTGATTTATCTAGCATAGGCCGACACACCCGATTCATCAGATCCATAAAAGCGGTCGGCGCGTTAGTTAAGCCAAAATACATAACTCTTAGTGTCCATAATGCTTACGAAAAGCCGTCTTGGGATTATCCTGCTACTTCACCTTCAGTTGATGATAACCGGATTGGAGATCTATCCTCGAGAACCAACTGGCACCTTGGAGCAGATCAAACAAGTCATCAATCCTTGGTAACGGATACCGATTCTTCACCATCAACTTGTTCAGCTCATGGTAATCGATGCACATCGTCATACTACCGTCCTTCATCTTTACAAATAAGACCGAAGCACCCCATGGAAAGGTACTCGATCGAACAAACCCCTTATCCAACAACTCTTACAGCTGAGTCATCAATTCCTTCATTTCAGAGGGAGCTAGCGGGATACCGTGCCTTAGCAATAGGTTGGGCACTAGGTAACAGATCGATCTAAAACTCGATCTCGCGGTCAGATGGCACACCTGATAGATCTCCCAAGAATACGTCTGGGAAGGCACACGTGACCAGTACGTCTGACGATTGTGGTACTGACACATCCACATCCTTCACATAAGCCAGATAGGCACCATATCCAAGCCTTATACACTTCTCTACCACAACCATCAACATTACTTTCGGGACCGTACTGACTATATCGTCGTAAATCGTTACCAAACTCCCATCGGGCGTGGTCAATCAAATCATCTTCTTTCGACACATGATGTTTTCCTCATAGCCTGCTAGCCAATCCATCCTAAGGACAACATCAAATCCACCTAAGGGCATCACAAACAACCTACCAGAGAACCTATGGCCTTCCAACTCTATGTCATAATCTTTTACCATATCAGAAATCCTGGTAGACATACCAATGGTAGTTTCCACATCTAAAGGCTCATAAATCTTTCTACTTCTAATAGGCAACTTATCACAGAAGGCAGCAAAAATAAAACTCCTACTAGCACCAGAATAAAAAAGCATAGAGGCATAAGTTTGGTTTACTAGGAATGTACCTGACACAACCTCAGGGTTCACCCTACCCTCTTCCCAGGTCATAGTCAATACCCTGTCCTTCACCCTCTGCCCCTCCTTCTCAATCCCTTTCTTTGCCCCGGAGCTCCCAGCCCTTGACTTCTTGTAGTCTCTACTCATGTGCCTCATCTCTCCATAGTTGTAACACCTCACCACACGATAATCTCTTGCCATGTGGCCTTCCTTCCCCACACTGAAAGAAGAGATTCGATCCCTACATACATTCTCCTGCATGCTCCTTCCTGCACTTCTTGCATGCCTTCTCCCTCCCTGTTATTGCCTTCCGATCATCCACTCTCATCTTCTTACCTCTAGCCACAACACAACCACCATTGTTCTGCTTCCCATTCCCTTTCCTGTCGTTGTTCCACTTCTTTTTCATATCCACCTCTACCCCCGCCTCTCCCTTGTCATATAACCACACTGCCAGATCGACCACCGACCTAAGCATACTTGGCCGAGCGACGATCATGTGTCTGCAGATATCTGCTGGCAGACTTTGGATGTATCTCTTGATCTTTCAGAACACGGGTGTCACCTGCTCAGGCACCAGCCTCGCCATCTCGTTGAACTTAGTCGTACACTGCTGGTGTGTCATGGTTCCAGCCTCCAATTGCAGGAACTCTCTCTCGATCTTGTCGAGTTCCCTATGAGGACAAAACTCCTCGATCACTAGGTTCTTCAGTTCATTCCACATCATCCTTCCAATCGCTCTGCTACCCTGAGCCTGGACAATGTTGTCCCACCAGCATAAGGCCGAATCCACAAATGAATAGGTAGCAAACTTCACTTTCTGGTCTTCCCTGTACTCGCTGATATCCAACACAGTCTCCAGTTCCCTCACCCATCGGTGAGCAGCAGCAGCATTCCCATTCCTATCAAAAGTTGGGGGTTTGCATCTCTGGAATGCCCCATAGTTGCACGCTTTACAGTTTCTTGCACCGCTTCCTCCCCCTCATCATTACTAGAAATAACCATCTCAGTTTCAGGTTGCTTCCTTTCCCCTGAACCACCTTCTTCGCCCACTCGCCTAGCCGCATTCTTCTTTTCCTCCTCCTTCCTCTCGTCTTCCCTTACCGCCCTAATAACCTCAGTCACCACAGACGGTAGAATAATTTGCATGACTTGATGAACTTCCTCCACTACTGCCTCCTTCACTGAGTCTCTCAGGTTAGCACTCTCATCACCGCCTTCATGGTGATGAAGCTCGGGCTCTTCAGGAGCCGTTTCGGCAGTCTTAGCCTTGTTCCTCATGACACGTGACCCAACACCACGTCCACCACGACCTCCACCTTGTGAAGCCTTCGAAGATCTACCACCAGCCATTTCTAAGGACTATAAGATTCAAACACCAACGCATCCATTCAAGGTAATAGCTGAGATTATCTCAAGTATAGTAAGTCCCTAATTATAGTGGTCAGTTGTGATTAGCCACTTAGTTTACTCTTCATTCCCCAAGCATTTCCTATCCTGATTACATCAGTATCCAAATCTACTAAAAGCACATAAATCACATAACACGCGCGCATAATTCCTTTTTCCATTAATGTACATAAAACATTTACATAAAACCTTTACAAGAAGGCATGTAGCTACTAGGACTGGCATTCCTTCCCTTTCGTCCTATTCTTAGTTTAAGTTTTAAATTTTTGAAATCATTTTACCCAATTCTCTTAAACTTTGGCTTTGATACCAACTTCTAAGGTCCCGTTCCCGAGACTCTTACAAATGGTCATCATCACATAAAACATTTAAAACACATCATTTTGCAGCGGAAATATAACTTTTTATTAATAAATTAAATCTTGTCAAAAATTGTATTAATGCAATATCATCCTCAAAAATATGGATGCCAGACTCGAATCATCCTTAGATGTCAACAACACAACTTGATTATGTTGTATATGAAGATGCATGGAAAAATCTGGCTGGGTGAATTTAGGGTTAGAACTTTTAAAGATGAAGAGGAAGAAGAAAGAGGGGGAGTTGTTATAAGGATATTTATATAGTTGGATTTAAGATAAAGTTAATGCAAAAGGATAAACTTTGAAATCCGGATGTTGGTCCCACTTCTAAAAAAGTGCCCAAAAGGTAGTTATCTTGAAAGTAAAAGTCTTCCAAAGGTAATTTATCTTTGGAAGTTTTTTTTTCAAGAAAACTTCGAAAGCAAATTTGACATCGGAAGATATTCCTTAGCTTGACAAGAAGTGCTTCGGAAGAAAAATACTTAGAGTGATTTTATTTCGAGATATATTTGGTTTCGGAAGATATTAAACTTCAAAACTTTATTTAGATGATGAATAAAGCTTTCGAGACTTAATAGCTTTCAGAAGAAAATTGTCCTTCAAAAGAAAATATTTTAAAAGCATATTTAAGCTTAGGAAGATATATCAGAATTTTTCCGAACGTAAATTTCATAGTAAGTAGTTATTAGTTTTGAAGACATCAATTTTCTTTTGAAATAAACCTAATGTCTTCTGAAAGAAAATATATCTTTATTCTTAAAATTCTAAGGAATATCATTTTGAAAAATTTTCTCCCAAGGTAAATAGGTCTTATACGAGTGACGATAAGTATGGCCCCGTTTCCGGGACGCTTACAATTGGTCAAATCATCATATCATTTCGTTTACATCTCAAAAATTGTATTAATACAATATCATTCTCAAAAATATGGATGCCAGAATCGAATCATCCAGTAGCTTATGCATCCATGCCTGCACCTCCTCAGCATTAATAATTACCTGACAACTATTATGCATACAAAACCCAGCGACGCTGAGTGAGTTCTAGTTTTATAATAAAATAATTTACTTTACCTTAAAACATCTCCTTTACTTTCGTACGTGATCATATATCATCATTCATCATTCTTTTTCGTTCTTCCTTTCATTATCATCTTTCATCTTTATATAGATCCTACCATATGCTATACCCTCACGTCATGCAAAAGTTGGTACTGTGCCGGGGTTTATAAATAAACCCCTACGTCATGCCGAAGCTGACATAGTACCGGGGTAAGCGACAAGGATCCCATCACATCTTGATCACTCTCAAGGATTGGACCCCTGTGCGCATCATCAAGGCTTAGCTAAACCAAACATAGTTGAGCAAATAACTACCTCATTGAGTTGTGAACCTCCTTCATTTTGCTTGCAAGACTTTCATTCATTCATTAGGTTCCACTTTTTCATCATCATTATCTTTCAATTTCATTACATAATACTTTACTTACATATATGTACATATCCAGCAAAGTCACATCATAAACATAACATTTTAAAGTTGTTTAACGTGAAAAGATAACAAATCACACATCACAGCATACCATGCGAAAACTTAAACATACATCATCATCATCTCGCGCGAGAACTAGCCTTTCATGCGAGAACCTTACCACATTCAAATCCTACACATCCAATCAACACTGTCATGCGAGAATTACAAGTTGCGTGAGAACAATCCTTTTTGGTGCGAGAACTTTACAGATTCAAATTTCATAAACTACAATTTAACAGCTTGCTCACCCAGACCTAACTTATCGCATCTAAGGGCTGTTCTAACATATTTAACATCATAAACAATATCATCACAAGCATAAACACGCATTTTAGTATGCATAATAGCCCCAAAACGTAAAAACTTGCGTAAAAAGGGGGCTAGAAACTCACCTCTTGAAGTTCTAGCACAAACCCAACCTTCCCAAAGCCTTTTCCGAACGAAAACTCAAATACTTGGATTCTTCACTTTCTCTCTCTATGCAGTCATTTTTTCTCTCTAACAGCAGTACTTCTCTTGAGAAAATGGGGTCAGACTGGGTGTTCTCAGCAATTTATACCCATCTCAGACTTTTCGCATGAGGTTCTCGCACGTGAAGTTCTCTTCATGCAACAACTTCATTCTGCCTTCATTTCTTTGAAATTTTCGAGCGTTACATGATATAGACAACTTAAGAAAATCTACTCTTAACAAGACCGGTACAGGGGAGCAATACAACAATTTCACAAGGTTGGAGAGACTAGAACACTTAACAGATCAAATAGGGAACCAGCTAAATGAAACAACAAACACATGTAACGAACATAATAAGAACACAATAAGATGGCTTTCAAGAATGATGTATATTGCTCACAAGTGTTTTACAAATGTTATCAAGCTTAGTCCTAAGGACCGGTACCTAAGATACTTTATACTACATCTTACAATCGGCCATACTTCAAAGGCTAGGTAGAACACTAATCTTGACAACAAGATCAATGTAGTTACAAGGCAGATTGTTTTTGACTAGTGCCATAGTTCACATCCTTATCTATTATAAAAAGGATAGAAGTAAAAAGGTAGAAAGTTATAGACTCTAAGACCTTAATCTACAGTTGACAAAGGTATGGACATTTCACCAACTTGTATTCAGAGATGGCAGCGGAAAGTATTTCAGCTTTTGTCAAAAGCATGTCAGAAAAGGCATGTCTTCTCTGTCTTTGGAAGAAATCAGTCTCTTGGCTTCGGAAGACTTTGTATTGATGCTTCGGAAGACTTCATCTTTGGCTTCGGAAAAATGGTCTTTGGCTTTGGAAGATTTGATACTTAGTGAATATATTTGAGTTATATCAAATCTTACAAATTAACTTTCTCTATACTTCAATATGCATGCAGATAGAACTTTAGTTTAATTAGCCTCTATGTACAACTCTTACAAATTCCAAATAAAACATGATTAAATTTAGCATGATTTTTACAATATGAATTTCAAATACCTATTCGTAAATCAGGATTTATCTATTCTAAAATACACCAATCAAATTAGGAAGGATTGGCATACATTAAACTAAATCAAAAACATATTTGAAAATAATTGTTTAGCTTTTACAAATGTAGCTTTTACAAATGTTTAGTAATATAGTTTTCAAACACATTAAACATAGAAAAACTATTATACCTGATGGTTTAAAACAGTAAGACCTGATAAATGTATCTTATAAAACAGGTAACATTATGGTTTTTGAAATTTAAAGCTGGGTAATAAATGGGTTAGCATGATTTTTGTAATTTGAAATTCAAAAACATGTTTTAAAACTAGATTTATCTATTCAACAATATTTAAATCGAATTAGAAAATAAATGCTAAACATAATATTAAGTAATTAATAAGAAACTGCATTAATTAAACAGAATACTAAGTAATTAGTAATGCTAAAATTTACTTCATTATAGAAATTTATAGATAAAACTAAAATAAGCAGGATATACTTGTTTTATGTTAAAAAGTAAAGGGTGGGGTTATTGTAAAATATGAGAAAAAATAAAAAGGAGGAACAAATTTAAAGGGTGAGAACGATTATTACCCATTAGATCTTGGATCCAAGGGATAAAAAAATCCGGTTGTATAAGAGTAAATAATAAAACTTTAAATGATAAGCCAAGAGAATTTTAGTTTTAACCACATTTTCAAGTTTCACTCTTTTATTAAACACTTATAACGTTAGCATACAACATTATTATTTAAAAAATGTAAACCGTAAAAAAAAAATTCTAATCTTTAAAACAACTATAATTTTGATACATAAAAAGAAGTATTTTTTCATGTTATATGAGCTTATTGTGTAATATTTGTTAGCTAATTATGTAATATCAGGTTATTGTGTAATATTCATTAGATTATTGAGGCTAATGTTGATCATTTTGTGTTGGATCATATGAGGCTAATGCAACCAAAACAACACTTAGAGCATTTTGAAAGACGTCTTCCGAAGACAAAGTTTCTCTTCCAAAGACAAATTGAAGATTTTCCGAAGCTTAAGTATGAAGAACTTCCAAAGGAAAACTAAGTCTTCCAAGACTAAGTAGTTTTCCTTCCAAAGTATATGAAGAACTTTCCAAGATAGAACCAAGTCTTCTGAGACGAAGCAGTTCTCTTTCGGAAGCATTCACACTTAGAAGATCCAAGACAAAGTATTCCAAAGAATGACGTCATGAAGACTTGCAGAAGACTCGGATGAAGTTGATTATTCCGAAGTATAAATGGCCTGGAAAGAATTTATTCTTCCGAAGCCATTTGCCTTCGGAAGAATCAACTATGAACCGGTGGACATAAGTATGGGTTGTCTGACATTCGCTGACAACTCAGATACACTGCATGACGCTTTCTCACACCCATGTAGTTGACCATACATTAATCCACTGTTCAGCTTTATCAGTTAGTATAGTTACCATACTTAGTTGGTGACAAAAGGTAAGTCATGGACCTGTCATGACTACCTAATCTAGGATATTATTTTATCTTAGATACTTTACTTCTAGCAATGTAGTATTTATCTAGTGGTAATGATAGGTTCAAAATGGATCGATCTGTGATGATATCGTAATGCAATGATCAATTCAAACCCAATGTAATCAAACATAAGCAATTACTTAAAAAATTCATAGATTTCATTGATAGCAAATGCTTAGGATACAAAGTGTAAGAGTGAGTTACAGTTGTTCAACCTGTTCTAACTGTTATTTTCTCTCGGTCCACCCTACACAATACATAAAGTATCCTATTTATACTATCAAAGAAAAACAAGGAACATATATTTACAAAATAAGTACCTATACTATGACAAAACGCAAAAGAGAAAATGTTAATCTTTTAAGAGCTCTAACAATACTCCCCCGAGGATTTACATTGTCTTCAGTCTTCATTGAATTCTTCTGGATCTTCTTTAATCTTAAACACCGGCTTTTCTTTGTAAAGCTCCAATTCACGCAACGCTTTCTTTATAGCTGACTTGAACTTCTTTGTAAGTATAGCTTGCTCAGGCTTTGACTCTATGGTTTTAATCTCCATCTTTTCCATTACATCCAAAGTTTCTTTTGTCAGACCTGCAATATCAATGTTGGGGTAGAACTCAAAAGGTTTAGGATGATCGTGAGAATGAATCTCCAACACGCCTTTGCTTGAAATTCTCATAAAATCAATAGACTTTATGTCTTTCTTCATGATGTTCGCATATGCTAGAGCTTTTCGCAATGAAATTCTCTCCTTCGCAGTATCCATTACCTTAATAATTGTCATAAATAATCTCTATCATTTTCTACAACTTCTGACGCAACACGATCAAACTTTTGGATAGACAAGAAAGAAATATAACATGGATGTAGAAGTTTAAGCTCAAAAATTCCAAATAATGAAATCATATCTTGATCCCGGTCTTCCAAGTTTTGAACTAGCTTCAACTGGAATGAGTCAACATGATAGAACCATCTCAAAATTAGTTTAGAAGTTTGAGTGCCATCTATCACCTTCAAACCTAGGTTAGTGACCTTTTCAAAGTACTGATCACTATACGCATCCAAAAAGTGTTCTTCTTCTTCTGGTTGAGCAGCCACCTTTCTTTTACTTTTTAATGACTTGAAATACTCTTTGTCTTCTTGATCACATCTGGTTTTGAGATAAGAACCATTTTGGAAATGCCTTGATTTAGAAGTTTAACAAAAGTTTCAACTCGAATTGATTTGGTAGGATTGATCAGAGGCAACTTATTTAACTCATTCAGATCTTGCACTGGCAAAGCTATGATGCTTGTCTAAAAATGATAAACATCACAAATGGCATTTACACATTTGATTAGAAAGGCACTTAAGATCTCATCATTCTTCCAGGCAAATATCTTAACATTCTTTGTGTTATCCGACACAATCATTGCATTGAGCAATTCAGAAATGGATTGGCCTTTTTGCAGTACATTCCTAACTAAATCTCCTATAGTTCTTGCCTTATTCCATAGTTGTTTCTATTCAAACGAGAATTGATATGTTTGTTTCTTAAAGTCTCTGGGAACATCTCAATCAATTCTTTTCTCTTTTCATGACCATTTTTCACTAATTCCATTTCTTTAATTTCTCGAGGCTTTAAGATTCTAGTTCTCTTTGTTATCTCCGAATATTGTGGATTATCCATGCCAAGCACAATCATTTTCTTGTTTTGCTTTTCTGTCTCTTGAAAAATTTTGACCAAATTTCTTAGAGACTCAGTTTGCAATCTATTTAATCTCTTTCTAGGATAATTACTTGATTATAGCCACAACCTAAGCTAAACAGTTGTCATGTATTCAGGATCAGGATGATGCAATTTAGATGCTGAAAGGACTTCAATGTTAACACTTTCTTGCATCGGATTCCACTCTCCATGTTGAATAAATATTTCATCTGGATCAACCAGAGCTGTTGACTCTGCTATAATACATTTCTCATACTCTTCATTAATTTGTGAAACTGTTAGACCATCCAAAAATACACGATTGTATTTCTTCTTGACTAGATAATTGTATCTGTCATCAATGTCTAACGGGATGTTTTCAGTGACCGCTTCAATCGGTGAATATGCTGCTTCAGCAACATCTTCTTCCCCTAATACTTCATCATACCAGTCATCTAAAAACTCTAGATCTAAATCATCAAGTGCTCTAATTTTCTCTTGTATGTCTACTTCTGCAATTTCCTGTAAAGATGGATGACCTACATTCACTGCATAAGAATAACATATTAGATTCAGGCATATAAAAATAAAACAAAACCTATAATAAAAAATGTCTTTTAAACTGTTTACGAGTTTCAGAAACAATTTTCAGCATCTTTGAAGGAGGGTTGGATGACAATTCAGCCAATACTTGAATATGAGATTCATCTATCTTTTGTTTTCCTTTCACAGCCTCAGATAATCTTTCAACTTCAGTAGGTTGAACTTCAGGGATAACCTCTTTCTCTAAAGTTAAATGATCTTTTTCTTGTGGTTGTGAAGATTAAGACTTTAAGCTTTCTTTCATAATTTCAAGTTCTTCTTTCAACTTGCATTAATCTTCATTCAACTTCGTATTTTTCTTTAGTCAAATCATAATCTCTGAGTAAAACATCAAAGTTCTTTACATTCATTTCTTGAACTTCTTCAAGCTCTGCAATCTTCAAGTCTTTCTTTGAAAATTCTGGTTTTAATTGATTATTTTCATATTTTAGCTGCTAAAACATCTTAAGCTGATTGACGTTCTCTTCTTTCAATGCTTCTATTATCTGCTCAGTGTTCAATTCCTCAGTATGAATTGTATCATGTTGACTTGATCTTTCACCTTCATCTGGTACTACAGACTTAAATGCATCAACATTTTAAAGATCATACTCCATTTCTTGTTGTACATTGACTTCATTAGTATCTTCATTCACATTCATTGAATCATCAACATTATGAACATCTTCATTCAGATTATCAACTTCTTCAACTTCTGTAACAATTACATCTTCATTAACTTCTTCAACTTTATTACCTCCAACATCATCATCATCATTATCATCACTTGAAGACGAACTTCCTTCATCTTCAGATTCATCATAATCTTTATTATCTTAATCATCATCCTCAGCTTCAGACTCAGAAAGTCCTTGAGGAGCTTCTTCAATCAGATCATTTGGATCAGTTGGTTCATCATCAATCAAAGCAAAATAATTTTCAGCTATGTTCACATCATCTCTTGCTACAGCTCTCATGTAATCAAAATTTGAACATTTTGAACCCAAGTCACGATAGCAAGTCTTTTGTATACGGTTTCAGTCATGTACTATAAATTAATCTTTCTCCACTTACTCCATGAGCATAGAAATCAGGATAGTCTTCATTAATAATTAGTTGAAGCAATCTGGGATACATCAAGTATTTGTTCCTGATTCCTTTATCCAAATTAAAAATAAAGCCATTCATGATCCATTTTGCCATAATAAACCTTCTGTTTGTGGCAATAGCTACAATAGGAGAAGCAATGTCTACAGGGAATGAATTCCATCCTGCACTTCTCTTAGACATTCCATATTGAAAGATATAACAAAGGAGTTTCCAGTGGTTATATGCTCTTGCTCTGAAAAACTGTTTCTTAGGAAAATGATCTGGATGTCCCATGGATAGAAATGTGTCTCTACACTCATTAAAAGTGAGTTCAGCCAAATCTTCAGGTTCATTATCACCAAGTCTTAGAGCTTCTCTAATTGACTGCTCAGAGACTTTAATCATACGATAGTTTGTGATAAAACCTCTAACAACTTTCCTTCCTTCATCATCTCTTGCAATTTCAGCAGTACTCCAAAATCTTTTGATGAGACGAGCATATATAACTGGTTGAACACACATGGCATACACATACTTTGTTCTCAATAGAAATCTTATCATTTCTTCATAACCAACAGCTTCACGAACATCCTCATTAAGAAAGGCTGATACATTATACTTTGGCTCAAATTTAAGATTTGCCATTTGTATACATAGAACAAAATATTAATCACATTTGAATTGACAAAATTTCAATCATATTGTGTGTTATCAATTTTGACCCAATAATACTTAAAAAATTTTAAGTGTTTTGTACAACCCATTACATGAACAGAGTATGCACTGGTTACAATTTTGATTCCACACAATTTATGATTAAATCAATTAATGAACCATGAAACATGAAAATTGATTGAATTTCAATTGAATTAGCACATTTTAAATTTTAAACTAAACATTTTACACTTAAATTTTCTAAGTGTTGAACACACTCCATCAAGATCAGAGCATAATCATGTTCAAGTTCTAATGATTTAAACTACACTATAATAATTAAAATCATCTCAATATCAGTTGAATAGATGAATTTTGATGATTAACACAACAATTTTGATGAAAAATTATGAACTGACTGTTCATTTCTTGTTCTTAAACACCAACTGGATGAACAATGAATCATCAAGAACACATTTTGATGAAATTGAGATTTGATTCTCATAATCTGTTCGAAAACATGTTATAACACTCATTTGATGTTCAATTTCAGTTATTATAACACATGTAAATCACAGATTTCAAATTTTCTGAACATTTAGGGTTCGAATGCCTCAATAGAGTTAAAACTCCCAATCAAAGTTTGAAATAGTTAATGAAATCATATGTTTTAAGATCAGGAAGATGTTTAGATTCATTGAATATACCTATATATCACAAAGATTAACAGGTAACAATCGAATGTTGAGTGGATGAATGTATCAGGTTTGAGAATGTGTGAATCAGAGTGTTTGAGTTTGTAAATGAATGAATGAAAACTAAAAGTGTTGAATATATATAAGTGTAAAAATTCTTAGGCGCATGAGCACTATGAAGGCACATGAGGCTAAAATTTCACACTAAATCTTCAGACGCATGAGCACTGTTTAGGCGCTTGGGCACTGTTCAGGCGCATGAGACTTGTTGAAATGTCTAACACTTAGGGTAAACATCACCTTCAAACATCTAACTACATTGAAAAGTCTGAAACTGTTCAGGCACATGAGCATAAGTTGATACGCCCAATACTTAACCATTTTCAGCAACATGACAACTGTTTAGGCACATGTACTGAACAAAACCCTCAATACTTGTACAAATTCCTGAAATTCATCATACTCCTTATTTAGACTTATGAGTACTATTAAGGCACATGAGAAACCTTCCATGAGTCTGATACTTTGAAATTTTCACAACATCCATCTGAACACTGTTTATTCATATTAGTACTGTTCATGCACATTAGCACTGTTCATGCACATTGTCTCAACACTTAGTCAAATTTTGACTATTACCCAAAATTTACATTAATTGCCCTCAAATTTAACAATCAAATTGTTTTTGTTTAAAATCACCACAAGTCATTTGAAACTCATATTTTCATTTTTAAACATGAATTTTCAATTCAAACACCAACCAATCACATTTTGAAAAACACTTTGAATCAATATTTATATTTAACATAATTTCCCATCATTTTAGTCTTTATTTTTAAAATTTTTTACAACACAAATAGTCTCGTTTTTTTTGCAAGAAGCTTTTCCACTTATTTTGAATTCTTTTCAGTTTCATTTTTACATCATATCAAACACACACATGCTTGAAATTTAGCTTCATCCTTTCCATCCAAAGAACTTAATTTTTTTATTTCTGTTTCACATTTTTGATTTTCGCTTTTACATTTTTACCCCCCCTAAACTTTTAAGTTCACAAACTTAGAAGTTTCTTTTATTTAGCAAGTACAACAAACTAATCATTATCAACATGCCCGCACACAGAAAAATCTACTATACACAATTAAATCATATGCCTGTAATGAGATAATATCAGGTAAGATTAGCACATTAAAATAAAATAAAATGGTGGATAGTCATAAACAGTTATTAAATCCTAATCAAGTGTGTTCGAGGTTAGCGTTCCCACAGCAGAGGATACACGAGATCTTAGGATAGAAAATGAGTGCTTTTGGCAAGATACTCAGCACACTTACTTTTCAATTCTTGGATTGATTAAGGTACGATTAGATATGACATTATGTAAGTCATAGTTAGACTTAGAGAGCTCAACTCTCATCAAGATATGCAAGAAAGCACTCTTCTCAACTTATTAACCTGACATATACTTATAACCAGATCTCATGTTTAGATTGTGCACATTGGCATCTTTTGCATCAAGTGAGAATATCCAGGTCTGTAATGACTTACAACAAAGGATATCTCGTCACTTCAGGTCTATGATGACTCATAACAGAGATGTGAATAGATGCTTTAAATAATTAGAGCTCATTGTTATTCATATCGCCACCAGGTGTAAGTTTGTGACTTTACAAACAATCAATTTGAGTAGTTGACACTACTCATTGGTACTAAAATGGTAAGACATGAATGCATGATTGATTTAGTTTAATCATAAGAATTTACTTTTTTAGTATAATTTCATGAGCTTACCTACACATCATATCTGATCATGTTAGACTTTAGTAGCAAGCGAAGTATGCAACTGATCAAGACTAATGTATCTATCATTTCTGACAAATTGCAAAGATAGATTCAGTCCTAAATGATTAACTAACAAATAAATTCTATTTTTATTCGTTTTTGTTTTATACTTTTCTCTTCTGATTTTACAATTTTCTATTTTTGTATTTGCTTTTTCATTTTCTATTGAACATGCATACACAATATATACAATCAGGCAGTTAACTTTGATAGTTTTCTCTATAAATCTTTTTATTCAGCTAAGGGAGGGTTCTTTTCACTTTTATGATTCAGACAACTCAATTACTCAAACATGGTTAATAAATCCAATTGACTCAACCAAATACTTAAACCGACCTGGTAAAAAGGCTTTGGTAAATAGATCAACCAACTATTTTTCTGTCGTAATTTGAATCAAAATGATTAAACCTTTTTTAGAGTTATCTCTGAGAAAATGATATCGAGTTTCGATATGCTTTGTTTTTTAGTGTTAGATAGGATTAGCTGTAATAAACATAGCAGAAGTGTTATCAATTTAAATAGGAGTTTTAAGAAAATTGAACCCGTAATCCAGCAGTTGGTTTCTTAACCAAAGGATTTGAGAACATCCTGCTGAAGCAGCTATGTACTCAGCATTTGCGGTTGAAACAGAGACATTTGTTTGTTTCTTACAATGCCACGAGACTAATCTGGGACCTAAAAACTGACAACGAGCCATCATAAATTTACGTTCTTGGTAATATCCTCCATAATCACTATATGTATATCCATGTAACTCGAAGTTTCCTTCATAAGGATGCCACAACCCTAAAGCCGGTTTTCCTTTAAGATACTTGAATATTCGTTTATCAGCGATTAGGTGAGATTCCTTCGGGTCAGATTGGTACCTGGCACGGACACAAACAACATACATTATATCAGGTCTAGCTGTAGTAAGATACATCAAAGATCTAATCATAGATCTGTATAGAGTTTGGTCAACTGATTTTCCTTTCGGATTAGGTTCAATCTTGGTATTTACGTCAGCTGGAATTCTGATGGATTGACATTCTTGCAGTTTAAATTACTTCAAGAGTTTTTCAATGAATTTCTCCTGATTAATAAAAATTCTATCTGCAGACTGCTTCACTTAAAGACCAAGAAAAAAGTTAATTTCTATAGAACTCATTTGGAAACGAGACTTCATGATTTCTTCTAATTCACTACATAATTTTGGACTTGTAGAACTGAATATGATATCATCAACACACACTTTAACACATAAGATATCAATAGCATCCTTCTTTATAAACAAAGTAGGATCAATTTTCCCTCGCGTGTATCCATGCTGGATCAAATGTTGTGATAACATTTCATACCAAATTCTAGGGGCTTGATGGAGACCATACAATGCTTTACAAAGCTTGTACACACGATGAGGATATTCTGAATCTTCTAAACCTGGAGGTTGCTTGACATACATATCATCAGTGATTGGTTCATACAAGAAAGCACCTTTAACGTCCATCTGATACACCTTGAATTTCATGAATGATGAATAAGCCAGGAAAACACGAATTGATTCAAGTCTTGCAAATGGAGCAAATACTTCTTCATAATTTATTCCTTCTTCTTGGGTGTAACCTTGTGCAACGAGTCTCGCTTTGTTGCGAACAAAAATTCCCCGATCATCTGACTTGTTTCTAAACAACCATTTTGTGCCTATGGTGTTTTCTCCTTCAGTTAAATCCATAAGCTTCCACACTTCCTGTTTACGAAATTGCAATAACTCTTCTTGCATTGCCTCAATCCAGCTAATTTCCATTAACGCTTCAATGACGTTTTTAGGAACAATTTGAGATAGAAAACACGAGTATAAGCAGAGGTTTGCTTGTTCTGAATGACTTCTCGTCGTTATCTCATTCAATGGACCTATAGTCTAAGACGTAGGATGGTTCTTATGAATACGAGAAGTAGTAATCTCATTTCCTTAAACATTAACATCTAGATTAGATTGGTTCAAGTCGGAAAGCTGATGCAATAAGTTCAAAGTATATGGATTGAAATTAGGAACTTGAGTAGGTGAGTTGATAAAGTAATAAAGATTATCAGTAACAACTACATCATCAGAAACCGATGACGTTTCGGACTCAGGTTGTACAATTTCAGGACCACCATCATTAGGAATAGGTGTGAAACATTAGAACTTTCAGAAATAGGATGTTCTTGTGCTTGTTGAGAGTGAGATTGATCATGAGATTCAGAACAGGATCTTTAACAAATGAGAAGAATGGGTAATCTGGGCTAGAATCATCCATATTATCAGAATCAAAATCATCACTGAAAGATTCGAGATCTCCTCCTTGTTTCTTTTTCTCACCTGGAGAGTCAAACAAGTTAGAATTAAAATAATTTGACAAAGAATCTAAATCAAAAAACCAAGCTAGACCATTTACAACTAATGGAAGAAAGTTTTCAAGAAATTTAACATTAAAAGTTTCAAGAATGACATTCGTCCTAGAGTTAAAAACTCTGAAGGCTTTTGAAACCAACGAATATCCAACAAAAAATCCATCATCAGATTTTGCATCAAATTTTCTAGCTGGTCACTTGAATTTAAAATCAAAACTGGACAACCAAAAGATTTAAGAAAATCTATATTAGGTTTCCTGCCAAACATCAACTAATAAGGAGTTTTCTGTTTATCTTTCACAATCAATGTACGATTCTATACAAAGTATGCGGTGGACATGGCTTCATCCCAGAAAGTAATTTGAATCTTTGCATCTGCTAGCATGGAATGTGCGGCCTCAATCAAAGTTCTTTTTTTCCTTTCAGCAACTCCATTTTGTTGTGGAGATCTAGGTGCACTGAACTGATGAGCAATTCCTTTTTCTGCACAAAACATGTCAATATTAGAATTTTTAAATTCAGTTCCATTATCATTTCTGATAATTTTCACCTTTTGTTCTAATTGATTTTCTACTTTAATGATGAATTGCTTTAACAATTCAGCAGTTTCAGATTTAGCATGTAAAAAAAACCAATGAAAATCTTGTAAAGTCATCAATGATAACTAAACAGTAAGATTTCTTTCCAATATTATGCATATTTGTTGGTCCAAATAGGTCCATGTGCAACATTTGGAGAGACTTGGAATTTGAGTTTATCAGCTTGGGCTTATAAGACGCTCTGTGTTGCTTTCATTTTAAACATGCTGAGCAGTGATCTGTTGTAGCAAACTTCTTTGTTGGAAGACCTACTAAATGATTTCCTGCTACAAGCTTGTTCATGTTCTTGAAATTGGAATGCCTGAGACGTCTATGCCATAACTAGCTTTCGACATTTGATGCTTGAGCAATTAGGCATGTTGTTTCTGTAGATGGATCTACTTGAGACATATCTAACTTGTATGCATATCGATCTCGTACAGCTTTAACAACTACCCACTCTTTGCTTATTTGAAAACCTGGCTTCAAAAAATAACAAAAAGAATCATCAAATAGAACAGGGTAAGAATTGTCACAAATTTGGGAAACGCTTAAAAGATTAAAGTTCAACTGTGAACAATAGTTGACTTTATCAAAGCTAATAATCCCATTGGACACTGTTCCTTCACCTGTTATTTTACCACCTGCATCACCTTTGAATGCAACATGAGTACCATCTTTTAACTTAAAATCTTGAAGCAAGGCAGGGTTGCCTGTCATATGCCGACTACACCCACCATCAACATGCCACCTGTTAATTGGTCTTCTTGGGCGTACCTGCATTTATCAACAATGGTAAACTGTTTAAAATAAAGCTTATTGCTGTTTAAATTTACCAATTCCAGTTCTGACAAATTTTTGATTATCTTTGATTTGCATAGTCCGTAAAGCATGATAACGTTTTTTAAGATCATCATCAAGATAATTCAAACCATCAAAAGAAACATTTTTATAAAAATTTTGATTACCAAAATTTGCATTGTTCATTCTAACAGATCGTGGAATGAATTTTCTTTGATTATAATTCTTTGATTTCATAGCATAAGAATCATCACAATCAGAATCAATACTTTGAAAAGATCTCAAGCCTATAGAAGGCTGTATTGTCAATCTTTGAAAACCAACACTTTGATTTCTTTGAAATTATGGATTGACATATCCATTCCTTGGCGAGTTCCTTTGGAAGTAGCAATTCTCAGTTTTGTGAGTTCTTTCATCACAAATGGTACAATACTTGTTGAAATAACAATAAGCTGTTGAATGGTTTTTCATTTCACAAATGTGACAGTACCTATTAAAGAAACATTCATCAGACTTATGATTGTACATATCACATATATCATAGTACATTTGTTGAAATTTAAAAAACTATTGATTAACCTTTGATGTGGAAGCCACATTTGATCCCTGTTTTGATTTAGGAGTTGCAAAGTTAATCTGTTGTTTTTGATTTAAGAGTTGGGTCTTTTGAAATTTGGGTTTTGACTTTTGTTCATTAACACCATTCCTAGACACCTTATATACAAATCATTTGTTAACGGTGGAAGACTTTGGAACTAAACCTGTTTTCAGATCAAAGTTAGATTTGTTCTTTGAATTTGATTTGATTTCTTGAATTGTGTTCATATCAAAAGTACCTGCAGACACAAACTTCACTGGTTTAAATTGATTAGATTGATTTGTTTTTTGAGTTTGATTGTTTTGATTTTTATTCTAAGAGGATTTAGATTTAGCATTTTTCATTCTCTTTCTCTGGTTTCTTGATCTTGTTGATCTCTGATTGCTTTGTGATTGAACATCTTCAGTAGAAGACTCTTTTGCATTTTCTTTACCTTTTTGTTCTTTTATGCCATTTGATGAAATCTGGATTGTTTAAGCCGTAAGAAAACGAATTTTCAGATGTTACTTCGTCTTGTTTTGCTTTCTCTTTATTCTTTGAGTTTTGTTTATCATTCTTTACAATTACTTCTTCAACAACATACTCTTTGGGAAAAAATATTTTCTTATTCTTTGGTTGTTGTTCGTAAGATTTAACTTCCACTAGATGACCATTTTTAATCTTTTTAGAATCTTGTTCCTTAAATATATCAATATTTGTTTTCTCTTCATCACTTTCAGAATTCTTATTCTTATTTTGAAAGAGGTTTAGCTTAGCTTTGTTTTCAGGTGAATGATCATGTGTATTAAAGTTTTCTGGGAAAGTGTTTGTGATAGATTCAGGCATGGGCTCATGTGTAAAACTACACCTGTTTTGTTTTTATCTTTCCTCTCACTTACCAACTATTCTACAATTATTTTAGAACTTTTAACTTTAGCTAGATCTACTTGTGTTGTAGCATGAGCTATTTTTTCTTCTTCTAAATTTTTAGTCATCTCCTCAAGTTGTTTTTTAACATGTTCAAGTTCTTGTAGAGTTTTATTCCATGAGATTTGTAGAGATAAGATCTTTTCATCAGAGACATTGTGATCATTTTTCAGTTTGTTGTGCATTACTTCTTTTTGTTTAAGTTTGTCACAGATTTTAAGTGAATATGTTCTGTAATACTCAACTTGATCAAAACATGCTTTTGTGCATATTTTCTCTCCGACTTCAACAGGAATTTCTGGATAACTTGAAGAAGTCTCAGAGTCAGATGATGGATGGTCAACCTTTGGTTGTTCAGACTTAGCCATGAATGTGATTTCTTCTGAATCCTCTTTTGGGTCATATTTGTCACTCCAATCATAATCTTCATCATCATTTTCAGAATCACCATCTGCCTTAAGATCATTTTCTTCAGACCAGTCTTCATTTTGAACTTCAGCAACAAGAGCTAAACTAGATGTTAGATTAGCTGTGAATTGTTCAGCATAAGCACTCTAGTCATAGCCATCTTTGATGCTAACAACAAGAGATTTCTTTGGGTCTTCAGATAATTTTGATTCATCTTTAAGTTCTGGCATGGGAAGACTTTGTTAAGGCTTTTGAAAAGTTTTTTGAGACTGTTGTTGGTATCTTTGACTGGTAGAACCTGCTTGACCATTTCCACCTTGATTTCTAGGAGCTTTACATTCCCTTGAGAAATGACCATAACTGTTGCAGTTGAAACACCTTGACTTTGATTTGTCAATGCCAACAATTTTGTTTGCACTAGGCTTGTAATTCCTGTTAACATATGAGTGTTTCTATGTTCTGTAAGCAATCATTAGCATCTGCCAATTCAATTCCATCTCTTCCATATCATCAAGATCCATCTCAAACAAATCATGCAAAACAAGATCTAACTAGGTTAGATGACTACCTTGATAAGCATGAAAACTTGTCATGAAAGAAATAAAATCAGATTTTGACTCATCATCCTGTAACAGGATATTAATAACATCTTTAACTTTGCTAGTTTTAACAGAATTAGAAGATGAAGTCTCAGTTTGAGGTTTAGGAGTTAGAGTTTTAGAAGGAGACTGAGGTTGAGTTGTATAAACAGGAGCACTTGTGTAAGAAGTATCTGTAAAGAAACAAGCTCCAACGAACAAATCACCCTCGTCTTCTGGAGAATTGTCATCTTTTGCGACAAATGCATTCTCCACTGTGTTAGCTGGAGAAGCAACGTACTTATACTGAGACATTCCAGCTCTATCATTGTTTCTGGAGCTCTCATCAATTTCAACTGATTCAATTTTGGCAATCAAAAGATCCAAATCCATTGGAAACTTTTCTATATGCTTCAACAGAGTGACTGTCTGTTTCCATGAAGATGGAAGAACATTTAGAAGTCTGTAATTTAGATCTTTGAGATCATTTTTGATACCAGCAGTCGACATTCCAGTAGTTAATTGCACGAATCTATTCATCATTTGATTGATTGTTTCACCAGAAAGATGCTCAAATAACTCCAATTGCCTCTTGAGTTTCTGCTTTTTGAAATCTTGTATCTCTTTACCACCTTCACAAATGATCTTCAAAGCTCTATACATGGTATAACCAGTTTGATAACCTTCAAGTCTATTCAAGACTTCCAATGGTAACCCCTTGCACATCAATGAATAAGCTTTGATGTCATTCTTAACCATCCTTAAGTCATCACCTTGTAGACCATCTTCAGGATATGGTTCTGTAGAGTCTTTTGTATAGACAAATCCTCTGTCAGGACCATCGGATATAATTGGGATATATGGTCCTTTCTCTATTGAGTTCCACAAATCAGTGTCAATGGAGTTTAGATGATGCTTCAATCTAAGAGACCAATTTTTGAAATCATCTTCAGACTTAACCATTTTGTATTTTTGAATTAATGAAAATGACTTGTGTTTTTTTGTTTTTAAAATTTTAAAAAGAAACTATGAAATGAAAATATTTTTGGATTTTTAGTTTTTGAAAAAAAAGTTCTTAGTGTTCACTATTAAGTCTGAATGTTGATGCGCCTGAAACTTCTGAAATGCCTGGCTTTGAACAAGACACGTCTAATGGAATGCCTTAGATGAATTCTGAAACCCTTAACTAATGAAACGTCCGAATAGTTCTCAAACGCCCAGACAATGTAGAATCGCCTGAGGTAAAAACGCCCAAACAGTTCTCAAGCGTCTAGAATTACTAAGTTTCAACAAAGTATCAAAGCGACCAAACAGTCTCGATGCGTCCCAATAGTTGCAATATGCCTGTTCTGAAAATGCCTTAACAGTGATGAAACACCAAAACAGTTGCAAAGCGTCTAATCACTTAGCAAATTTCAGCAGTTTTTCACAACTCAAGCGCCAAATTAATCATCTTCAACAAACTCAAATATTATGAAATTCTTCAAAACTTGTTCAATTAATCTCAAAACTTCCAATTAGGTAGTAAATAGACTGATTAACAATCTTTAATCAATCTTTTTGATCAAACAACAACAACAAATCTGTTTTGCATTTGAATTACAGTCCAAAACTAAAGAACACAGTTCGAACACAAAACTGATCAATACTTAGATCTGAATGGATTAAACACTGAATTGTGATTCAAATCATGTTTCTATGGATGAAACACAACAGAAATCAACAATTAATCGATCAAATTGCAATCCACACAGGTTTCAAGTGATTCAAAGAGCACAATAATGCCGGTAAGCTCTGATCACTGAACCTAAAGCTCTGATACCATTTGATAGGTTCAAAATGGATCGATCTGTGATGATATCATAATACAATGATCAATTCAAGCATAAAGTAATCAAACACAAGCAATTACTTGAAAAATTCATAGATTTCATTGATAGCAAATGCTTAGGATACAAAGTGTAAGAGTGAGTTACAGTTATTCAATATGTTCTAACTATTTTTTTCTCTCGGTCTACCCTACACAATACATAAAATATCCAATTTATACTATCAAAGAAAAAAAAGTAACATATATTTACAAAATAAGTTTCTATACTATGACAAAACGCCAAAGACAAAATGTTAATCTTTTAAGAGCTCTAACAGGTAAATTCCAGCTGGTTTTCCAAGTATAATCAGCTATAGATAGTAGTATATATAGTTTCTCATTGTAACTTAATTAACTATGCTTGTAAGAGTATTGTGATACTAAGTTGAGAAGTAATATATACAAGTATCTTGAAAACCATTCTTGTGTTCATTAACTTATTATATTATTATCAACTCATTTAGAGATTCTGCTTCATCAACCGATTGAGACTTAGTGAGTTTGTGAGATAAAAACTTGTGTTGAGAGACCAACACCGATCCTGCAATTGGTATCAGAGTTTTTTAGGCTCTTGATTGTGAGATCTAACCATCCCAAATCACCCTTGTTTCTTCACACTTACTCACTTCACTCAAATGGCTCTTAACCAAATATTTTTTGAGTCTGAGATGGGAACCATGACCAAGGCTCCTATCAACACCCCTGATGATTTTGGAACCTGGTGCAAATGTATTGAAGGTTTCATCAAGTATCAAGATAGCCGCATGTGGAGATCTGTCACTCATGGTCCTTATAAGTTAAAGGTGGCGGACCCGCCTGGTAATGGCGCCATGATTGAGAAAGCTGTTGAAGACTACTCTAATGAAGACTTCAAGAAGATGGACATCGACTTCAAAGCCATGACCGTGTTGCTTACTGCTATACCAAACTCCATAATGGTAGGCTTTAAGCAATGCGAGACTGCCAAAGAACTATTTCATGCATTGAAGCTGATGTACTCTGGTTCTACTGAATCAAAGGAGAACAAGAAAGATATGCTAAAGCAGAAGTTTGAGAACTTCACTTATGTTGGTGGTAAGACCTTGAGCCAACAATACTTTAGGTATATGGACTTGAGCACCTCTCTTCAGACTATGGGAGTTGTTCTTGAGAAAAGAGACATAGTCAGAAAATTCATGTGTGACTCAATCAAGAGAACTGAAAATCTCAACACTCTCACTATGACTCAACTGTATGGAATCCTTGATGGATACAGTATGGAGATGGAGACTCAGAAGAGCCACCAAAAGAACAGACCCTTAAATCCTATAGTCAACAATGCTCTACATGTTACTGAAGGATCAAGAACCCCCCAGCCTCAGTTGTACCTGAACTACCCCCAACAACCATCATCCTCTTTTGGGCCATACATCGCTTTCCCTAAGACACCCAGGTCTTAACAGGCTCAACACACTCCCTTCCATGATAGTTGTGCTTTTGTTTCAAGGAGTGAGCACTCTGGGGGTTTTCAATTCTGTTTTGATGATCTAGAGTGTTTCAGCCTAGATGATGTTGAATATATGGACATTGTCCAGCAAATGGCTCTTTTAACCTACAGAGCAAAGAAGTTCTTTAAAAGAACTTAAAGGCAGTTTCCTCAGAACCCAACTAATAGCAAATTCAGGTTTGATAAGAGTGAGGCCAAATGCTATAACTATAACCAGTTTGATCACTTTGCTAGGGAATGTAAAGCTCCAAGATCTAATCCTTGAGCAGCTCAAGCCTCCCAACATCCTGCTACGTCAAAGGTTGCAACCAAACCCACTGAGCTGCAAACTGTAGCTTTTGCTTAAGAGGTTGACTGGAGCTTTATGGTGCAAGATGTCACCCATGCTCAAGCTCTCATGGCTGGAACTGAAGAAAGTAAGGTATATGAATATCTTTGTACCCCAGCCTGTATTGCTAAGGTTAAATTATATCAAGACTACAACATGGAAATGTATTGAAGGTTTCATCAAGTATCAAGATAGCCGCATGTGGAGATCTGTCACTCATGGTCCTTATAAGTTAAACGTGGTGGACCCGCCTGGTAATGGCGCCATGATTGAGAAAGCTGTTGAAGACTACTCTAATGAAGACTTCAAGAAGATGGACATCGACTTCAAAGCCATGACCGTATTGCTTACTGCTATACCAAACTCTATAATGGTAGGCTTTAAGCAATGCGAGACTGCCAAAGAACTATTTCATGCATTGAAGCTGATGTACTCTGGTTCTACTGAATCAAAGGAGAACAAGAAAGATATGCTAAAGCAGAAGTTTGAGAACTTCACTTATGTTGGTGGTAAGACCTTGAGCCAACAATACTTTAGGTATATGGACTTGAGCACCTCTCTTCAGACTATGGGAGTTGTTCTTGAGAAAAGAGACATAGTCAGAAAATTCATGTGTGACTCAATCAAGAGAACTGAAAATCTCAACACTCTCACTATGACTCAACTGTATGGAATCCTTGATGGATACAGTATGGAGATGGAGACTTAGAAGAGCCACCAAAAGAACAGACCCTTAAATCCTATAGTCAACAATGCTCTACATGTTACTGAAGGATCAAGAACCCCCCAGCCTCAGTTGTACCTGAACTACCCCCAACAACCATCATCCTCTTTTGGGCCATACATCGCTTTCCCTAAGACACCCAGGTCTTAACAGGCTCAACACACTCCCTTCCATGATAGTTGTGCTTTTGTTTCAAGGAGTGAGCACTCTGGAGATTTTCAATTCTGTTTTGATGATCTAGAGTGTTTCGGCCCAGATGATGTTGAATATATGGACATTGTCCAGCAAATGGCTCTTTTAACCTACAGAGCAAAGAAGTTCTTTAAAAGAACTGAAAGGCAGTTTCCTCAGAACCCAACTAATAGCAAATTCAAGTTTGATAAGAGTGAGGCCAAATGCTATAACTATAACCAGTTTGATCACTTTGCTAGGGAATGTAAAGCTCCAAGATCTAATCCTTGAGCAGCTCAAGCCTCCCAACATCCTGCTACGTCAAAGGTTGCAACCAAACCCACTGAGCTGCAAACTGTAGCTTTTGCTTAAGAGGTTGACTGGAGCTTTATGGTGCAAGATGTCACCCATGCTCAAGCTCTCATGGCTGGAACTGAAGAAAGTAAGGTATATGAATATCTTTGTACCCCAGCCTGTATTGCTAAGGTTAAATTATATCAAGACTACAACATGGAAATTAGATCTGATATTGAGTCCTTAAATATCCTAAAGTCTGATTTTAGGAGAGTAGAATCTGACTATAAACTCAAAATAGAAGAGATAGAGAAAACTATGTCTTCTTTAAAACATTAACATACCAACTATAAGACTCAAATACAAGATCTAATATCCATGTTGACTGAAGCTCAAGCCCAGCTAGTAATGGCTAAGGCTAAAGCAGAGAAGTATACTATTCAAGAGCTTAACTTCAACACCATTATTGCATCATCCTCCCACTCCAAGGTATGTTATCAAAACAAAAGTGGGTTGTGTGAATTCAAGGATCGAATCAGGAATTATCAGTTTGATTGAACAAATAAAGATCGTGGAATTATCAACATTTGATTTTTAATTTAATTGTTTGTGAGATTGAAATCGACTAACAAAGCATAAAACAAATTGAAAACAACATAATATAATGCAACAAAAGGTTGTTTCAATTGTTTTTCATTGATACAAAATTGATTACAATCACAAATGATGCTTTGGTGATCTTATGATCTCCAATGATGTTCTTGATGTTTTGTTATTTTTGTTATATCGATTGAATAATTGATTGATATCGTTTCTATGAGTAAGTGACTCACTATTTTAGTATCGATATCTCTCAATCACGTATTCAATCACCTATTGATTGCTATTGGTTGTTTATGAATCGACTATCAATAGCGTATGTGTGTCTATTTTTAATGAGTGCATCCTTGCCTTATATTTTTAGGAAGAGGGATTTTTGGTTTACAATGGAAACTGTAACTTTCCTATTTGTGGAGGCTACAATTGTAACATTCCTAAAATGACATCCTATGTCCTCTGACAGAAAGCAAGACTTCCGTAAATATTGACTTGATGACATCACTTCAGGCAGCTACTTGTTGATCATGTGTTGGTACTTGATGAGTGCTCATGCAAGTTGTTCTTCTGCAGGAATTTGGTCTTCCTTAGGAATTTGGTCTTTTGTAGGAGTTTGTTCTTTCGAAGGAATTTGGTTTTTTATTCTTGGAACTTCATACTCAGGAGCAAACTCTCTTCTTTCACAACAGCAGCATGACTTCAGGACTTGTTCTTCAGTAGATGTTGAGCTTCCGTAGGAAATCTGCGGATGCACATCACTTGTTCAGATATGCTCCGGAGAACATCTACGGAAGAATAAAATTGTTCATCCGCAGTTGTTGTTGTACTTTGTCATTTTTTCCAAATTGACCAAGTATAATGTTTTCCTGCAATCACATAAAATCAACACAAATAATATTTGGGTTAACATATATTTAATGCATTATAAAATGATAAAGAATTACAGAAGTTCATTACAAGAAATGATTCATCATCTAAACCTATACAAAAGATCTAGGCCTAACAATACTCCCCCTTAGGTTTAGATTCTTGTAATCATCAGTTCAGAGCTCTCAATTCATGAACTCTTCTCAAATTCTTGTGTTGAAGTATTCAATTACATTCTTTTGATCATCATATAAATACTTCATCTTCATTCTCTTCATTTTCTTTAATGTTTTGTAATTCAGTCCAAGAATGTTCTCTTCAGTGGTCAGTGTTGCCACTACATTTTTGTTTGACACCACTTCCAATTCATCTTGTTCTGACATTCTGAGCTCAGTGATTGATTGAATGTCTGTTCCCATAAGTTGACCTGCTTCAAATCTTCTTCTTTTGTCAGCTTTAGCATGTAGCTTGTCAATCACTTGGATGATGTGGACATACAAGCATAAGTCATCTTGAGCTACTTTGTCATTCAATTTTGGAAAATATTTATAATGGAGATAGGATGTGTAGCTGGGATGAAGGAGTTTGATCTCCATTGGGTCAAATAGTCTTATGCTAGAAGCTTTCTTCTGAGGATCATTCCTTTATAGCACAAGCTCTTTTGTTCTCTCCACATATCCCCATTCTGTGATAGGGAATGAGTACTGATTTCCTTCAATGTTTTTTACATATGCTGAAGTTTTGTCTTCATATCCAAGTCTTCTTAAAATTCATCATCAACTAAGTGAGATGAGCTAGAATGAGACCTTTTCTACCTCTGACTTCTTTGATTATGTATAACATCTTCTCTCTTTGCCTCCTTTAACACATCACCTTTAAACTTGTTTTTGAGTTTTGCAATCAGCATAGAAAAATCTCTTCCCCTTAGGCTGATTGTGTAATTGATGATAGGGATGTTTTGCATTCATCTGGGAGTGATAGAATTATCTCTATCCAATGAAAATATTGCACCATCCCATATGCTCTCTTTATCACAGCATAATCCCATTCAGAATCAAACTTCCATACTATAATTTTGTTTTCTTCTCCTGATCTTGGGGTGGTCGTGCTTAAAAAATTAGATCAAAGAAGATTTTTGTTCAGTTATTTCTTTTACAGCGGTTCCCAGATGCCAGATTTTGTTGGGGATTACATCCTTTGGCTCCCTGATAAGTTTTTCTTTTCCTCTGTGCATATCCTTGCTTTCTACAACTGTTGGCTCAGCATGAGTTTGTTTTGATTATTGTTTGTAAGCAGGATTGGGAGCTCCGGTTCTAAATCTCACACCAGTGTCAAGCTCAACCTTCATTACATATTCCATCATATCTCTTAATTCTCCCACTGATCATCCCTTAAGCTCATGAGACCCATAGTTGTGACTTTCCAACCAACAAGTCATGTTATATTTTGTCAGCTTCTTGTTGTCACAGTGACCCAAATCTTTTCTTATCTTTTCAATGGCTTGGAACTTTGAGAATGTTTCATAGTTGCATACTGGCAGAATTAATCTAGCAGCATCAAATTCTTTTAGCACATGAATCATTTCAGCCATGTTCATATTCTCAACCATGTCATATGGGAACCCATCGTTTATCAGATCCATGAACATTAAGGATTGGGCTTTTTCCTCAAAAATATCTTCATTGGATAATAGCTCTTCATCAGATCTTGCTTCTTCATCATCCTTTTGAGTCTCATCTTTAGTTAAATCTATCCATTCATCATCACTTTCTTCTTCATCAGGTTTAGTTGGCTTGAGAGTAGAAAGATCCACTGATGGAGTGTGCTCAGTAGAGATGGTTCTGGCTTTCTTTGGGGTATCTTCAAGTTGAGTAACTTCTTCTATAGTTTTTCCCAAATACTTTCGTTTCCTATGATATTTGATTGTTGGTTCCTTTGATTTGATCATGGAAAAGACAGAAGTTTCTTTGATTGGCTTTTGCAGGCTAACTCCTTCTTATTCAGCCACTTTCTTCTTTAATCCTTCTATCTCCTCATCTTTGGCTTTTAGCAGATCCAACTGCTCAGAGATAGTCTGTAGTGCATTGTTGAGCTCAGCCATTGCTTTCTCCTTTTCTTGTTTTTCTTTCTTAACAGATTCATAGGACTCAGTTGCAAACTGATCCATTCATTCAATAACTTCATTGTTAGATTCAATATCCTCTTGTAACTGCTTGATTAAAGCTTCTAGCTTTGAGATTGTCTCGACTTTCTTAATTATCTCCCTTTTTATTTTTCTCAACTTCTCCAACTTTTTATTTCCTTTGATGATGAGATTGTTATATTTGGCCACCAGATAACTTTTGCTCACATCTATTATCTCTCAGATCATTTTCATCATGAGCAACTATATTAATGTAGTTACTATTATCTGGTTGTTCAACTACTTCATCATTATCCCCTTCTACATCTAAAAAAACCTCTTTTGTAGCACCATCATTCACAACATCATGCTCATCATCCTCATCAAGATTGTCTAGTTCAGTTTGAGTTGGGCTTTCAGCAGGTGAGATTGGTTCAGTAGCTGTGGGTAAGGAAGTTGGTTGTGTTGTTGGGTGTGATGGAGATTGTTGAAGGTCATCAAATGAGAACACTTCTGTTTCAGCAGAGTTCATTGATGTTTGGGAAAGTGAATAGATAGTGGTTGTGTGTGTTCACTTGGTGGTGAGATGATATGGACAGGTGGTGATATTGGTATGTTAGTAAAAGATGGTGGTGAAGGAGGATTGGGTTCTTGATGTTATGGTTCAGGGGATTCAGCTAGTGGAGTTTCTTGTTGTTATTGATCAGAAGATTCAGCTGATGATGTTTGTTGTTGCTGATCATCAATGTATAGAAGTTCACGAGAAATGCCAGCATTCTCATCAACTACATGAGCAAACATCTCTATTTCTTCTCCTTGATATTACCCACCGATCTTATTAAACACAGATCTTACAAGGTGAGCTTAAACAAACACTTCACCTTCTCTTTCAATATTGGGCATTGCTTCATTAACGATTAGTTGAAGAAATCTTGGAAAAATATACATCTTGTTTTCCTTGTGCACCCCTATATGGTCACACAAGCATCCCAGAATGTATTTGGCATAATTATACGTTCTCCCTTCAAACACACCAATGATTCCTCATGATATATGCCTTGAAAATCTATCCAATCCAGACTTCCTGTTTGACATGCATTTCAAGTACGTGTGACACAGGAATCTGTATGGCTTGCACAACCTCCCTTTCTTGATTTCACCATTCCGATAGTCACCATCATAACCCATTAAGTGAAATACTTTTTGAATGTATTCATGTTAGAATACATCAAGGTGACCCTCTTCTTGATCTCCGAACTCCAACACCCTCCTGATTGTTCGTTCGTCTACCCTCAACTCTTCATTTCTTATTGAAGCAAAAATCACTTGTTCATCATTTTCTTCCTCAATTCTTGTAGAGTTCTAGAAATCCATAATATGCGATTGATATATGACAGGATCCACAGATAAAGCATAGAATAATCTTGATCTTCACAAGTATTTGATAATATCCCTGTAATCCATCGGCTGCTGTATCCTCTGGATTAAGAAAAGCACAGACATTATGATCTTTTTTGAATAGATTAGACATCTTGATATTGTTTGAGAGGTGATTTAGGTGAGGATTGATGTGTGGAAAGTAAATTTGATTGTTGACGGAGAAGGGGTTTATGTTGTGAGTGTTTTTCTAGGTCTGAAAAAATATTTTGAAAAAGTGAATAGAAATGCCAACGGTCAAGGTATCCTTTATACTCTCTTAGACAATTTAAAAACTCTTTTTTAATGTTGTGGGTCCCATATCCCTCTTTACCCTTATGTGGTTATTTGGATAGTTAATTCTTCCGCAGAACATCTACGGAAGGCAAAACTTTCCTTGTTTCAAGTTAATTCTTCCGCAGAACATCTACATAAGGCAAAACATATGCTATTCTTCCGAAGGCAATGATGAGATCAAAATGGATCGATCTGTGATGATATCGTGATACAATTCAATCAAAACAAACACAAGTAATCAAATCTAAGCAAACATATCACAAAAATTCGTAGTTTCATTGATAGAATGCATAGAGAATACAAGTGTAGAAAGAAAATAGTTACAATTCGTTATATGAATATCTATCTATCTACCCATACCTTAACTATGCTATTTATACTATCAATACACAAGGAACAAATATTTACATAAAAGTCCCTATACAATGACAAAAATGTAAAAGACACACAAAGACAAATGTTAATCTTTCAAGAAGCATCTACAATACTCCCCCTAAGATTTACATGTCTTTGGTCTTCAAAAACTTCAGTCTTTAATCTTTGTCTTCAATCTTCTTTTATCTTCAATCTTTATCTTCAATCTTCTTCTTTATCTCTTTCTTCAATCTCCTTCTCTATCTCCAGTGTTGATCTTCAGTCTTCACAAGGCAAAGAAGTCTTCTGGTTCTTCCTTGATCTTGAAAACTGGTTTCTTCATGTAAATCTCCTGCTCCCATAGAGCCTTTATAATAGCTGCTTTGAATTTTCCTGCTAAAATCCCTTGTTCAAGCTTAGCTTCATTTGTTTTGATCTCCATATTGTTCATTACTTCCAAGTTTGCTTAGAAAGACCTGCAATATCAATATTTGCATAACATTCTATAGGTTTAGAATTGTCTTTGCAATAAATCTCCAATACCCCTTTGCTTGAAATTCTTATGAATTCAATGTCTTGGATATCTTTCTTCACAATATTAGCGTATGCTAATGCTTTCCTCAGAGATATCCTCTCTATTGCTGCATTGATCACCTTAATGATCGACACAAAATATTTTTTGTCATTCTTAGCAGTTTCTGGACTCACTTTCTCAAACTTTTGAATTGATAAGAAAGAAATGTAACTAGGATGAAGTAGCTTAAGTTCAAACACACCAAACTATTTAATCATATCTTTATCCCAATCATTCACATTTCTGACCAACTTCAATTCATACGTTTCAGAATTATAAAACCATCTTAGAATCGGTTTTGATTGTTGAAATCCATCAATTACTTTCAATCCAGGATTTGTGACTTTCTCAAAATACTCATCACTGAAAGCATCCAAAAACTTTTCTTCACCAACATCTTTATCAACTCCTTTTCTCTTCTTCTTTAAAGTTTGTTGAATATACTGCTTATCTTCTTGATCACAACGTGTTTTCAAGAAGGAAGGCATTCTATTAATTCCTCTGTTGAGCAACTCTATAAACATTTCACCTCTTTTAGCTTTTGTATGATTTATCAATGGAAGTTTATTCAACTCTTTTAAGTCTTGCACGGGAAGAGATATGATGCTAGAAAAGAAATGATACACGTCACATATTGCATTCACTCTTTTGATTAAGAAGGCATCAAAAACTTCATCATACTTCCATGCAACAATCTTGACTTCTTTTGTTGTGTCTGGAACAATCATAGCATTCAACAACTCAGAGATTGATTTTCCTTTCTGCAATACATTACGTACTAGATCTCCTGCTGAACGTGCCTTGTTCCATAGTTGTTTCTGTTCCAAAGAGACCTGATATGTTTGCTTTTCAGTGTCAGAAAACATTTTCATCAGTTCTTTTCTTTGTTCATGAGCTGAACTTGTCATAGCCATAGATTTAATCTCCCGAGGCTTCAAAATCTTTGTTCTCTTTGTAATTTCCAGGTATTGAGGATTGTCCATATCCATCACTATCATCTTGTTTGTTTGTCTTTCAGTTTCTTGGAAACTTCTTACTAAGTTCCTTAATGATTCACCTTGCAATCTGTTCAATCTCTTTCGTGGATAATTACGCGACTGTAACCACATTCTGAGTGCAGTAATGCTCATATCATCAGGGTTAGGATGATGCAACTCAGATGTAGACAATTCTTCAATATTAATGCTTTCTTGTAATTTGTTCCATTCTCCATGTTCAACTACAATTTCGTTTGGATCAATCGGAGCAACAGATTCAGCTGTAACACATTTTTCATATTCTTTATGAATTTGAGAAACCGTCAAACCATCAAGAAACACCCGATTGTATTTCATTTTAACCAAATAATTGTATTTTTCTTCAACATCAACAGGTACATCATCATGACTTATATCAATTGGTGAATAATGTTCATTTACATTGGCTTCAACCAGATCTTCATCATCTAGAACTTCATTATACCATTCATCATCAAATTCAGCTCCTATATCATCTAAAGCTCTGATAATTTCTTGAACATCAGATTCTTTTTCCTCAACATTCACCTTTTGAATCTTAGATGATGATTCAGGTAAAACTGAAACATCAATATCATCTAATTTCCTCTTTACTTTATCTAAAACAGGTATTCTTTCAACATCAATCGGAGTAACTTCAGAAATAATCATCACTTCAGGAGATGGAGACTTTTGTTTCTCTTTCAACTTTTCTAATTCTTCTTTCAATGATTCATTTTCTTCATTTACTTTCTGTAGTCTTTCTTCCATTGAATCAAAATCTATCATCATCACCTCAAATGTATTCATATTATCATCTCGAATTTTTCTCAACTCATCAATTAACTTGTCTTTTTCTTTCATTTCTTTAATCAAACTTTCATTGACAGCTTTCAACTCTTTAATTGTTTTTAATTGATTCAACCTTTCTTCATTCAATTCAACAATCTTCTTTTATAAATTTTCTTCTTCAGTTAATGCAAATTGATCATTATGCTCTACCATTTCTTCAATCATACTTGCAATTTCTTCACACCTTGATTAATTTCTTTAGTATCCTTATCATGAATTTCTTCAGTAGTTTCATCATGAATTTCTTCAGTAGCTTCATCATGAATTTCTTCAGTAACTTGCTCAGCTTCTTGTATAACAACATCATGATCTATTTCCATTCCATCACCATCATGACCACCATCATCATCATCATCCGAATCAGATGAGCTAGAACTATCTTCTTCATCATCAATATTTTCATTGTCATCATCATCTTCTTCATCCTCTTCAGCTGGTACTTCCTCAATCAAATCAGCTGGGTCAATAGGCTCATCCTCAGTTAAATGATAATGATAATAGTGATATCCACTTCATCATTAGCAACATTGAGAATATAATCAAATAATGGAACATTCTGAGCTCCAGTAACCATTGCCAATCTCATATAAGATACATCAGACATATGCTCTAGCATCATAGTTTCACCACTCATACCATGCACAAGTATGTCTGGATACTCTTCATTTGTGATCATTTGAAGAAATCTAGGATACATGAGATACTTGTTCCTAATTCCCTTTTCAAGATTAAAGATAAAACCATTTAGAATCCACTTTGACATATTGAGTCGTCTATTTGTAGTCAGTCCTACAATGGGTGATGCAATGTCAACAGGGAAAGAATTCCATCCCGCACTTCGTTTTGACATGCAATGTTGGAAAATATAGCATATAAGCTTCCAGTGGTTATATACACGAGCACGAAAGGATTGTTTCTTAGGAAAATGGTCAGGGTGTCCCATTTCCATGAATGTTTGTCTACATTCATCAAACGTTAGCTCGGAAAAATCTTCTGGATCATTAGGTCGTAACCTCAAGGCTTGTCTCATTGAGTCTTCAGAGACTTCAATCATTCTAAAATTCATTATAAACCCTCGGACCACTTTAACTCCATGATCATCAACATTAACATATGCCGTGCTCCAGAACTTCTTAATCAGACGTGCATAGATAATCGGTTGGTAGCACATGGCATATACGTATTTCATCTGTAATAGAAATCTGATCATATCTTCGTATCCTGCAGCATCTTGAATATCCTCGTTTAATAGCGCAGCAACGTTGTGTTTCGGCTCGAACTTTAAATCAGCCATCTGCAAAATGAAGAAGAAATTTAGGCTTTTGAATGTTGAAAAATAACACAATTCAAATTTTATTGACTTTTTAAAAATTTGTGTATTTTAACCATTTTTTACCAACTTGCACTTAAAATTTCTAAGAATTGAACATTCTGTTCAAAATCAGAAATTCATTCAAGTTTAGATTCATTATGATTAACACAATTTAATTCTCAATTTTTATTTTAAAACAAATTTAAATGTGAATTTTTAATCAATTTTCATTTTTATTTAAAAAAATGTTTATTGACTATTCATCTTCTTCCTCAGTCGATGAAGATTCATCACATAATCAACTTTGAAGAACAAACAATTTGAATGCAACATTTTGATCGAAATCATGTGTATATCATCATTCTAACTTCAATTTCAATTTATATTATCATTTCAATTCGACATTTTACAAATTTACACAAGTTAGGGTTTCGAACTGTGACATCCGGTAATTTTCCATTACCAAACTCCGTTAGTTCCGTTAATTCTTGCATACACGTGTCGGGAGCACACATTAGTTGTCATTGAACGTTGGTGACTTAATAATAATTAATAATGATAAACAGATAATTATTCAACTAATAATGTTGGCTATTGGTTGTGATTATGCGATTTAAATATTAATGGTGAATTTTATCGCGTAACGTGGAAACGTGTGTGTTTAATCCGTATGTTTTGTATCTAATAAAGATAAAATATATAATTGTCATTGTTAGTTTATATGCTTATTATTCTAGTTAAAAAAAATTTAAAAGAGTATTTAAAAGCCTAATCTTTATAAAATACAAACTATGAGGGTTAAAAGGGTAATTATTGCTAAATAATTAATCAAAACACAAAACACTAACCCTAAACCATCCATCGGCCGCGACCTGCACTCCCTCCCTCTCCACTTTGCGAATTCGACCCAAGAACAAGCAATCACCCTCGGATTTGATCAATTTCAAGTGATAGAACACGTTAGAATCTTCAATTGCAAACCATTACACATTTAAAGGTTAGATTTTTACATGTTTTTCAAGGGATTTGATTATGGGCGAAAGTTGGTGTTCGAAATATGCAAATGAATGTTGATTCTTTGTTGTTTGATGATGTTAGTTAGGTTAGATTGATGTTAGTTAACGTTGATTATGCAAAAAAGCTTCGATTTTGATGCGTTGTTCATAGGTTACTAATAATAGTAACTTTATTTGTATGGATATGGTGATTTGATGATGAATTGATGTTGTTGATGTGTTTGTGATGATAATGGGATGTTAGATTGTTGATTTGAATGCTAGAAATCCAAGAATGAATGTTGTAGTTCATGTCTTACTAAAGATAGTAACTTTTGGCTATGAAGGTTGAAGAATTGTTATAATTGGATGTTGTTGATCATGTCTAGATGTTATCATGAGCATGAATTGGTATATTATTGATGAATTCAAGAATGTCTTGAGTGTTTGATAGATTTTGGGATGTGCTTTCCCAAAAGGGAAACTTTATTTGCACAAAATCTTGAATATGATGGTTTGAGTATGTTTATGATGTTAGGATCATGTTAGTATGTTCATGGATGATTTCTAAGGTGGTAGAATGTATTATTTGGGTTGTATGAATGTTTAATTGGTTATTTATCTGATTTGGCCTATTGTGGGAATTCATGGTAATGGGTCATATGGGTATGTTAGGACTATTTTTGGTTTGTGGTTGATGATGGTTGAACATTTTGGATGCTATGAATTCTGTTGAATGGCATGTTGATGATCATCATACACGCGTGCGAATCTGAGGCCCCTACTTAGTAGGATTGGCAGGGTTTAGGGTGTGAAGTCGTGAATGGCTTCACATGGCATGTTGTGCATGATTTGATTCTATGTATGATGCATTGGTTGTGTTGTAACTATGTTGAGCACGATAATTGTTTGAGATTCGCATAACTGGTATGATATCTGGCTGTATGATGATCTAATTAGTACATGTGGTTAATGAAGTGTTATATGTAATCAGTTTGTATGTTAATCATGTGTGATAGGCTGTTATGCTTGTTTAAATGGAATTTCATGTATAATGTCACCAAGGGTCAACTAGGTCAAATGTGTCTTGTCTTTTAAAACTTTGAGTTCTTTGGTTTGTAAAGCACTTAGGGTTTCAATATGATTCTATGTACACGTACTTATGTACTCTCGTGTTCTAGGTAACCTTTGAAGGGTTGTCTTTGCACCTATCACCAGTTCTCTTTAGGCATTATCTTTACACACCAGGTGAGTTCATGCCCCTCTTTTTTATAAACCTTCTTCTTGAGGGAGGTAGCATACTTGTACTCAAATGCTATTTTATTATTATAAGCTGTGTATGTTTTAACATAGTGCTTAATACCTTGAAAGTCCTCACACTTTCGGATCGTTAATAATGGTCACTAGCGGGAAATCTTGGGTAGTACTACTGGGTCTGACGAGCCCCACCTGTACGACTCGAGGTCAAACGGGTACAATATTGTCCTAGACACAAATATCGTCACTACCTGGTAAGTCGTGACGGGAGGCAACAAACGCAACACAGTCCGCTTCGATCGTGAAATCACTATGGTTATTACTTGTGAATATAGACTAGATATCTATTTCAATGCACTTCTTATGTTATGCAAATGTTATTGTTTATGATACATGCAAACTCTTGAACTCACCAACCATTGTGTTGACATTTTAGTATGCTATTCTCAGGTTGTTAACTCTGCTTGCCATTAGGAGCACCACACGGGTCCAGCATGCATTCTAAGACTCTATTTTAAAGACATGTTTGTTGGTATCTATTTACGAGTGTTTAAATGTTTGGGTTGGCGCATGTTTTACCAAATATGCATTTTTATATTTTGGGTTTGTCTCATTTACAAAACGCTTCCGCATGGTTTTAAAGTTTGAACTTTGGTTGGTTTTATTTTAAATGTGGCATATAGTGTCGTTCTGAGTAACTATTGACTGTGATCCTGGTTTGTTCACACGCCTTGCGGTAAAACTCCGTACGTGGATTTTGAGGGTGTGACAGATTGGTATCATAGCCATTGGTTATAGGGAACTAGGTTGCATACACACAATACCCTATAACCGCACAGTTGTTAGTTACTTATCTCTTACTCTCCTTACTGTATACTCATTGGCATACGCAAAGCGTACTTCGCAGCATGGCATCGTAGTCCAGAAATTTAGGCAAGAAACCTGCACGATCTGAGTCACCTCATACGTCTCCCGTACCGGATAGGGGATTTAACTGGCCTCGACATCCTTATCCTCCTGGCGAGATAGACTGGGATCAGCCTTTCATACCTCCTGAGCTCGATCCTCCGCGGAACTGGGATTTCTACCCCACCTACATAAACCGTATGGCTTATAGAGAGCGCGTACCACTAGTAGCTCCTACAAAACCTAGGACTAGGTCATCGACCGCCTCTGCATTGCCTACTCTTCCTACCTTGAGCATCCCTCTCGAGCAGGCGTTTGCAGCTTTGGTAGCCACTCTAGACACGGAGCGACAGCGGATTAGAGGACTCACTGATGAGAACTCTGCATTACGATCTGAGATGCGTCAGTTATGTTTCCAGGTAGAGACGCTTCAGGAGCGACTCTCGATGGCCATCGTGGGCATCATACTCTGGCAGGCAACGTTGTAGCACTTAGTGGGCGCATGGATGCACAAGATCACCATAACATAGTGATCGATGATAGGTTTGCTGATTTAGAGGCACAGCTAGCAGCACTTCAGGTTGCTGAAGCCCCTGCACCTTTGGTGGATCCTGATGAGGAAGACCCAGAAGAGGGACCCGAGGAAGCCCCCGAAGAAGAACCAGCAGAGATGGATGAGGACAGTGACGGATATGACGTACTGGACTGATTCCACTTTTAAATGACTTAGACTATGTAGTGTTTCTTTTCTTTGAAACCTATGTGGGAAGGGTTGTTTCCCACCAACTGACAAACTTAAATTTTGACATTGATGGAATATTTTGTGACTCGATTGCAATTTATTTATCTTTGGTTATTATTTCTGTGATAAATGTTGTGGTTGTGGTGAATGCATTATTTCTTATTGTTTACTGTACCTTGATGAGATTACTGTGTTGGATGTTACTCATTATTGTAATTGTGAATTGTAAAGTGAAATATGGACGCACGAGGAAGAGGACGTGGGCGTGGTCGTGGACGTGGCGACGGAGGCCGTGGTGCCGAAGCCATAAACATGACGCCTGCGGAATTGGCGGCATTAATTAACGAACATGTTCAGGCGGCAGTGGCTGCTGGCCCAACCGGGACAACCAGCAGGTAAATGATAACGAGAGGTTAAACTAATTATTCTAGTTAATTGTCTAGGATATCTGACTAATGTTTGGGTTGTCAAAACAGGACCACCACATGTACCTACAAGTCCTTCATGGACTGTAAACCCCATACCTACAGCGGGACGGAAGGAGTTGTAGGGCTTGTAAGGTGGTTTGAGAAGACAGAGTCTGTCTTCGCAAAATGCAACTGCCCGCCTGCTGATCAGGTGAAGTATGCCACCGGGACATTGGAAGGCGCAGCACTTTCCTGGTGGAATGCCCAGGTGCAAATGCTGGGTCAAGCCATGGCTAATGAACTACCTTGGGAAGAGTTTAAGGGGATTATGACCGAACAATACTGCCCGAAATGAAGTGCAGAAACTGGAGATTGAGTTCTGGCAACTCAAAATGCAAGGCTCAGAAATTGAAGCCTACACGACCCGTACTCATGAGTTAGCCACTTTATGCCCAGGGATGGTGAATGAAATGCACAAGAGGGCTGAGCATTATATACGGGGATTGGTGCCCGAAATTCAAAGTATGGTAACTGCCTCTAACCCCACTACCATACAACAAGCTATCCGAACAGCCCATAGGCTGACTGATCAAGCAGTAGAGCAAGGTCGATTACCTAAGCGGGGTGCGGTGGCAAGCGTGCCCGACCATAAAAGCAAGTGGGATGGTTCAAGCAACAAGGGATCGTCATCCAGCAGCCAATCTTCACCTCAACAACAGCAGCAAAGTCAGCAACAGCAACGGAAGTTTGATAACAATCGAAGCTTCAACCAGGCGACCCCTCAAATCAAGGACCCGGTGGGTATGGCGGAAGACAGCCGAAGTGCAACCGGTGTAACTACCACCATGTGGGTCGATGTGATAACTTCAAGTGCCAACGTTGTGGGAAGATTGGTCACGCAGCCAAAGACTGCCGGGGTGAACTGATGAAAAAGCCACAACAATCACAAGAAACTCCGAAAGGTTGTTTTGAGTGCGGAAAAGAAGGCCATTACAAACGCAACTGTCCCCAACTTAAGAGCAATGGTAATGGCAACAACAACAATGGAAACAACAGCAACAATAACAATGGCAACAACAATAACAACAACAAATTAATGGCAACAACAATGGAGGCAATAACAACAATGGAGCCAAAGGAAGAGCCTTCGTCATTGGCTCAGGTGAGGCTCTAAACGATCCTACAACAGTAACTGGTAAATTTTCAGTTAATGGTCATTTTGCTACCGTATTATTCGATACCGGAGCCGATAGAAGTTTCGTGTCCACTAGGTTCTGTAGTCTTTTAAGTGATATGCCCTCAGCCTTAGAATCTAAATACACCGTAGAGTTAGCTGACGGTACCAGATTCACGTAATGCATATTCTTAGAGACTGCAAGATAGAGCTTGCTGGTCATACATTCACCATAGATCTCATGCCTGTTACACTAGGAAGTTTTGATGTAGTAGTAGGCATGGATTGGCTTTCTAGTAAACAAGCAGAAGTCATATGCCATGAGAAGATCATACGGATTCCCATTGGTGAAGAAGTCCTTACGGTCAGAGGTGATAGGAGTGGGGCGGTGATAGGCATCATCTCGTTCATGAAGGCACAGAAAGTTGTTACGAAAGGGTCGACTGTCCATATTGGCACTCGTCATAGATAAACAGACCGAGGAAAAGAAGATAGAGGATATCCCAGTAGTTCGCGAGTTTCCTGAGGTGTTTCCGGAAGACCTGCCTGGATTACCACCTTATCATCAAGTTGAATTCCAAATTGAGTTGACTCCAGGAGCCGCTCCGATTGCGAGAGCACCGTACCGGTTAGCTCCGAACGAACTGCAGGAATTATCTGCCCAACTACAAGATTTGTTGGATAAAGGGTTTATCCGACCGAGTTCGTCGCCCTGGGGAGCACCAGTTCTATTTGTGAAGAAGAAGGATGGTACATTTCGAATGTGCATTGACTATAGGGAACTGAACAAGGTTACTATCAAGAATAGGACACCTAAGATGGATCAAGCTATTACTCTAAGATTGATCTGAGGTCTGGGTATCATCAGCTGAGAGTTCGAGAAGAGGACATCCTCGAAGACTACTTTCCGTACACGATATGGTCACTATGAATTTTGGTCATGCCATTTGGGTTGACGAATGCACCAGCAGTATTCATGGACCTCATGAATCGCGTGTGCAAACCCTATCTTGATCAGTTTGTTATCGTCTTTATTGATGACATATTGATATACTCAAGGACTGAGGAAGAACATGGAGAGCACTTACGTTTAATCTTGGAATTACTTAGAAAGGAACAACTATACGTAAAGTTTTCTAAGTGTGATTTCTGGATACGTGAGGTACAATTCTTGGGTCATATTGTCAACGAGAAGGGAATACATGTTGATCCTGCAAAGATTGAAGCGATAAAGAATTGGTCTGTTCCTAAGACACCAAGCGAGATACGACAATTCCTTGGATTAGCGGGATATTATCGACGGTTCATCGAAGGATTCTCTAAGATTGCACAACCTCTCATAGCCTTGAATCACAAGGGAACGACGTACAAATGGGGCGAGAGTCAGGAATCTTCTTTCCAGTTGCTGAAACAGAAACTGTGTAGCGCACCAATATTAGCGTTACCGGATGGTAGTGATGACTTCGTAGTCTACTGCGATGCGTCTATTCAAGGACTTGGATGCGTCTTGATGCAGCGGGATAAGGTGATAGCTTATGCCTCTAGACAGTTGAAGATTAATGAGAAGAACTATACCACCCATGACTTGGAACTGGGTGCGGTAGTTTTTGCCTTAAAGATCTAGAGACATTACTTGTACGGTACCAAATGCACTATTTACACCGATCACAAGAGTCTTCAGCACATCTTTGAGCAAAAGGAATTGAACATGAGGCAAAGGCGCTGGGTAGAATTACTGAATGACTATGACTGTGCTATTAAGTACCACCGGGGAAAGCAAATGTAGTTGCCGAGCGCTGAGTAGGAAAGAAACTGCTAAGCCTCGACGTGTGCGAGCTCTGCAACAGACGATTAGTACGCATTTACCTGAACAAATCCGTGATGCTCAAACTGAAGCTCTAAGGTAGAAAATATGAGTTTAGAAGGGTTACGGGGAATGGAAAAGCAACTAGAAGTAAAAGCGGATGGAATTTGTTATTTCATAGATAGACTTTGGGTACCTCTACACGGAAATTTGAGAGACTTGGTCATAAGTGAGGCACACAAGTCTAAGTACTCTATACATCCTGGATCTGACAAGATGTATCATGATCTGAAGGCGCACTATTGGTGGCCTAATATGAAAGCGGATGTAGCTACTTATGTGAGCAAGTGTCTGACCTGCTTAAAGGTAAAACTGCAGTATCAAAAGCCATCTGGACTACTACAACAACCCGAGATCCCTACGTGGAAGTGGGATCAGATATCAATGGATTTTATTACTAAGTTACCTCGTACTTCTACTGGTTGTGACACAATATGGGTTATCGTGGACCGATTAACAAGTCTGCTCATTTCCTAGCGATAAAGGAAACAGACAAGATGGAGAAATTAACTCGACTCTATTTGAAGGAGATCGTTTCGAGGCATGGAGTACCGATCTCAATTATTTCTGATCGTGATTCTCGTTTCACATCACACTTCTGGCAGTCGTTGCAGAAAGATTTAGGTACGGAGTAGATATGAGTACTGCTTATCATCCATAGACTGATGGTCAAAGCGAGCATACTATACAGACTTTGGAGGACATGTTATGTGCTTGTGTGATTGACTTCGGGAATAACTGGGAAGTTCACCTACCATTGGTGGAATTTTCTTACAACAACAGCTATCACACTAGCCTAAAGGCGGCACCTTTTGAAACTTTGTATGGGAGAAAGTGTAGATCACCAGTTTGCTGGGCTGAAATTGGTGATAGTCAATTAACGGGTCCTGAGTTAGTACACGAGACAACTGAGAAGATTGTCCAGATAAGAAACCGCATGGCCGCAGCGCGAGACAGACAGAAAAGCTATGCTGACAAGCGACGGAAACCCTTGGAATTTCAAGTTGATGACAAATCTTATTGAAAGTCTCACCATGGAAAGGCGTAGTTCGGTTTGGTAAGCGAGGAAATCTAAATCCGAGATATGTTGGACCATTTGAGATCTTGGAAAGAATAGGTCCAATAGCTTATCGATTAGCCTTACCTGATTCGCTAAGTGGAATCCATGATGTATTCCATGTTTCAAATCTGAAGAAGTGCCTAACGGATGAAACTATGGTTGTACCGCTGGAAGATGTTTAAGTAGACGAACAGTTACGCTTCATTGAGGAACCGGTCAAGGTAATGGATCAAGAGGTAAAGACACTTACGCAAAGCAAGATACCCATTGTCAAAGTTCGTTGGAACTCGAGACGTGGACCAGAATTCACGTGGGAACGTGTGGACCAAATGAAGCTTAAGTATCCTCAGCTGTTTGAAAAGACGATGCCAACCGGCGAAGGTACTGATTAAATTTCGGGACGAAATTTCTTTCAACATGGGGATGATGTGACAACTCATCCAAAACTCACTCGATTTCGATTTCCTTGTGCCAATGCAGTAGACCAGTGATGGAACACTCACCATGTAACGCAATTTTCGGGACGGAAATTCTTTCAACATTGGGATAATGTGACATCCGGTAATTTTCCATTACCAAACTCCGTTAGTTCCGTTAAGTCTTGCATACACGTATCGGGAGCACACACTAGTTGTCGTGAATGTTGGTGACTTAATAATAATTAATAATGATGAACAGATAATTATTCAACTAATAATGTTGGTTATTGGTTGTGATTATGCGATTTAAGTATTAATGGTGAATTTTATCGCGTAACGTGGAAACGTGTGTGTTTAATCCGTAAGTTTTGTATCTAATAAAGATAAAATATATAATTGTCATTGTTAGTTTATATGCTTATTATTCTAGTTAAAACATTTTAAAAGAGTATTTAAAAGCCTAATCTTTATAAAATACAAACTATGAGGGTTAAAAGGGTAATTATTGCTAAATAATTAATCAAACACAAAAACACTAACCCTAAACCATCCATCGGCCGCGACCTGCACTCCCTCCCTCTCCACTTTGCAAATTCGACCCAAGAACAAGTAATCACCCTCGGATTTGATCGATTTCAAGTGATAGAACACTTTAGAATCTTCAATTGCAAACCATTACACATTTAAAGGTTAGATTTTTACATGTTTTTCAAGGGATTTGATTATGGGCGAAAGTTGGTGTTCGAAATATGCAATGAATGTTGATTCTTTTTTTTTTGATGATGTTATGATGTTAGTTAGGTTAGATTGATGTTTGTTAACGTTGATTATGCAAGAAAGCTTCGATTTTGATGCGTTGTTCATAGGTTACTAATAATAGTAACTTTATTTGCATGGATATGGTGATTTGATGATGAATTGATGTTGTTGATGTGTTTGTGATGGTAATGGGATGTTAGATTGTTGATTTGAATGCTAGAAATCCAAGAATGAATGTTGTAGTTCATGTCTTACTAAAGATAGTAACTTTTGGCTATGAAGGTTGATGAATTGTGATAATTGGATGTTGTTGATCATGTCTAGATGTTATCATGAGCTTGAATTGGTATATTATTGATGAATTCATGAATGAGTGTTTGATATATTTTGGGATGTGCTTCCCAAAAGGGAAACTTAATTTGCATAAATCTTGAATATGATGGTTTGAGTATGTTTGTGATGTTAGGATCATGTTAGTATGTTCATGGATGATTTCTAAGGTGGTAGAGTGTATTATTTGGGTTGTATGAATGTTTAGTTGGTTAGTTATCTGATTTGGCCTGTTGTGGGAATTCATGGTAATGGGTCATATGGGTATGTTAGGACTATTGTTGGTTTGTGGTTGATCATGGTTGAACATTTGGATGATATGAATTCTGTTGAATTGCATGTTGATGATCATCATACACGGGTGCGAATCAGAGGCCCCTACTTAGTAGGATTGGCAGGGTTTAGGGTGTGAAGTCATGAGTGCTTCACATGGCATGTTGTGCATGATTTGATTCTATGTATGATGCATTGGTTTTGTTGTAACTATGTTGAGCATGATAATTGTTTGAGATTTGCATAACTGGTATGATATCTGGCTGTATGATGATCTAATTAGTACATGTGGTTAATGAAGTGTTATATGTAATCAGTTTGTATGTTAATCATGTGTGATAGGCTGTTATGCTTGTTTGAATGGAATTTCATCTATAATGTCACCAATGGGTCAAACGGGTCAACTAGGTCAAATGTGTCTTCTCTTCTAAAACTTTGAGTTCTTTGGTTTGTAAACACTTAGGGTTTCAATATGATTCTGTGTACACGTACTTATGTACTCTCGTGTTCTAGGTAACCTTTGAAGGGTTATCTTTGCACCTATCACCAGTTCTCTTTAGTCATTATCTTTACACACCAGGTGAGTTCATGCCCCTCTATTTTTATAAACCTTCTTCTTAGGGGAGGTAGCATACTTGTACTCAAACGCTATTTTATTATTATAAGCTGTGTATGTTTTAACATAGTGCTTAATACCTTGAAAGTCCTCACACTTTCGGATCATTAATAATGGTAACTAGCGGGAAATCTTGGGTAGTACTACTGGGTCTGACGAGCCCCACCTATGCGAATCGAGGTCAAACGGGTGCAATATTGTCCTAGACACAAATATCGTCACGACCTGGTAAGTCATGACGGGAGGCAACAAACGCAACACAGTCAGCTTCGATCGCGAAATCACTATGGTTATTACTTGTGAATATAGACTAGCTATCTATTTCAATGCACTTCTTATGTTATGCAAATGTTATTGTTTATGATAAACTCAAACTCTTGAACTCACCAACCAATGTGTTGACATTTTAGTATGCTATTCTCAGGTTGTTAACTCTGCTTGCCATTAGGAGCACAACATGGGTCCAGCATGCATTCTAAGACTCTATTTTAAAGACATGTTTGTTGGTATCTATTTACGAGTGTTTAAATGTTTGGGTTGGTGCATGTTTTGCCAAATATGCATTTTTATATTTGGGTTTGTCTCATTTACAAAACGCTTTCGTATGGTTTTAAAGTTTGAACTTTGGTTGGTTTTATTTTAAATGTGGCATATAGTGTCGTTATAAGTAACTATTGACTGTGATCCTGGTTTGTTCACACGCCTCGCGGTAAAACTCCGCACGTGGATTTTGAGGGTGTGACACGAACGCCCGAATAGGATCAAAACACCCAACTCAATTCAAATTGTTAAACTGAAATTTCTATGATTTTAATCATCGACTTAAATTTAAACTCTGATATTATCACTATAAAATGCAAAACAAGATCAAAAATCAATCGAAGAGAAGCAGTAGTATATCTAGTGACTAGGTTTTGAGAGTTCAGGGGTTTTTATGAATGAAATTAGAAATCACAAAGTGTTGTTTATATACTAAGTGAAAAATTTTAGGCGCATTAGCACTGTTTGTTCGCATGGACTCAGGCACATGAGCATTGTTTGTGCCCATGGGCTTAGGCGCATGAGCACTGTTCAGACGCATAAGCACTCTGTAGGCACTTTTTCACTGTTCAGACGCATAAGCACTCTGTAGGCACTTTTTTACACTTGGAAACATGGGAACTGTTTAGGCGTATGGGAAGGATAAAACGCCCAACACTTGATCACATTTTCAGACTTATGACAACTGTTTAGATGCATGACAACTGTTTAGACGCATGAGGTTTTCTGAAACGTCCAACACTTGTACAAATCTTGAAAAATCATCATGCTCCTAAACCTGGAATTATGAACACTGTTTAGACGCATGAGATGACTTCCATGTTTCCCAACACTTGTAATTTCTAGATCTTCCACCTGTACACTGTTTAGAAATATTAATATTAAAACAGTTAATCAAATTTTGACTTTAATTAGTCATAATTTGACTTTCACTCAAAATTTTCAAAAATTAACCCTCAATTTTGAACTTTTGACATTTAAATTTTAATTTTTATTTTGAAAATTTTAATTTTTATTTTTGTGACCTTTTTATTTTTGTTTTAATTTTTCAAAATAATTTTCCGTCATTTTAGTCTTTAATTTTTAACAAAATAATCTCATTTAACTTTTGCAAGAAGCTTTTCCATTAAAAATGTTTTTCAGGTTCATTTTTACATTTTGTTACACACACATGCTTGAACATATGTAGCATCCTCTTTTCCATCCAAAACATTAGATTTTAATTTTTCATGATTTTACATATCTAGAAATTTGACAATCAGTTTTCTTTTACTCACCGTAAACTTTTAAGTTTGAGAAACTTAGAAGTTTCTTGAATTTTGTCACATGAAGAGCATACTAATCATTGTTAAATTGCCTGCACACAGAAAACATGCAAAAATTAAAATGAAACAGAATAAAAATCTAATATTCACAATGAATCATGTCTGCAGTGAGATCATATTAGCAGTGATCAACAAATTGAAATAAAAAAATGATGGATAGTCACAGACAGTGATTAAATCCTGATCAAGTGTGTTCCAGGTCAGCAGTTCTGTAGCAAAGGAGACACTAAATCTAAGGACAGAAAATGAGTGCTTTTGGCAAGGTACTCCGCACACTTGCTTTTTCAACTCTTGGATTTCTTAAGGTATGATTAGATATGACATTATGTGAGTCACACTTAGACTTAGAGAGGTTAATTCTCATAAAGATATGCAAGAAGTCACTTTTCTCAACTTGTTAACCGGGTATATACTATAACCAGATCTCATTTGGTGTTTGTGCACATTGGCATCTTGTTACATCAGAGAGTATATCCAGGTCTGTAATCACTTACAACAAAGGATATCTCATCACTTTAGGTCTATGGTGACTTATAACAGAGAAGTGTTAGATGCATTACATAATTAGACCTCAATGGTTATTCATATCGCCATTAGGTGTGAGATTTGTCTTAACAAGCAATCAATTTCAAAAATCAACACTACTCATTAGTGCTAAGATAGAGATACATGAATGCATGAGTGATTTAGTTTAATCACAAGAATTTACTTTTTCAGTCTAATTGCATGAGCTTACTTGCACATCATATCTGATCACGTCAGACTTGAATCATAAGCGAAGTACGTAACTGATCATACTAATGTTCTATCATTTCTCATGTATTGCAAAACAAATTCATTCCTATATAATTAATAAGGAAAAAAACTATTTTTGTGATTTTTGGTTTTATATTTTTATCTTTTGTTTTTCAATTTTCTATTTTTGTATTTGGTTTTTGTTTTTTATAATGAACATGCACATTCAAAAAAATAAAATCAGGCAATTAACTTTGACAGGTTCTCTGACTGTGTCCTATTCATATAAGAGAGGGTTCTGATCATATTTAGACTCAATTAACTGAAATACTCAAAAACCAGTTTTTAGATGTGATTAATAAGACCAATTGACTCTACCAAATACTCAAACCTTCTGGTAAGAAGGCTTTAGTAAAAAGGTTGGCCAACTGTTTTTCAGTAGCAATCTGAATCAAAATGATTAAACCTATTTCATAGTTATATTTGAGAAAATGATATCGAATTTCGATATGTTTTGTTTTAGAATGTTGGACAGAATTAGCTGTAATGAACATAGCAGCTGTGTTATCAATATAAATAGGTGTTTTAAGAAAGTTGAACCCGTAATCCAGCAGTTGGTTTTGTAACCAAAGGATTTGAGAACATCCTGCTGAAGCAGCAATGTACTCAGCTTCTGTAGTAGAAACAGAGACATTTGTTTGTTTCTTGCATTGCCATGAGACTAATCTAGGTCCTAAAAATTGACATCCACCCATTGTTGATTTTCTATCTTGACAACATCCGCCATAATCACTATCAGTATACCCATGTAACTCAAAGTTTCCTTCATATGGATACCATAGCCCTAAAGCCAGTTTACCTTTGAGATACCTGAATATTCTTTTGATAGCAATTAAGTGGGATTCTTTCGGGTCTGATTGATACCTAGCACAGACACTAACAACATACATAATGTCTGGTCTAGATGCAGTAAGACACATCAAAGAACCAATCATCGATCTATATAATGTTTGGTCTACTGATTTTCCTTTTGGATCAGGCTCAATCTTGGTGTTCATATCAGTTGGAGTTCTAATTGACTGACAATCTTGCAGCTTAAATTTCTTCAAGAGTTTGTCGACGAACTTCTCTTGGTTGATAAAAATACCATCTGCAGATTGCTTAACTTGTAGTCCAAGAAAGAAATTTATCTCTCCCATAGAACTCATCTGAAATCAAGATTTCATGATTTCTTCGAATTCATTGCACATTTTTGGACTTGTAGAACCAAATATGATATCATCAACATACACTTGTACATATAAGAGATCATCAACATCCTTCCTTATTAATAAAGTTGGATCGATTTTCCCTCTCGTGTATCCATGTTGGATTAAGTGCTGTGACAATGTCTCATACCAGATTCTAGGGGCTTGATGTAGTCCATATAAGGCTTTGCTCAACTTGTACACACGATGTGGATATGTAGCATCTTCAAAACCTGGAGGTTGCTTCACGTACACATCATCGGTGATAGAACCATACAAAAATGCACCCTTTACATCCATTTGAAACACTTTAAATTTCATGAATGATGCATAAGCCAGGAAGACACGAATAGATTCAAGTCTTGCAACTAGAGCAAATACTTCATCATAATCAATACCTTCTTCTTGAGTGTATCCTTGTGCAACGAGTCTCGCTTTATGACAACACAATAGTAAGTGTCTTGAGGTTAAAAGGGACTATAGTTGTGATGTTGGATGGTTCTTGTGAATACGAGATGTCGGAATCTCATCTCCTTGAACATGAACATCTAGATTGGTTTGATTCAAGTTGGAAAGCTAATGCAATAGGCTTGAGGAATGCGGATTGAAATTGGGAACTTGAGTCGGTGAGTTGATAAAGTAATCAAGATTACCGGAATCAACTACATCACCAGAGATAGATGATGTTCTAGACTCAGGTTGTATAATTTCTGTAAAATAGAATGATCATTATCTTGATGAGACTGATCATCATTATTTGACTGAATGATAGAATCTCTAACAAAAGAAAAGAAGGGATAGTTTGGGCTTGAATCATCTGCATCGTCAGAATCCGAATCATCGCTGAATGAACCAAGATCTCCTTGAATTTTCTTTTCACCTGTAGAATCAAGCAAGTTAGATTGATTAAACAAGTTGGATTGAAAAGAGTTGACAATGAATCTAAATCAAATAACCATGCAGGACCATTTGACACTGATAGAAAAGAGTTTTCAAGAAATTTAACATTGAATGTTTCAACTATAATGTTAGTCCTAGAGTTATAAACTCGATAGGCCTTTGAAACAGATGAATATCCAATGAAAAATCTATCATCAGATTTTGATTCAAATTTTCCTAAATAATCACTTGAATTCAGAATCATAACCGGACAACCAAAAGATTTAAGAAAATCTATGTTTGGTTTCCTGCCAATCATTAACTCATAAGGAGTTTTCAGTTTGTCTTTAACAATTAATGAACGGTTCTGAACAAAACATGCTGTTGATATTGCTTCATCCCAGAATGTGATCGAAATTTTAGCATCGGCTAACATGGATCGTGCTGCTTCAATCAATGTTCGGTTCTTCTTTTTAGCAACTCCGATTTGTTGAGGAGTTCTGGGAGCACTAAACTGATGAGCTATTCCTTTCTCTGCACAAAACATGTCAAGAGTTAGATTTTTGAATTCCGTCCTATTATCACTTCTAATTATTTTTACTTTTTGATTAAGTTGATTTTCTACTTTTATGATGAATTCTTTTATTAAATCAGCGTTTCAGATTTAGCATTTAGAAAGAAAACCCATAAAAATCTTTTGTAGTCATCAATGATAACTAAATAGTAAGATTTTCTTCCAATACTCTTCACGTTGGTTGGTCCAAAAAGGTCCATATGCAACAACTGAAGGGGTTTGGAATTAGAGTTTATCAACTTGTACTTATAAGACGCTATGTGATGTTTCCCCTTTAAACATGCTGAGCATAAATCAGTTGTGGCAAACTTCTTTGATGGAAGGCCAATAACATGATTTCCCGCTACAAGCTTGTTCATATTCTTGAAGTTGGAATGTCAGAGACGTCTATGCCAAAGATGGCTTTCATCATTTGATGCTTTAGCAAAGAGACAAGTTGTTTTTGTAGAAGAGTCCACTTGAGACATATCCAGTTTGTATACGTCTCGGTCTCTGACAGTTTTAACAACCACGCTATCCTTGCTTATCTGAAATCCTAGCTTCAAGATATAACAGGAAGAATCATCAAAAAGTACAGAGAGCATTTATCACAAATTTGGGATACGCTTAACAAATTAAAGTTCAACTATGAACAGAAGTTGACTTTATCAAAGCTTAAAATCCTGTTGGATACTGTTCCTTCTCCGGTTATTTTTCCACCTGCATCACCACCAAAGGTGACATGCGTTCCATCTTTTAACTTAAAATCTTATAATAAGGCCTGATTGCCTATCATATGCCGGCTACACCTGCTATCCATATACCAAGTATTGATTGGTCTTCTCGGGCGTACCTGCAAAACAAAACAATTTAAGGTGAATTATCTACCCAAGCCGAAATGGTCTTGGGTTTTCCAAACTTGTCAACAATAGTAAATTGTTTAAAGTGAAGTTTGTTAACATCGGGTTTATTCTTTATGAATTTACAAATTCTGTTATTCGTAACAAAATTATTCTTGCTTGGAAAATTCATGCTTTTTGACAGACCATTGTTTGAAAATCTTTTATTTTCAAAACTTTTGTTATTAATTCTCACTGACCTTGGAATGAAATTATCATTGAAGTATTGTTTAGGTCTCACTAAATTATTCTGTTGAAAGTGTTCAAACCTAAGGAGGGTTGGTGTGTTAATCTTTGAAAATCAACATTTTGGTTTCTTTTATATTGCGTATTAATAACCTTTGCGTACTATTGAGGTGGCAAATCCTCTCCTCTGTGAATTCTTTCTAAAGTAACAATCTTTAGTGTTGTGAGTTTGCTCATCACAGTAAGTACAGTATTTGTTAAAATAACACTCTGAAGTTGAGTGATTTCTCATATCGCAAATGTGACAGTATTTGTTAAAAAAACATTCAGCAATGTTGTGATTGTACATGTCACATATTTCCCAGTACCTCTGTGGAGTTTTAAACAATTGTTTATTATCTTTTGATGTTGACGCTACATTTGTTCCTTGTTTAGGTTTAGTCGTCTGACAAATTTTGTTTTTGATTTGACAAAATTTCTTTTGCACATTTTGTTTTGTCTTTTGAACATGAACTTCATTCTTGTTTCCTTAGATACAAATCCTTTAACGTCAGCGGAAGACATAGAATCTGAACCTGTTTTCAGATCAGAGGTTGATTTGTTCTTTGGGGTTTGCTTAATATCTTGAATTGGATTCATGTTTAACATACCAGTAGACACAAATTTAATTGGTTTAAATTTATTTGTTTGATTTGTTGTCTGTGTCTGATTTTCTTTAATTTGATCGTTTTTAGCTTTATTCATTTTTCTTCTACTTCTCTGGTTCCTTGATTTTATGGAACATGATTTTACTTGAGATTGAACATCTTCAGTGTACAATTCTTTTCATTTTCTTTCTTTTTCTGGTCCTTTGCCATTTAATAAATGTAGGATTATTTAGACCATATGAGTTAGAATCTTCTAATGTTACTTCTTCTTGTTTAGTAATTACTTCCTCCAAGACAGATTCTTTTGGAACAAAATTTTCTTGCTTTTTGGTCTTGGTTCATAAGATTTGACTTTAACCGGATGACCGTTTTTGATCTTTTCTGTATCCTTTTCTTCAAAAATTTCTACATTAGCTTTCTCTTCTTAATTATCAGAAATCTTGTTCTTGTTTTGGAAAGCTTTGAGTTTTGCCTTATTCTCAGGTGAGTGATCGTGTGTATTAAAGTTTTCTGGCAAAGTTTAGTTATAGATTCAGGCATTGGTTTGTGAGTGAAACCTTATCCTTCTTTTTTTTTTTATCTTTTCTTTCACTTACCAGTTGTTCCATGTTGTTTGGAACTTTTGACTTTAGCAAGATCAACTTGAGTATCAGCATGTGCTATTTTCTCCTGTTCTAAGTTTTTGGTCATTTCTTCAAGTTATTTTGAAACTATTTCAAGTTCTTTTAAAGTTTTGTTCCATGAATTTTGTAAAGAGATGATCTTTTCATCTGACACTTTGTGATCATTTTTGAGTTTATTATGCATCAATTCCTCTTGCTTTAGTTTTTCACATATTTTATATGAGTAATTTATGCAGTATTCAACGTGTTCAAAACAAGATTTTGTGCATAGTTTTTCTCTTACTTCTGATGGTATTTCAGGATATTTAGGAGGAGAGGTCTCAGAGCTAAAAATTTCAACCTTTGGTTGATCAGACTGTGCCATCAATGCAACTTCTTCTGAATCCTCTTTAGGATCTGACTTGTCACTCCAGTCATATTCTTGTTCTTCATTCTCAGAATCATATTTAGCCTTTGGATCATTGTCGTCTACTAATCTTCTCCTTGAACTTTTGCAATAAGGAATAAATTAGATGTTAGATCAGCAGTAAATTGCTCAGCATAAGCACTCCAACCATATACATCTTTAATATTGACAACTAGAGCTTTCTTAGGCTTTTCAGATGACTTAGAATCATCTTTCATTTCAGGCATTGGTAAGCTTTGGTATGGTTTCTGGAATGTCTTCTGAGATGATTGTTGAAATTTCTGATTGCTTGAACTCGATTGGCCATTCCCTCCTTTGTTTCTAGGAGCTTTTCATTCTCTTGAAAAGTGGCCATAACTATTATAGTTGAAACACCTAGATTTAGACTTGTCAAATCCAACAATCTTGTTAGCACTTGGCTTGTAGTTCCTGTTGACATAAGAGTCTTTCTGAGTCCTGTATGCAATCATCACCATTTGCCAATTCAGATCCATTTCCTCCATGTCATCTAGATCCATTTCGAATAAGTCCTACAAAAAAAATCTAATTGAGTTAAATGACTACCTTGATAAGCTTAAAAACTAGCCATAAAAGCAGTAAAAGCATATTTGGACTCTTCATCCTGTAATAGGATGTTAATGACATCTTTAACTTTGCTAGATTTAGCAGAGTTAACAGATGGAGTCTTATTTTAAGGTTTAGAACTTTAAGGAATAGGAGGAGACTGAGGTTGTGGCTGAGATGTATAAGCAGGAGCACTTGTATAAGAAGAACCAGTAAAGAACCCTGCTCCTACAAACAGATCACCCTCTTCTTCAGGTAAACTCTCATTTTTAGCCATAAATGCATTTCCACAATACTTGCTGGAGAAGCAACATATTTGTACTGAGACATTGAAGCTGCTCTATCATTATTCCTTGAGCTTTCATCAATTTCAACAGACTCAATTTTGGCTATCAACAGATCATGATCCATAGGAAATTTCTCAGTATGCTTTAACAGTGTAACTGTTTGCTTCCATGAAGATGGAAGAGCATTGAGAAGCCTAAAGTTTAGATCTTTTAGATCACTTTTGATACCAGCTGTTGACATCTCAGTTGTGAGTTGCATAAACCTATTCATCATTTGGTTTATAGTTTCACCAGATAAATGCTCAAACAACTCTAATTGCCTCTTCAGTTTTGCTTCTTGAGATCTTGAACTCCTTACCACCTTCATAAATTATCTTCAAAGCCTTATACATGGTATATCCCGTTTGATATCCATCTAGTCTTGTTAGGACTTCAAGAGGTAGTCCTTTACAAATCAGAGAATATTTTTATATCATTCTTAACTTTCTTTAAATCATCACCTTGCAATCCATCTTTAGGGTATGGTTCTGGAGAGTCTTTAGTGTAGACAAATCCTCCATCAGGACCATCTGAAGTGATATAATGTGAGGACCTCTTTTATTGATTTCCATAGATCAGTATCAATAGAATTAAGGTGATGTTTCAGTCTAAGTGACCAATTCTTAAAATCAGCTCTGTTCTTTAGTTTAGGAACTCTATTCTCTGAGTCTTCTGATTTCACCATTTTTAATTTTGTATTTAGAAAAAGATTTGTTTTTGTTGTTTTTAAGTTTTGAATGAAATTAATGAATTGAAAATTTTTTTTTATTTTTTTTTAAGTTTTTGAAAACTTTCTGAAAATTTTCGAAGTGTTGATGTTGATGCGCCTAAACAGTGATGAAGCGTCCAAACAGTTGTGAACTTCCTTTGACTTTGACTTTGAAACGCTAAGGGATTGCCTTAGAAAATTCTAAAACGCCCAAACTTGTAACTGCCTGAACAATTGTGAAACGCCCAAATAGTTGTCAGATGTCTGGGTATCAAAACGCCCAACCAGTTCAAAAGCCTAAACAGTTGTAATGCGCTAGAATTCTTTGTTTCTGAAAAGATCTAAAGTGTCCACACAGTTGTAATACTCCTTCACAGTGGTAAACGCCTGATCCAAAAACGCCTTAACAGTGCAAAAACACCTGAACAGTTGTCAAGCCCTAACACTTAGGCAATTTTCAGTAGTGTTTTGACCTAATGCGCCAACTTCAACAGATTCAAACGAACTCAGATCTTCTGAAATCCTTCGAAACTTCATGAATTGTCCTAAAATCCTCCAATTAAGTAGGAATTCGATCATTAACAGTCCTCTAACTTCAATTTCATCAAATAACAACAACAAATTGATCTTTGGCTTGAAAATCAGTTCGACTAATGAAAACAAGTTCGAATGATGAAGAACAAGTTCGAACATAGATTTGAACAATTCACTGAACTTGAACGAATTGAACTAAAAATGTGATTCAATTCATGTTTCTAATGATGGTAACATAACTGAATCAACAATTATTTGATTGAATTGCTTATCAATCACAGATTCAAGTGATTCAAAAGTTCAACAGTTAGACAAACTCAAATCACTGAACCAACAACTCTGATACCATTTGATGAGCTCAAAATGGATCGATCTGTGATGATATCATGATACATTCAATCAAACAAACACAGTAATCAAATCTAAGCAAACATATCACAAAAATCATAGTTTCATTGATAGAATGCATAGAGAATTCAAGTGTAAAAAGAAAACAGTTACAATTCGTTATATGAATATCTATCTATCTACCCATACCTTAACTATGCTATTTATACTATCAAGACACTAGGAACAAATATTTACATAAAAGTCCCTATACTATGAAAAAAAAAGTAAAAGACACACAAAAACAAATGTTAACCTTTCAAGAAGCATCTACAGGTAATTTTGATAAAATTTTCTTCCCAAACAAATGTTTATTTTTCTTCCGAAGTTAATTTGATAAAATTTTCTTCCAGAGCAAATGTTTATAAGCTCTATCTTCAAATTCTTTGAAATCTATCAATGCTGATATGATTTGTGTCACACCCTCAAAATCCGCGTGCGGGGTTTTACCGCGAGGCGCGTGACATACCAGGATCTCAGTCATTAGTACCAAGAACGACTCTATATGATTAATAAACAAAACCAGAGTTAACGTTTAAAATACTGCGGAAGCGTTTTTAAAAACAGAAAACCCAAAACAAGTAGTATGTAAAGAGAATGCGTAAAACATACGCGCCCCAAACACAATTATTAATATGAAAATAATCCCAAATTTGTAAACAAGGCAAATGTAGAAACTCAACGATGGTGTGTGTGCTCCTAGGCAACTGGCAACCTTAACCTGAGAATAGCATACTAAACAAGTCAACACATGGTTGGTGAGTTCAAGAGTTTGCGTAATAAGTAAACCGATAAACAGTTTTCAATCATAAGTAGTGTATTGCAATAGATAGCTAGTCTATTAACATAAAAAATTAATCATAGTGATTTCGCAATCGAAGCTGACTGTGTTACGTTTGTGCCTCCCGTCACGACTTACCAGGTCGTGACGAATATATGTTAGGACAAAATTGCACCGTTTGACCTCGAGTCGCACAGGTGGGGCTCGTCAGACCCAGTAGTACTACCCAAAATTTCCCCGCTATTCAATATTAACAATCCGAAAGTGTGAGGACTTTCCATGGTAAACAGCACTATATCAATATTATACACACTCACATATAAAAGCGTTTGTGATCAATAGTATGCTATCTCCCCCAAAAGAGATTATGTAAAATGAGTGGGGCAAGAACTCACCTGATGCGCGCAAGAATTAACTTAGAGCTTAACTTGAAAGAAAGAGGGGAAAGACAACCTTCAAAGGTCACCTAGAACACAAGAGTACATAAGCACGTGTACACAGAATCAACATGAAACCCTAAGTGCTCTACAAAACAAGAGACAAGGTTTAAGAAATACAAGACACATTTGACCCAGTTGACCCGTTGACCCGTTGGTGACATTATAGGTGATAACTCGTTAATACTAACACAACAGCATATCATACATGATCAACATACCACGTGATTACATATAGCACTTCATTATCCACACGTACTACCTAGATCATCATACAACTAGATATCATACAAGTCATGCGAATCACAACAGGCCAAAACAGGTAACAAACCAAAATCAACATCCCTATAACCTAAACAACACATTTCATCACCTTAGAAACCATCCATGAACACACTAGCATGATCCTATATCCCAAACATGCTCAAATCATCCAATTCAAGGATTTGCACAATAAAGTTTCCCTTTTGGGAAAGTACATCCCAATTCATAAAAACACCAAGACATCATGGATTCATAATTTACATACCAATTCAAGTCCATGACGACATCTAAACATGATCAACAACACCTAATCATCATGATTCATCAACATTCAACACCAAAAGTTACTATTTTTAGCAATGTATGAACTATAAGACATCTTCTTGATTTTAAATTGTTCATATCATCAACCTAGCATCTAATCATCATCACAACACATCCATAACATTCATACATCATCAATCATCAATTCATGCAAAATAAAGTTCTATTATTAGTAACCTATGAACAACGTATCAAAATCATAGCTTCTTGCATAATCTACGTTAACTAGCATCTATACAATCCAACTAACATAATAGCATCAACAAACAACCAAAACTAAAATCAAATTCAGATTTTCGAATAGGTTTCGGCCCTAATGTAATTTCATAAAAACTTGTAAAATCCAACCTTTATTGCATACTTGACGTTAATTAACATGTAATCTATCTAGTAAACACATTAACATCAACAACTAGGCATCAATCGACCACCAATTGTAGTTTTCGCATAGAACTTTCGGCCAACATGAAGAATCATCAAAAACATATAAAAATCTAACCTTAAATGTGTAATAGTTTGCAATTGAAGGTTCTAACTTGTTGTATGCCTTGAAATCGATCCAAATTCGAATGTGAATGCTTGTTCTTGCTGAATTCGCGATGGTGAGGGTGAGGGAGTGCAGGTCGCGGCCGAATGGGGGCTATTAGGGTTGGGTTTTGTGTTTAAAAAATAATTTTTGCATATACCTTTAAACCCTTGCATTTGTATTTTATAAAAATTAGACTTTTAAATACCCTTTTAAAGCGTTTTAACTAGAATAATAAGCATATAACCTAACAATATAATCATATGCTATCTTCACTAGATACAAAACATACGGATTAAACCACACACGTTTTCACTTACGCGATAAAGTTCACAATAAGCATTTAAATCACATAATCACAACCATAAATCAACATAGAGAAATTATGTTTAACATTATTAATTATTATTAAGTCACCAACGTTCAACGACAACTAGTGTGTGCTCCCGACATGTGTATGCAAGACTTAACGGAACTAACGGAGTTTGGTAACGAAAATTACCGGATGTAACATTATCCCCATGTTGAAAGAATTTTCGTCCCGAAAATTGCGTTACATGGTGAGTGTTCCATCACTGGTCTACTGCATTGGCACAAGGAAATCAAAATGTGTGAGTTTTGGATGAGTTGTCACATCATCCCGATGTTGAAAGAAATTTCATCCCGAAATTTATTCAGTACCTTCGCCGGCTGGCATCGTCCTTTCGAATAGCTGAGGGTACTTAGCTCTTTGGTCTTCACGTTCCCAATGAATTCTGGTCCACGTCTCGAGTTCCATCAAACTTTGACAATGGGTATCTTGCTTTGCTTAAGCGTTTTTACCTCACAATCCATCACTTCGACAGGTTCCTCAATGAAACGTAACTGTTCGTCTACTTGAACTTCTTCCAGTGGTACGACCATCATTTCATCCGTTAAACATTTCTTTAGATTTGAAACATGGAATACATCATGGATTCCACTCAATGAATCAGGTAAGGCTAGTCTTTAAGCCACTGGACCCATTCTTTCCACTATCTCAAATGGTCCAACGTATCTCGGATTTAGCTTTCCTCGCTTACCAAACCGAACTACGCCTTTCCACGGTGAGACTTTTAATAAAACTTTGTCACCAACTTGAAATTCTAAGGTTTTCGTCGCTTGTCAGCATAGCTTTTTGTCTGTCTCGCGCTGCGGCCATGCGGTTCTTATCTGAACAATCTTTTCAGTTGTCTCGTGTACTAACTCGGGGACCCGTTAATTGACTATCACCAATTTCAGCCAGCAAACTGGTGATCTACACTTTCTCCCATATAAAGCTTCAAAAGGTGCCGCCTTTATGCTAGTGTGATAACTGTTGTTGTAGAAAATTCCACCATGGTAGGTGAACTTCCAGTTATTCCCGAAGTCAATCACACAAGCACGTAACATGTCCTCCAAAGTCTGTATAGTACGCTTGCTTGGACCATCAGTCTGTGGATGATAAGCAGTACTCATATCCAATCGGTACCTAAGCTTGCTGTAACGACTGCCAGAAGTGTGATGTGAAACGAGAATCGCGATCAGAAATGATG
>CM046434.1:44655962-44717684 GCA_025506505.1 Flaveria sonorensis
TTTACTTTATGAAATTTGAATCTGTGAAGTTCTCGTGCGAAAGGGGATAGTTCTCGTGCGATAGGATGTTCTTGCGCGATATGTATGTTTTCGTGCGACATGAGGTTTTTGCGTGACTTGTAGTTCTCGCCACAGTGATGATTTGATGTGTAGGATTTAATATGGTAAGGCTCTCTCACGAAATGCTAGTTCTCACACGAGATGATGATGATGTATGTTCAAGTTTTCGCATGGTATGTTGTGATGTGTGATGTGTTTATCTTTTCACGTTAAAATGATTTTAAAATGTTATGTTTATGATGTGACTTTAGTTGATATGTACGTACACGTAAGTAAAGTATTATGTAATGAAAGTGGAAGATAACGATGATGAAAGTGGAACGTAATGAATGAATGAAAGTCTTGCAAGCAAATGATGGAGGTTCATAACTTAATGAGGTAGTTGTTTGCTCAACTGTGTGTAGTTTAGATAACCCTTGATGATGCACAAGGGTCTAATCTTGAGATTGACCATGATATGACGGATCCTTGTCGCGTACCCCGGTACTGTTAGCTTCGGCATGACGTAGGGGTTTATTATAAACCCCGGCACAGTACCAGCATTTTTGCATGACGTGGGGGTATAGCATATGGAAGGATTTATATAAAGATGAATGATGTTAACAAACGAAATGAATGAAAAGAATGATGAATGATGATGAATGATGATGAAAGATAATAAATACTTATATCAAGATGTATGTATGATGTATGATCACGTACGAAGTAAATGAAATGTTTTAACATGAAGTAAAGTATTTTATTATAAGAACTAGAACTCACTCAGCATCACTAACTTTTGTATGGATAATAGTTGGTAGGTAATTTGTTGATGCTGAGGAGGTGCAGGCATGGATTCATAAGCTACTGGGGATAGTTCAAGTCTGGCATCCACATTTTTGAGAACGCTATTATGTTAATACAATTTTTGGGATGTAAATAAACAATGTGATGATTTGATACAATTTCAATTACTGATGAAAAGTATATATCTGCTACAAAATGTTGTGTTTAATGTTTTATACTATGATTGACCATCTGTAAGCGTCCCGGGAACGGGGCCTTACAATACTACTGCCTATGTACTTTAAGGGTATGAGGGTGGTGAGGTATGAAGATTTTGGTGGTTCTTCAAGAGCAGGTGCTTGTCTTTCTTGGACTGTTGATGGAGCGTTGCTGGTTCTATTTCTGTAGAAGGTTGAGGTTAGAGTCAGTGAGGGATCTAAAATTGCCTTGATCATGTTAGAGAATTCTCTGGCCTCATTCATCTTGTCTCGACTCAAAACATGAATCTTCATTTGGCTCATATTATGAATAGTCTCTATAGGAATCTATCTTAGAGATATGGGTTCCCACATAGAGACAGTGAAAAGCCCATCTCTATGAATCAACAGAGAGCCATCAGCATCTAACCTCAAGCTTTACTATATTTCCCAGTTGGAGAGGAACTTTTTTTCTTTTTCTTTGTTCTTTCTTTATGTTTATTCCGTCATAGGCTATATCAGAGTTTTGATGCATTTCAAAAAGAAATACATATCCGCTTCTCCAGCTTGTTATCTATTTCTCTGAAGTGTCTTTTAAAAATGTACTAGATATAGGATTCATCTAGCAATCTCACCTCATATCCACTAAACAACCTAATTTCAGCTTCTTCTTTCCCTCTCCATTTCTTTCAATCACCAACTCATAAGTCTTTTCATCATAAAACACATTTGAGATTGGCTTTGACTTGTGAGTTCCAGCAACCATCTTCCTTTTCAGTGATTCAGTTGGTTTTACATTCAGTTTTGAAATACCAACTCTTCAGTTTCTTTCTTTTTCTTCTTTTCAAGAGATTTATTAAAGATTTGTCTTTCCTTGTGCAGATTGCTTTAAGAGATTTGAAGTTGTTTGTTTTCTTGAACATCTTTAGAATATCTTCAAATTCATATCCTCAGTACATAGCATGATGATTGATCAAATCTAATTCAGCTAGTTCTTTCAGATCATGGATCTATAGGGAGTTCACCAAAGTAGTGTACTCTGTGAAGAATTGAACTAGACCTGAGATCCTTTTCACCATGAACATATTCCAATCACTGTCATACTTCCAGGCTATAATCTTAACATCTACTTTGCTTTCTCGAGCAGACACACCTTTATCATCTCTGACATGATTAACCCTTCCTGCAGCTTCAATTGAGAGGGTTCAATAAACCATTTAGGATTCTATGTAGCATGGTTCCAAGATATCATGGTCTTTGATGGTGAGTTGGACATCTTGAGCTGAAGTTCTTGATCTGTGTTTCCTCCCTACTACTTTTTCTTCAATAGCTATTAATCTTTCTTTCTTATCTTTGACTATTTTAGAATTGCAGCTCTGAGTGAATTTGTCTTCATATGTCCCAGCTTTCTTTTGGTGAATCCTTGAGTAGATAGATAATCCTTCTTTTCCCTATCTGTCATGCTATAGGGATCAGGATAATGGGATTGAGGCTCCGGCTGTTGTTGAGACTGAGTAGTAGTGAAAGTGATTGGGGACCTGGCTGTCTTCTTTTCATAGTCAATTACATATGTAGGTCAAGAAGTTTGTTCATCTTGTCACTTCTTCAACCATACCCTCATATGTCATCCCAAATACTTCATTAGCATCATAACCATGATTAATCAAGAACATGGCTTTAACCATCAGATCATCGGTTTGTGCCTTCTCAACCATCTCCTCAACTAATGATTCCACATTGGTAGGGCTGTCTTTGACCAAATGTTCATCAAGGATGCTTTTATTATATCCTCCCTCTATCTCTCCTTCTTCCAAAAAAATCACCTCAAGCTTCTTCTTTATTTGTTCCTCAGCCTTCTCATGCTCCTCTAAAAACTAAGCAATAGCAGGAAGGCTTCTTGGATTATCCTTTTGTTTCTTAAACAGCTAGTTCCTCTTCTACCATTGGCAGTTTGCCTTTGGCCTTCTCAGATAAATATTTCCTCTTTCTGGAATACATATGTAATCGAGGACCAGATGAAGATGGAATAGAGGCTTCAACTTCCTATTTCTTCGTATCTTTTTCAAGCTTTTCAGCTTCTTCTTTCTATTTTTCAGTAGTCTCCTTTTCTTTAAGCTCTTCATATAGCTTCCTGACAAGTTCCTTTTGCTCATCAGTCAAGGTGACTGCAGGAACAACCTGTAGGCTTAATTTTTCTTCTAATGGAACAGGGTTGAGAGGAATCATAACTATGGTTCCACTAGGGCTTTTGAGTTCTCTGATAAAGTACCAGAAGTCTTCATCATAATAAATTCTCCAGATGAATACATATCTAAGTCTTAATCAGTTCTTCATCTCAGATTCTTCATCAACTTCTTTTTTCAGAGGATGGATCATAATAGACAACCATAGCTAAATATTCGTCATCAACCCTAACCTCATTGTGATGAGATTACTGAGAGGTTTCAGTCAGCCTATGTCCTCTTTGATAGTGGAGAGTTATCATCATCATCACTGCTCTCATCAGAGACATCTTCATCTTCTTCTGATTCCTTTTCTTTTTCAGCCTCCATATCTTTATCATTGTCATCCTTTTCTTTTGCCAATTCTTCTTTGATCTTAATCAACATCACCAATTCAAAAATTATTTTGGTTAGAGCTTCTATTTTCCTATGAAGATTAGCTATAATATGTAACACCCAAAATTTTGTCAAAATAAAAGAAAAGAAAAGCAATAAGAAAAGAAGATAAAAGTATCTTTCAAAAGGGAAACGAGCCAAAGTGGAGGGGGGCAAAGTGTAAAGAGTACAAACTCAAATATTTTAATGTATTTGAAAGTATGGCCGCCCACTTCTAAACTCCATAATCTGCCTTTCGACAAAAGAAGAAGAAGAAGAACTGAAGTGCTCTCTCGGTTTTTGTAAGAAGAAAGGCTGATTTTCGCAATTGGTGAGTGTTTTATGTGATTATATGTTCAGTTTTGTTGGGTTTTAACCTTGAAACTGATTTTTAAGTGTTCTATGTGTTTGGTTGTTTCTTGTGGCTTGTTTAGGTGTTTGAACTCTTGTGCACACAAGTTTGGAGGAGTTTTACTTGTTGGTTGCAATTGGTGAGTTCTAGACCCCGGTTTTCTATGTGTTTTTAACATTTTGGGGCTGAAAATGCATGTTAAAATGATTTATTACTATTACATGTATAACCGTATGTATATATGCCTATGCTCTCATGTTTTATGGTTGTTTATAGGATATTATTGCTTGGAATAATAGGACTAAGCTTAGAACATGTTCATATGCTGATTGGTTTGAATATTATTCTGAAAAATGCACAACTGTTGGCCATGCGCCCAAACAGGGCCCATGCGCCTAGAAATTTGACTTAGAAAAGCCTGTGTTGTCCATGCGCCCAAAAGTTGCTCATGTGCCTAAGTCTTTCCCATGCGCCCACTGCCGAAAAATGGCTAAGTGTTAGTCATGCGCGTCAACAATGCGCCCAGGAATGATTCTCAGACGCCTAAGTGTTGGCTCATGCGCCCATAAGTGTTAATGCGCCCAAGCAGGACTCATGCGCCTGCATAGTGATCATGCGCCTAGAACACTTAGAAAATTTTCTGAAATTTTGGGAAATCAGAATTTTAGGGTTTGACCCTGGTTTGACTTTGTGTTTATATTTGTTTATTTTATGCATGTTTATGGCCTGTTATTGTGTTCCATGTAATGTATTGTTATGTGTCTTTATGTGGTGTGATTTTGCTCATAAGTATCATTATTAATCAAGTGAAAGATTATTATTAATGAAAAGTGGAACATAAAGAACAAACGAAAAGTCTTGCAAGCAAATGAAAGGAGGTTCACAGCCACTGGTTGTCAGCTCAACTACGTGCGGGTTAGCTACCCTATGAGGATGCATGCGGGGTCAATCTTTGAGGTTGACGGGACCCTTGTGCTTGCCCTAGGTAACTGGGTCAGCTTCGTGCACAATGTTCAGGGTCTATTTATAGACCTCAGGCCCAGTACCAGCTTCGGGCATAATGTTCGGGGTATTGCACATTGGTCTGGATGACAGTGAAAGATAATAAGAAGTGCGCAATGAATGATGAAAGGCAATAATGAATATTATCTTGTTGTACGTATGATGTGTGCTGCATACGAAAGTATGTATTTTATTCAAAAAGGGATATTTTCGTATACAAATCATACAAGGTATTTTTATACTTTTAAAACTAGGACTCACTCAGCAACGCTGACTTTTATGTATTTTCAGTTGGAAGGTAAATATTGTTGAGGATGGCACTCGGGAAAGCTACTCGTCGGGGCAAGACTGGCATCCGTTCATGCTTAATGATTTTGTTGTATTGTAATGCAACTAATTGATTATTTTGTAACTCTAAATTACAACGATGTATTATTTTGCAACATTAATTATATGCATGAATGGTTTTTGGTATTAAATCTGTTGCATTATTTAATGAAATGTAAGTTGTTTTATATATATTATGCAATGATTGACCAACTGTGGGGTCTCCGGGAACGGAGCCTTACAAGTTGGTATCAGAGCCAAAGTTTAAGAGAAATGGGTAAATATTTTCAAAAACCTAAACTTAAACTGAGAATGGGACCGAATTAGGGATGCCAGCCCGAGTAGCTACGTGCTATCAGGTAATTCTTTTCTTTATGTTAACCGCTATTATGTGCGTGTGCTATCTGATTTTATGTGCCCTTAGTAGATTTAAGTACTGATGTAGTCAGGATAGGAAATGCTTGAGGGATGAAGAGTAAAGTAAGTGGCTAATCACAACTAGCCACTGTGATTAGGGACTTACTATACTTAACATAAACTGAGCCATTACCTTGAATGACCATGTTAGTATTTGAATCTTATAGTGTTAGAGGATGGCTGGTGGTAGTTCATCGAAGGCTTCTAGAGGAGGAGTACGAGGTGGTCGTGATGTTGGGCCACGTGCCACAAGAAACAAGACAAGGACTGCAGAGACAGCTCCTGCTGAGCCTGGGCTTCATCATCCAAAGGGTGTGAATGAAAGTGCTAACTTAATAGCCTTAGTAAAGGAGGCGGTTATGGAGGAGGTACATCAAGTCATGCAGACGATCTTACCGTCTGTAGTGACTGAAGTCATCCATGCTGTGAGAGAGGATGAGAAGAAGGAGAAGGAGTAGGAGAGAAGGAAGACAACTGGGAGAAGGCGAATGAGTGAGATCATGGTGAGGAGGAGGAAATGAATGCTAGGATGGCAGCCTCCAGTGATGAGGAGGAGGTGGTAGTGCGGGAGACCGCTAAGGGGTGCAGCTACGGGGCATTCCAATGATGCAAACCCCCAACTTTCGATGGTAATGCTGCCGCTGCCACTACTCACCACTGGGTAGGAGAGATGGAGGCAGTGTTAGAGATTAGTGAGTGCTGGGTGAACCAGAAGGCGAAGTTCACCACTCACTCGTTCGTTGACTCGGCTCTGTGCTGGAGGGACAATATTGTCCAAGCCGAGGGCAGCAGGGCCATCGAGAGGATGAGATGGGGAGAGTTGAAGAAGATGGTGATTGAGGAATTCTGTCCTCATAGGGAACTAGAAAAGATATTGAGAGAGTTCCTACAGCTTGAGGTGGGAACCATGACACACCAGCAATACACTACCAAGTTTAATGAGATGGCGAGGCTGGTGCCAGATCAGGTGATGCCGGTGTCGAGGAAGATTAAGAGGTATGTGCAGGGATTGTCGCTGATATCTGTAGGCACTTGATTGTTGCCTGACCAAGCACTTTTAGGTCAGCAGTGGATCTGGCTGGGAGGCTTTACGATGAGAGAGAGGTGGCGGTGGTTGAGGTGAAGAGAACAGGTGATGGTGACAAGAACTGGAGCGGGAAACGGTTTGGGTGTGGTGGTTTCACCCCAAATAACAAGTGGATGAGGGTGGATGATGTAGGGTGGTGTCATCAAGCTCGGGGATGAAGAGGTGTGGTAAGTGTGGAAAGGAGCATACTGGGGAATGCGGGTTGGGATTGAACGTCTGTTTCAAATGTGGCAAGCCCGGCCACGTGGCAAAAGTATGTGGGGCTATAAGATGTTATAACTATGGCGAAGAGGGCCATTGAAGCAGTGATTGCAAGAAGCAAAAAGCGAGAGTTCCTGGGCAAAGAAGAGGACGAGGAAAGAGGAAAGAGGGCAAGTGCTAGAGCCTTCACAATGACGCGGGAGGAGGCCCGGGTAGACCCTGATGTCGTGTCAGGTATGTTTCTAGTAAACCAAACTTGTGCCTCTATGTTGTTTGAGTCTGGTGCTTGTAGGAGTTTCATTTCTGCTGCTTTCTGTGCTAAGTTGCCTGTTAGTAGTAGAAGTATTGATGAGCCATTGATGTAGAAACTGTTATTGGTAAGTCTACCAGAATTTCTGATAAGATAGAAGGTTGCAACATAGAATTAGAAGGCCATAGGTTCTCTGCTAAACTATTTGTGATACCCCTAAGCGGATTTGATGTAGTACTAGGGATGGATTGGTCAGCAGCCTACGAGGCAAATATCATGTGTCGTAAGAAGATGATCCGATTAATTGCGCCCGATGGAAGTTCGGTGACGGTCTACGGTGATCGGGTTACTACTGTTCCGAAAGTGATTTCGATGGTGGTGGCAGAGAAGTGCATGAAGCCGGGATGTACTGCCTACCTGGCTTACGTAAAGGATGTGGACGCGTCAGTATCATAATTGTCCAATGTACCAGTTGTGTGTGAGTTTCCGGATGTGTTCCCAGAAGACTTACCAGGTGTGCCACCGGATCACGAGATTGAGTTTCAGATTGATCTGATACCTGGTGCTTAACCCGTTGCCAAAGCACCTTATCGATTAGCTCCGACCGAGATGAAGGAACTAATGGTTCAACTGCAGGAGTTGATGGATAAAGGATTCATCCGACCGAGCATCTCTCCTTGGGGTGCTCCGGTTTTGTTTGTTAAGAAGAAAGACGGTAGTATGAGGATGTGCATAGACTACTGGGAGTTAAGAAGAAAGACGGTATATGAGGCAGAATTCGTATGATAGTAAGTATGTATTATTTGATGAGGAATGATGATGAAGATAATAATAATTATTGTCAATGTGTATGTATGATGTTTGATCACGAACGAAAGCAAAAGGTTGTTTAATGAAAGTAAACTATTTTATTTATAAAACTAGAACTCACTTAGCGTCACTAACTTTTGTATGCATAATAGTTGGCAGATATTTTGTTGATGCTGAGGAGTTGCAGGCATCGATGCATAAGCTACTGGGGACGTTTTGAGGCTGGCATCCGCATTTTGATATGATGTTGTATTTTGAAATTCTTATGAATGTATTAACGTAATGATATGTTTTAAATTATTAATGAAAAGTTTTAAATTCTGCTGCAAAAGTAATGTATGTTTTTAAATATTTTATGCGATGACGGTCCAGCTGTAAGTATCCCGGGAACGGGGCCTTACAAGTTGGTATCAAAGCCAAAGTTTAAGAGAATTGGGTAAAAATTTTCAAAACCTAAACTTAAACTGAGAATGGGATGAAAGGAAAGGGATGCCAGTCCTAGTAGCTACGTGCCCGCAGGTAAAGGTTTTACGTAAACGTTTAGTGTAAGTTAATGTTAATCGGTATTATGTGCGCATGTTATGTAGCTTCTCTACTCTATGAAGATTTGGATACTGATGTAGTCACGATAGGAAATGCTTGGGGAATGAAGAGTAAAGTAAATGGCTATTCACAACTGGCTACTGTGATTAGGGACTTACTATACTTGACATAACTTGAGCTATTACCTTGAATGACCATGTTGGTGTTTGAATCTTGTAGTGTTTAGATGGCTGGCGGTAGGTCTTATGAGGCTTTGCGAGGTGAAGGTCTTGGTGGACGTGGTGTTAGGTCGCGTGTCACGAGGAGCAGGGCTAAGACTGCTGAGACGGCTCCTGAAGAGCCAGAGCTTCGTCACCAAGACCGTGAGGACGGGAGTGCTAATATGAGAGCCTCAATGAAGGAGGCAGTAGTAGAGGAAGTCCATCAGGTCATGCAGATGATTCTGCCGACTGTAGTGACCGAAGTCATTAGAGCTGTGAAGGAGGATGAGAACAAGGAGGGTGAGAAGAGGAAGACTGCTAGATGAGGAGGCGAGGAAGGAGGTTTAAGGGGAAGGGAGCAACCAGAGACCGATATGGTTGTCTCAAGTGACGATGAGGAGGATGAGGAGGCTGTACAGGAAAACATGAAGGGGTGCAGTTATGGAGCCTTCCAAAGGTGTAGGCCCCCTACGTTTGATGGAAATAGGATTGCTGCTACTGCATAACGTTGGGTGAGTGAGATGGAAGTGGTACTTGACATTAGCAAGTGCCATGAGGATTAGAAGGTGAAGTTTTCTACCCATTTAGCGTTGTGCTGGTGGGACAACATTGTCCAAACTGAGGGTACTAGGGCAATCGAGAGGATGAGGTGGAAGGAACTGAAGAGGTTGGTAATTGAGGAATTTAGCCCTCATAGGGAGCTTGATAAAGTTAAGAGAGAGTTCCTATAGTTGAGGCTGGAACAATGACACACCAACAGTATACGACGAAGTTCAACGAGATGGCAAGGCTGGTGCCAGATCAAGTGACGCTTATGTAATGAAAGATCAAGAGGTACATTCAAGGTCTGCCGGCAGATATCCGCAGACATCTGGTCACTGCCCGGCCAAGCACATTTAGGTCGGTGGTTGATTTGGCGGGGAGGTTGTACGATGAGCGAGAGGCGATGGCGATATCGGACGAAGAGGAGAAGCGGGGCTATGTTAGGAATGGGAGTGGAAGACGGGATGATGATGGTGGATTTGAGGCTGGTGGTAAGAAGGTGAGGATAGATGATCGACGGATGATAATCAGGGAAGTGAGAGCATGCAAGAAATGTGGGAAGGGGTATGCAGGGGAATGTAAGCGGGGATCGAATCTCTACTTTCAATGCGGAAAGGAGGGCCACCTGGCAAGGGATTGTCGTACGATGAGATGCTACAGGTGTGGTGAGGGTGGACACAGGAGCAGAGACTACATGAAGTCAAGGGCTGAGAGCTCCGACGCAAGGAAAATGGTTCAAATAAGGAGGATAGAGGATGAAGGTTAGAGCATTTGCCCTGACCAGGAGGAGGCTAGAGCGGACTTCGACTTGACTTTAGGTACATTTTTGGTAATTTAAATTTGTGCATCTATGCTTTGATTGTGGTGCTAGTAGTAGTCTCATTCCTGCTGCCTTTGTGTTAAGTTGCACACTAGGAGTAGGAAGATCGATGTGCCTTCGATGTAGAAATCGCTATTTGTAAGTCCACTAGGTTACCTGATGCCCTAGAGGATGGCGCGATAGAAGTGAGAGAGCACGTGTTTCATGCTAGACTGTTCTGCACAGACTTAAGTGGATAGTCATACACCTTAAGACGAATTGGCTAGTAGCCTATGAGGCAAACATCGAGTATTCCAAGAAGATGGTTTGATCAATCGCGCCCGACAAGAGTTCGGTGCCGACCTATGACGATGAGGTAAGGATGAAGGCCTTGCCTTGGAAAGGGGATCATCCGAATCAAAAAGAAAGGAAAGCTAACACCGAGGTGTATAGGGCATTCCAAATTGTTGCTCGGGTAGGAGAAGTGGCATATCGACTGGAGTTGCCCAACGAGTTAAGTTGGATTCATTTGACGTTCCATGTATCTCGTCTGAGAAAGTGCTCAATCAATGAGAATACGATCGTGCTACTAGAGAATACCGAGATAGACGGATGACCCAACTACGAGGAGCAACTGGTGGCCATTTCCGATAGAACGAAGAGAAGGGCTAAGGAGAATGGTGGTTTCACTTGTGCGAGTACAGTGGAGCCCAAAAGGGGAACAAGCCTACCTATAAGATCAAGGAAGAGATGAGACAGCATTACCCTGTTGGGTTTTACAAGTTAAACAGATCTATTTTATCCTTATAAAATAGAAGAACACAGCGGAATATATATATAATTTTAAACTTGTTACAGTGAGCTAATTTATATATAAAACATTTTTATATAAAATCAGTCCAAACCCATATGGATCGATATATGAAATCATGCTTACAAACAACCATAGAAGGTACGAAGAACTACCTTTAACTATGAGGTCGGGAGGAGGTGAACGAGGATGGCAGCTCCTAAAGCAAGAAGCCTCAAGCTGGTCTACCCACGAGCCACCAACAAGAACACCGGTTGCTAGGATTTTCACTTATACAACTCCCTTTTGTATTTCTCTAGACCGATCGAGAGAAAAAAAGGTTCTTACACTTTTCGTGTTCTCAAGTCGTAAGTCTAGAGAGATCTGCAAGCCATCTTATATTGCATGTCCTTGGAAACATAAAATTCAGAGAGAGAAAAGTGGGTGGGGCCCAGCCCCTTAACCCATCCGCATTTCTCAGAACAAAATCCGCATTAGTTAATGCGGATGAAGTTGTTGTCCAGCATTTGTAAATGGTCATCCGCATTAGCTAATGCGGATGTATATTTCCATCAGTATTTCCAGAAATGCTCATCCGGATGAGTAATCATCATTCGCATTTGTTCAACCACATCAAATGCGGCTGTGTTAAACGAATGCGGATGAATTAATATTCCTCTCTCTTTGAAATAAGTTATCCATATAATTTATATACAGCACAAGTGTAAATGTTTGGAAACCCAATTTCCAAATATTCTAAGTGTTAATATTTATTTATATGATCATATCATAAAATAAATATCTTTGGTGTTTGTCTAGCTCGTTATTGGGTATGACCCGACTTGGATCATGACATACTAGCCACATCAATTCAATATGTATTTTGGGCAGATCATTTCCATCAATCTCCCACTTGCACAAGATACATAGAGGATTGATGCAAGTAGCAAATACCGCCTAACAACGGTTTACTACCCCTAATATGCATGACTAAGTGCCATTCAATAACATCATTCCTTTCAAGTCCCTTACTTGAACTGATTTAGGTGAATCCAATCATATATCCTTTTGTTTCAGATGTCATGTTCAATCCAGGGACACAGAATGATCATTCCCTATTGATTTAACTTTATCAGGCCTTAGACATCATACTCTCAACTAGGAACAAATCCCATCTTAACTACATACGTTTATCACAATCACCTTTATCACACCTGAACATAGCCTTGTGTATTGTCCATTATTTCAGAACAGTGAAGAACTAGATCAAGGTATAATATTTGGTGAATATCAAAACCCAATATGTATCTTAGGTCAGAGGACACTATGATATTCGCCTTTACTCAAATTTACTTATGATCAATTATAAAATTCCATGCAGTAACATTTGAGAGCGGGTCAGTCCAATATTTATATCCCACAAATATCTATGAACCTTGGTAGCAACCTTTTGCTCTATATTCATACCTTATGAATATCTACCAATCCATGTTCATAATAGTCTTACATTCATATTTGTTCCCACAAATATAACCGACTACGGACATTTAGAATAATAAACATATTCATGGATGTAAACATGCTAAAATGGAACATAACTCAAAATGTCATAATTATACAAAGAGTTAGTATTACATTCGTTCCAAAGTTAAAATACAAAACAGATCAAATCCAACCACTAGAATATCGAAGTCCTAAGGCACAAGTATGACTCTCATGCTTTGCCCTTTCAAGGAGCTTCGTGAGTGGATCCGCAATATTTTGATCTGTGTGAACTTTGCGAATACATATCTTTCCCTTTTCAACTTCATCCCTTATGTAGTTGAATCTCCGCTCAATGTGCCTTGTCTTTTGATGTGCACGGGGTTCCTTGATTTGAGCAATCGCACCCTCGTTATCACAAAAGATCTCTAGGGGGTCTTGAATGGTAAAGACTACCCTAGATCGGCAATAAATTTCTTTAACCATGCAGCCTCTTGAGCTGCCAATGAAGCGGCGATGTATTCGGATTCTGTAGTGGACAATGCTACCACGTCCTGCTTCGAGCTCTTCCAGGACACTGCCCCTCCATTCATAATGAAGACATACCCCGATTGTGATCGAGAATCATCTCGATCAGTCTGGAAGCTCGCATCCGTGTAACCTTTTACAACGAGCTCCTCCTCACCAGATCCATATATTAGAAACATATCCTTAGTCCTCCTAAGGTATTTCAATATACTTTTAACAGCCATCCAATGGCTATTACCTGGATTCTGTTGATATCTACTTGTCATGCTTAATGCGCATGACACGTCCGGTCTAGTGCATATCATTGCATACATGATGGATCCTATAGCAGATGCATATGGGATTTCCTTCATTCTTTCTTGCTCATCCTTTGAGTTCGGACATTGAGATGTACTCAATATTGTCCCTCTTTGAATAGGTACCATACCTTTCTTAGAGTTTTCCATCTTGAACCTTTTCAAGATTTTATCAATGTATGCACTTTGGTTTAAACCTATCAACCGTCTTGATCTATCCCTATAGATCTTTATTCCCAAAATATAGGCGGCTTCACCAAGATCTTTTATGGAAAAGCAACTTCCAAGCCAGGCTTTAACACCTTCCATGGTTGGAACATCATTTCCAAATAGTAGTATGTCATCAACATACAATACTAAGAATGTGATAATGCTCCCACTAGCCTTTTTATACACACAAGCTTCATCAGCGTTCTTGATGAATCCAAATTTCTTGATCTCTTCATCAAAACGTTGATTCCAACTTCTCGATGCTTGTTTCAATCCGTAGATTGATTTCTTTAACTTGCATACTTTATTAGGATGTTTTGGATCGACAAAACCATCAGGCTGAACCATATAGACAGTCTCTTCTAGATGTCCATTAAGGAAAGTGGTTTTGACATCCATTTGCCAAATCTCATAGTCATAATATGCAGTTATGGTAAATAATATCCTAATTGACTTTAGCATTGCCACAGGCGAGAATGTTTCATCATAATCAACCCCTTGAGTTTGAGGGAAACCCTTTGCTACAAGTCTTGCTTTATAAGTATCCAAGTTTCCATGCATATCGGTTTTCTTCTTGTAAACCCACTTACATCCAACCAGTTTGGAGTTAAGTGGTGGTTCAACCAATTCCCATACTCGGTTGTCATACATGGATTGCATCTCAACGTTCATGGCTTCTAGCCATTTGTCACAATCCGAATTGGACATTGCATCATGGTATGTAGTTGGTTCATCCGAGTCAACCACATAGCATCCATTCATGAAAAATCCATATCTTTCTGGTGGAATGCTAATTCTACCAGATCTGCGAACGTTTTGTGTGTATTGATCAACCATTTGATCATTATCAACAAGATCACTAATTTCAACCAAACATGTATTGGCTTGTGGTTCTTGATCCTCATCAATTTCCACTGTTCTATACGTCGTTTCTTCCATAAGAAACTTAGTTTCCAAGAACTCAGCCTTTCTAGCAATAAATACCTTTTGCTCGGTTGGATTAAAGAATTAATATCCCATACAGTCTTTGGGATATCCAACAAATATACACTTAATGGATCGACTTTCTAACTTGTTTTGGGTGTTCTGCTTCACATAAGCTTCACAACCCCATACCTTTAAATATGATAGTGATGGAACTCTTCCATGCCATATTTCAAAAGGTGTCGTATCCACTTTCTTGGTTGGGGCCATATTCAAAATACGAGCCACGGAGAGCAATGCGAAACCCCAAAATGATAGAGGTAGTGAGCTTCTAGCCATCATAGATCGAACCATATCCAATAAGGTTCGGTTTCTCCTTTTAGACACACCATTATGTTGCGGTGTTCCGGGTGGAGTAAGTTGTGAGACAATCCCACAACTCATAAGATGATCTTGAAAAGCATCACTCAGGTATTCACCTCCTCTATCTGAACGAAGAACTTTGATTTTTTTATTGAGTTGATTTTCTACTTCATTCTTAAAGATTTTGAACATTTCAAAAGCTTCATGTTTGTGTGTCAACAAGTACACATAACCATAACGACTATAATCGTCGATAAAGGTAATGAAGTATCTCTCACCATTCTTGTCATTGTCTTAAAAGGACCACATACATCCGAATGTATGATTCCTAATAAATCCTTTGCCCTTTCGTTAGTACCACTAAAGGGCAACTTGGTCATCTTTCCTTGTAAACAAGATTCACACTTATTAAATGAACCATTTTCATTTGTTTCCAAAAGACCATTCTTTTGAAGTGTTTGAATCCGATTCTTGTTTATATGCCCAAGACGACAATGCCAAAGATATAAATCACTTAAACCCATTTTAAGTTTCTTGGTGCTTGTTTGGTATAACGAGTTATTAAAAGATGAGTTATCATGAACCAATTCATAGATACCATTATAAGGCATAGCCTCAAAATAAAATACATCATCCATAAAAACACAAATACCATTGTTTACAAACTTTAATACATAACCATATTGTTTTAAAAGGGAAACAGAAATTATGTTCCTAGTCAAACTAGGAGCATACAAGATGTTTTTCAAGACAACTTCCAAACCATTTGGAAGCTTCAAAACATAGTCTCCTTGGGCTTCAACATCAACTTTTGCTCCGTTGCCCATGTAGAGACTTGTGTCTCCCTTCTTGAAATGCTTATTTCTTTTGAACCCCTGCAACAAATTGCAAATATGAGTTCCACATCCGGTATCCAATACCCATGTGTTTGAAGAAATAACATTCAATTCAATATGAATCATGAAAGTTGTACCTGAGGTCTGCCCAGCATCCCTCTTGTTTCTCAACTCTTTGAGATAGTTTGGACAATTCCTCTTCCAATGTCCTATCTCACCACACTCAAAGCATGGATCGTTCTCCGTTACCTTAGGCTTCTTAAGCTTTGGTTTTGGAGTTCAGTTCTTGCCTTTCCCTTACCCTTTCCTTTGATGTATCCCTTTCCTTTAGCAACATTTGCCTTGGGATCAGGGTGTTGCCTTTTCTTGTTGCCTCCCTCATTGATTGTGAGGACGGGTAAAACCCTTTTACCTATCCCCGCCTCGGCCGTTTTGAGCATTGCGTGAAGCTCACCAATGCTCTTGTCCCACCCGTTCATGTTATAATTCATGATGAACGTCTCAAACCTTTTAGTTAGGCCATTAAGGATCAAATCCGTGGCCAACTCTTTTGAGACGGGACAATTTACCCTTTCAAGACGATCAATGTGGCTCTTCATCTTAAGTACATAAGATGAAACCGATTGAGTTTCTTCCATGTGACATGCATGAAGGGCTCGAACCGTTTCGAAGCGTTCTACCCTTGCTTGTTGAAGGAACATTTCCTTCAACTGGGTAATCATGTCGTATGCCCCATGATGCTCTAAATCCTTTTGGAGCTCGAGAATCATAGTTCCCAACATGAGGCAAGAAACCTGCACAGAATCCTCAGTGTGCTTAACCCAATCGTTGTAGGCCTCATCATCATTAACATCGGGTTCGTCGGGAATGGGATCGTCTAGTACTTAAGATTTCTTTTCTTGCTTGAGAACGATTCTCAAGTTACGAAACCAATCCATAAAATTATTATGGTTAAGACGATCCCTTTCTAATATAGTTCTTAGTGATAGGTTATGGACGGTCGGGGTGGGAGCGTTGTTGTTGGCGGCCATTTCTACAGACAAAGTTCATTTTTAGTATTTCCGAAAATAAAACTTTAATTATCAATACCCCTTTCACGTCTCATAGACAATTAATAATTAAAATCTAGAATCCAACGTTACATTTAAATAATAGTTAGGTGACCTTTATCCCATCATTTAAATTAACAAGGTAGTCAACACTTGACAATTGCAACCCTTTGCAACTTCTAGTTTTATGGGATCGGTTAAACATCTTTATGTTTAGTTGGCATGTTTAATCCCATCAACACCATTGTACACCATGCTTCGGTGACGCTATTCACATGGTTTCCAACTCAAGTTGTCCTACTTACACACACGTGTGAGTTTACACATACAAGTGGTTAGGTGACCTTTATCCCACAAATATGTTAACCCCACCTCAAACACACAAGTTCCCTAAGAGTGGTTAGGTGACCTTTATCCCACAAATAGTTCCCAAGTGATTCGAGTGTTGTGTAAAAGGATGGTGTTAAACTTGTTTCAAAAGGGATTTTAGTTTTCATTAATTCTAGTTTTGAAAACTATTTTGCACCTAACATTTGCATGCATTCAAATGTGTGGTACCAGTGTGAAACAATTTTCAAGGTTCTTTCAATAAAACCAATTTTATTGTGAACACATTAACTTTTAGTAAACCCTTTTATTACCCATGTTAATGTTTTATAAGAACCAATTTTATGCTTATTGTTGATTTTAAATTGTTTAAACATGCATATCCATATATCACAAAACAATAATAAAACAACCACACAAGCATTACATGAGTCCATAACCGTAGCCATCTAAGCTTAACATCACTTGTTGACCGAAACAAGTGAGTTAATAAAGTCGTTTCTAAGGGTGAAAATGACACAACATTTGTGCCGGTGAACTCCCACTTGATCCCGCATCCAAATGCTTCAAGTGTCCACCTTGTGTTGTGACTCTTCCAATCCATTTGGGTCTCCATTTAGGCATTGACTTCAGCACCAAACTCCTTTGGGCCTTCATCTTCTCCTTTCGGTTAAAACCGAGAAAGATAGTCTTGTTGCAGCTTCTTTTACAAAACATATTCTAAATACAATTTTTCTAGTAAAAGTGAAGTGCAACTAGCCTATTTATTTACATAGCAAATGAAAATAAATAAATTGCATACCCAATAGGAAGAATAACATGTTTAATTATTACAAACCATTTGAATAATTAAAACAAATCACAACACATTCATCCATAGGTCTCGGCTTTGGTTATGAACAAATAAAATACATATCCACATATGTAAGCAAAATCCAAAAGCATCCCCTTGAACCATAGATTCTCGGCTGAAGCATAAACAGTCCAAATGAAGCCTCTCGGCTTTTGGTGAATCATCACCAAGAAACCGAATTTTCAGTCCAAATGAAGCATGTATCCATATAACCGGCTCTGATACCATTGTTGGGTTTTACAAGTTAAACAGATCTATTTTATCCTTATAAAATAGAAGAACACAACGGAATATATATATAATTTTAAACATGTTACAGTGAGCTAATTTATATATAAAACATTTTTATATAAAATCAGTCAAAACCCATATGGATCGATATATGAAATCATGCTTACAAACAACCATAGAAGGTACGAAGAACTACCTTAACTATGAGGTCGGGAGGAGGTGAACGAGGAAGGTAGCTCCTAAAGCAAGAAGTCTCAAGCTGGTCTACCCACGAGCCACCAACAAGAACACCGGTTGCTAGGATTTTCACTTATACAACTCCCTTTTGTATTTCTCTAGACCGATCGAGAGAAAAAAGGGTTCTTACACTTTTCGTGTTCTCAAGTCGTAAGTCTAGAGAGATCTGCAAGCCATCTTATATTGCATGTCCTTGGAAACATAAAATTCAGGAGAGAGAAATGTGGGTGGGGCCCAGCCCCTTAACCCATCCGCATTTCTCAGAACAAAATCCGCATTAGTTAATGCGGATGAAGTTGTTCTCCAGCATTTGTAAATGGTCATCCGCATTAGCTAATGCGGATGTATGTTTCCATCAGTATTTCCAGAAATGCTCATCCGTATTTGTTCCAAAACAAATGCGGACAGGGTTTGTTCACCCGTATTTGTAAATGCGGATGAGTAATCATCATCCGCATTTGTTCTACCACATCAAATGCGGCTGTGTTAAACGAATGCGGATGAATTAATATTCCTCTCTCTTTGAAATAAATTATCCATATAATTTATATACAGCACAAGTGTAAATGTTTGGAAACCCAATTTCCAAATATTCTAAGTGTTAATATTTATTTATATGATCATATCATAAAATAAATATCTTTGGTGTTTTCTAGCTCGTTATTGGGTATGACCCGACTTGGATCATGACATACTAGCCACATCAATTCAATGTGTATTTTGGGCAGATCATTTCCATCATACCTTCGACTGTTCGAGAAGTGATAGGTTTCAGGGACGAAACCTATTTAAGGGGGTGGACTTGTAACACCCCGAATTTTATTTAAAAGAAGAGGAAGGGAAAGTAAATAGAAAGAAAAGATATGGACACAAGTAGAGGGGGGTAAAGTGTACAAAGTACAAAACCTTATTATTTTAAGGTTTAAAAGAGTATGGCCACCCACTTCTTCTTCCACACCACTATTCTCGGCTGAAAAGGAAGAGAGAAGAAGAACTCTCGGTTCTAGAGAGAGAGAGGAGGAAGAAGCTGCAAAAGGTGAGTTTTCTTAAGTATATGTTCGTTTTCAACCGAATTTTTAGCTTCTAGACCGAGATTCTTGGTGTGTAGAGCTTGTTTTTATGGGTTTTAGGAGCTGCTGTTGTAGGTGGGTTTCGGGTATGAGGTGTGCAACATGAAGGCTGTTCAAGGTGAGTTTTAAAACCCCTCTTTTTATTGATTTTCAACTGTTTAGAGCTTGTATTGGGGCTGTTATGCATACCAAGCAAAACCTTTTTATGTAACCATGTGTTTCAGTTTTGGTGTTCGACCGTTGTTATGTGGTAGTATGTTTAGAGACTGTTTGTGGGTTAGATTTGAGATGTAGCATGTTTTAGCTGCTTATGGTATCTTAGATCTGTGTTAGGAAGTGTTAGAATGGTGTTCGGGTATTGATTGTAGTATAGAAAACATTTCAGAAAGTTCCCGTGCGCCCAACTTATCTCATGAGCCTAAGTGTCCTCATGCGCCCAAGTTCATGCGCCCAACCAGTAGTCAGGCGCCCAAATAGTGCCCATGCGCCCAGAGTTGCTCATGCGCCTAAGTGTTGGCCATGCACCCAAATAGTGCCCATGCGCCTAGAGTTGCTCATGCGCCTAACTGTTGGCCATGTGCCCAAATAGTGCCCATGCGCCCAGAGTTGCTTATGCTCCTAAGTGTTGGCCATACGCCTAAATAGTGCCCATGTGCCTGAAATTGTTCATGTGCCTAAGTGTTAATGAGCATGACTCATGTGCCTGCATAGGGTGATGCGCCCAGACTGTTTTTACTTAGAATTTTTATGCTCATGTGCCTAGAATGTTCTATTGTGCTTCATCTTGGAATTAGGGTTTTCTAAGAGTTTTATGAGGTTGATGGTTGAGATAGGTTATGATGTGATGTGATGGTTATGCCTGTTGATGTTTATGTTATCTGTGATGCCTTATCTTTTCTCGTTAAACGGTTTTGAAATGTATGTATTATGGTATGTAATACGGTATGTATGATGTTATGACTTTAAGTGGTATGATGTATGTATGAATGAACGTAAAGTATTCTGTAATAAAAAAGTTGAATATTACGAATGATAAGTATGGAAGTAACAGATGATGAGTTCCTTCTCGCGTACCCTGGTACTGTGTTAGCCTTCGGGCACGAGTCGGGGGTTTGTTTACTGGGCCCGGTATAGTATCAGCTTTCGAGCACGAGTCGAGGGTATTGCATGAGACAGGATGGCATGTGATGAGATGAGGTCTTGATGCTCGCCCGGATACTGTGTTAGCCTTCGGGCACGAGTCGGGGGTTTGTTTACAGGCCCCGGCACAGTATCAGCTTTTGAGCACGAGTCGGGGGTGTTGCATACGAGATGGGGATCCTTGTCGCTGACTTTTGTATGCATAATAGTTGGCAGGTATTTTTTTGATGCTGAGGAGTTGCAGGCATGGATGCATAAGCTACTGGGGACGTTTTGAGGCTAGCATCCGCATTTTGATATGATGTTGTATTTTGAAATTCTTATGAATGTTGTAACGTAATGATATGTTTTAAATTATAAATGAAAAATTTTAAATTACGCTGCAAAAAATGTATGTTTTTAAATATTTTATGCGATGACGGTCCAGCTGTAAGTGTCCCGGGAACTGGGCCTTACACACCAGGTCTTTACTTACATAAAATAGAGTTGTCTATGAACCCAGGTCTTTGTTTACACAAAACAAAGGGTTCATGATGCGTAAAGATAGAGGTTATAAAGTTTCACAACATAGTGTGCTTAGGTGAGTAAGTTGATTATAGCAGGATAAGACTTACTTGCTTGTTTCTCAAAATGGAATTGTCCACAGTTAGCCACCTTGGCATTATGTTATGCATGAACTTTTATATTTTCCACTCAAGGTAAACCTACTCACATATCAAATCACATCTGATCAGTCTTTATTATGTGATAAAATTCAGGAAAGTAAGCAAAGGTATAGTGTATCATCATTTCCTAAAATATGAACTGCTTTTTCAAGAAAAACATGTTAATAAGACAATATTTATGGATTTTTATATGTTTTATAGATTTTTTTTTGCTTTTTCATATAATGAATTGGACAGACAAAACATGATTTTCTTTATGATGAAAACCAATCTAAGTTGATCATGCCTAAGGACTCAATTAAGAAGTTAAATCTCACCGAGTCAAAGGCTTTAGTGAATAAATCAGCAAGCTAATTTGTTGTATCCACTTTGATTAACTTGATTAAAACTTAGTAGTCTCTCAGAAAATAGTATCTGATTTCTATGTGTTTTGTTTTACTATGTTGCACTGGATTAGCAGTTATGAACACATCAGCTAAGTTATCTACGAAAATTGGTGTTTGATGAAAATTGTAACCATAATCAAGTAGTTGGTTTTGCAACCACAAAAATTGAGAGGAACCGGCTGAAGCAGCTATGTACTCAGCCTCAGCGGTGGATACTGATACATTTGTTTGCTTTTTGCACTACCAAGAAACTAGTCTTGGTCCTATGAATTGACAACCACCAGTTGTTGATTTTATGTTGTTGTTGCAGCCTCCAAAGTCACTATCAGAATATGAGTAGAGGATGAAATCTCTTCTTTGGGATACCAAAGCCCAAGAGCTGGCTTCCCTTTGAGGTATCAAAAAATCCTCTTCACTGCATTCATATATGACTCCTTGGGGTCTGATTGGTACCTAGCACAAACACACACAACAAACATTATGTCAGGTCTGCTGGCAGTTAAGTACATTAATGATCCTATCATAGATCTATATAATCTTTGATCAACTAACATCCTTTTAGGATCAGGTACAATCTTATCTATTATTGATGCTGGTGTTTTGCATGATGAAGAATCATCAAGGTTGTACTTCTTCAAGATTTGATTCATATACTTTTCCTGATTGATGAAAATGCCATCTGATTTCTAATGAACTTACAAACCAAGGAAGAATGTTAATTCTCCTATGGAACACATTTAAAACTCAGATTTCATCAAAGATTCAAAGTCTTGACACAAACTTTTGTTTGTTGACCCAAATATGATATCATCCACATAGATTTGGACAACCATGAGGTCTTGATGTTCATATTTGAGGAAGGGAGACTGATCAATTGTTCCCCTTTTGTAACCATGCTTGAGCATGAAAGATTACAATATTTCATACCACTTTCTTGGTGCCTGATGAAGACCATACAAAGCTTTGTCAAGCTTGTATACCCTGTGTGGGTAATCAGGATCTTCAAAGCCTGGTGGTTGGGTAATATAGACTTCTTCATCAATTTTACCATAAAAGAAGGCACATTTTACAACCATTTGGTAAACTGCGAACTTCTTATGTGAATCATAGGCAGAAAGACTCTAATGGCTTCAATCCTTGCAACTGGGGCAAAGACTTCATCATAGTCTATCCCTTCTTCTTGAGTATAGCCTTGCGCTGAGTTGTCTGGCTATGCCTTTGTTCCAGCAAAAGTAATCTAAAACAGGATTAACAAAATCAGATCATTTATCACTTCTTAAGATTTTGATCTTTAAATCAAGTTGATTTTCAATCTTAGTGATAAACTCCATTACTGTTTCTGATGTATCACTTTATGTTTTAAGAAAAAAACCCATATGAATCTAGTGAAATCATCAACAATCACCAAACAATATTGCCTTTTACCAATGCTCAACACATTGGTTTGACCAAAAAGATCCATGTGAAGCATTTTGAGTGGTGTTGTGTTTGTGTTGATTGTTTTGGACTTATGTGACACCCTATGTTGTTTTTCTTTATAACATGATGAACAATAATTAGAACAATAAAATTCTTTCTTAGGAAGGCCAATGACTAAGTCATTTTTGACCAATTTCTTCATGTTCTTCATGTTTGAATGAACCATTCTTCTATGCCATAGTTGAGCTTCATCTTCTGATGACTTAGAAATCAGGCAGGTTTTATTGCTTGTTAGAGAGGTGTTGTTCATGTCCAAAACATATGTGTTGCCTTTTTCTGGTGCTTTAAGAAGGATCTAGTCTTCTGGAATTTGAAAACCTGGCTTAAGAATGTAATAATAAGTGTTATCAAATAAAGTGGTATAGTTTTGATCACAAATTTGAGATACACTTAACAAGTTGAATTGCAAATTTTCACAGAAGTTTACTTTCTCAAATTTGAGTACACCCTTTGTTACCATTCCTTCACCAACAATTTTACCTCCCTTCTTATCTCCACCAAATGCCACATATGAGGAATTTTTATGTTTGAAATCATGGAGGAGAGAACAGTTTCCTGTCATATGCCTGAAACAACCACTGTCAACATATCACTTGTTATCAGTCCTCCATGGATGTTCCTACACAAATAATGAAATCAATTAGAAAGTGGAGGCCAAGCCTTGATGGTCTCAGGCTTGCGATTGTTATCTAGGATTGTTACTCTATCATGAATAAGCCTAGATGTCTCAAGATTTTTTTTACACTGAATTGATTCATTATGTTATGTATGGGGTGAGGATGATTCTGTTGAATATGAACTTGAAGCAGTTTGATCTTGATTCACGATCACTTTCTCTGTCACCTCTTCTCTTAGTGCATTTTTCTTTAAACTTGATCCTGATACTTGACTTGAAAAGGTTTCTACATCTTTTGTCTTTGACTGAGGTACATGATTTCCCTTTTCAAAGTGATCAAAGAAGGCTTTATCTTCCTACAACACTACCTTCTTATGAGGAGTCTTGCTTTGAGATTGTTGCTTCTCCTTCTTCTTTGATTTATCATCAGCAGATATTGGTTTCTTTATCTTTGAGACCTTCTGCTTTAGTTGCTGCTGCTTTTGCTTTGAGACCTTTGATTCATCATTCTCAGAAGATTATGAATCTGATTCAACATTCTCAGCTATTTGCTTCTTTAGAACCTATGATTTGTTCTTTTTGTTGAAGAAGCATTCTTGAGTAGAATGATTGTTTTTGTTCCAGATGGCACAGTGTTTGTTAAAGTAACAGTTAGAAGTCATATGATTGTTCATATTGCATATGGAGCAATAGCTGCTAAAATAACAATCTTCTGTATTGTGGTTGTGCATATCACACCACTTGCAGTACTTTTCTTCAGCTTCAATGTCAGACTCTACTACTGTCTTTTTCTGCTTCTTCAAAATTGCCGCCTTCTGCTACCTCAATTCTTTTTCAAACTTTACAGCTGCTGAGTCTTTACCTTTTCCTGACATGACGTCAAATGGTTCTTGTTTCTGAGGATTCACTATTCTCTGTTGTTCCTTGACTTTGTTGTCACTGGGTGATTCTGCAGATGATTTCTTCTTCTGTAGATCTTCTACAGAAGTAAATGATTGTTGCTTCTGCAGTTTTTCTACGGAAGCTGAGTGTTTTGGAAGAACAGTTTTCTTCCTTTGCTTTTCTACGAATGCTTCTAAATCAACCTTTTTCTTCCGCAGGTGTTCTGCGAAAGTGATTTTCTTTTCTTTCGTAATTCTTTTTGATGACTAATGTTTTTGCCTTTTGTTCAGCTCCTGAATCCTTTCATTTAGCTGACCAATTCTGGTATAGATGGTCTTTAACAAATTTCTTTGTTTTGTGGGAAAAGGCAGCTTGATCTCATCAAGAACTTTGGGGATTAAAGGTTCAATTACCATATTCTTTCCCTTATCCAACCCAGCATTACGCTCATTAAATTCATTCAAGTCATCACACTCATCAAAGTCAAATTCTAAATCAGTTTGTTTTAAACATTCTAATTCAGATGACCTAATCTCAGTTTTACTCATCTCAGTATCTTCACCATTTACCAAATTATTACTTTCATTTCCTTGTTTAATTTTGTTACTTGATACAAAATGGTTTGACAGACTGTTGGTCATTGACTCAGGTAAAGTGGTGTAGTTATCATTTATAGGAGGTGCAACAGCATTAAAACCCACCCATTACCTGTTCTTTGATTCAATATGAGAGTTCAAGAGTTTTTCATATTGCTGAGATGATAATTGAAACTTCTGAAGTTTCACTTCAGTAGATGCATGATCAAACATTGATTTTGTTAAAGAGGTTATCAGATGCTCAACTTGTGCTTTTAAATTATAATTTTCAGATACAAGTTTATCCAAATCCTTTTGTAAGAAGGTGATTTTGACCTGATATAATTTATGTTCTCTCAAATAAGATTCATTTAAAATCATTGTTTCTTTGACTTTATCAGCCAATTATTGAGCATGGACTCTATATCTTTCAACCTCTTCAACACAAACAGATGAGCATAGTCTATCCCTTACCTCTATGGCCATGGTTTGAATTTTGTTCTCCATGTTTTCCATCAATGCTTGATTTTCCTCCTGCAATTCCTTCTCATACATGCTCCAGTCACAAGTACCAACCTGCAAAATAATCAAACCAGTTTCTTTAATGTTACTGGTGCCTGCTGAAGAGCTTGTGGCTGGTGGGGATGAGATTGTTAGTTGAGGTTGCTTGAAGCTTCTCTGATTTGCTTGTCTTGTGTCTGTTGTAGATTGTTGATTGCTATTTCATTCCCTTGAAAAGTGACCATACAAATTGCATTTGTAACACCTCACTTTTGATTTGTCAATACTAATTTTAGTTGTTCTTCCTGCAACAGATAGTCCCTTGTTCCTTCTCATATACATCTTGGCTCTATATGCAATCATGGCCATTTTCCATTGCAGATCCATTTCCTCTACTTCATCAGGATGAAGTTCTTCAAGGTCTTGCCGACAGATGTTGGTAGGAGTCAAGGTACTACCTAAGTAAGCATGAAAGCTTGAAATGAAGGCTACTAAGGCTGCCTTCTGTTCTTTTGATTCTAGAACCACAATAATTGATTCAGATTACGAATTGCTTTTGTTGGTTGATGATCCCTTCGCTGCTGAACTTTTCGAATCATCAGATTTCCCTTTTCCTTTCCTGTTTGAAGTGTTTTGAGAGTTTAATTTAGAGGACTTTGCAGCATAGATACCAGTTTCCTCTTCATCAACACTTTCAACACATCATCATCATTGGAGATGAATGCACTTCCAGCACCCTTTGTTTCTTTGAATTGATATGGGGCTATTGGTGCTTTTACACTCTTATTTCTGGTTTTCACATCTAACTCCAAAGCTTCCACCTTTGCAACCAAAGTGTCTAACCTAGTTTCCTTTTGATCAAGAGTATTTTTGAACATAGACATAGTTTGAGTCCAACTCTCTGGCAAAGTATGAAGCATCTTTTTGTTCGGTTCCTCATTACTGTACTTCAACTCAAGAATGTTCATCTCAGTAAAAAGTTGCATAAATCTGTGGAGTTGTTGAGGAACAGATTCACCCATAATATGATGAAAAGTCTCATACTGTGAACAAAGAGTATCCTTCCTGTTGCTTTTGATCTCATCACTTCCTTCACACAAAGTGTGAAGAACTTTCCATAAAGAGTTGGTTGTTTTGTATGCTTCACATCTAATCAAGAGGTCTTCAGGTAAAGCCATAGTAAGCATACTACAGGCCTTAATGTCAATTTTGACTTTCTTGGCATCATCAGGAGATAGATTTTTCAAACTTATGGGCTGATTATTGTCATTATAATCTGGTCCTAAAGCAGGTGGAATGTTAGGACCTTTAGTAATGGACACCTATAAGTTAGAACCTGTGTAGTTTACGTGATTCCTGAATCTGATTTTCCATGTTTTAAAATCAGATTTGTTCTCCAACTTTGGAGGTTGATAAGCTCCAACCGTTGAATTGCTCATTTTAATTAACTTTCTTAATTATCAAAATTGTTAATTGATCTAATATCATATGAATGTGAATAGACAATGCAAACATACTAACACAGCAATAACAAATCACTGATAATATTGATATTCAAATCAACTAAGACAAAAATCCCTTTGAATTAATGACTTCTGTTGTGAATGGACTAATTAATAACACACTCTTAATTAAATAAGAAGTTGTGGTCAAAATTAGTCAAATCGCCCAATATATTCTCAGATATTTTGAAATTAAGATGTCAGATGATGATGGGTTTTGTTCAAACTTGTTTGAACAGCCTTGGGATATCGCACAATAACACAAATCCATGAATCTAAAGCGATTTTGATGCTAATCAAAATTAATCGAGCAATGGAATAGTGATTAATGATCGATATAGCAAGGTTTTGATGATTTAATGAAACAAACAACCAACTAAATTAATCAAACTGATAGATCAATTGATCTAGATCAATGAGCACGAGGCTCTGATACCACCTGTGAATCCAAGGATCGAAATAGGAATTATTAGTTTGATTTAGCAAATAAAGATCGCGGAATTATCAATACTTGTTGCTTAATTAATTGTTTATGAAATTGAAATAGACGAAAAATAGATTAAACAAATTGAAAACAGAATAAAATAATACAACAAAAAGATTGTTTCTATTGATTTTCATTGATGCTTGAATGATATCATAATCTCCTATGATGTTCTTCGTGTTCTTGTGATTGCTGAATGATATCATAATCTCCTATGATGCATCCATGTCTTATATTTATAGGCAGAGGGATTCACTTTAAAAATTACAAAGATGTTCTTAATGTGACATAGAATATTCGCTTCTGACAGATTGACTTGTTGACTTTGTGTTGAGTACTTGATGATATGAGATCATACAAGTATTTTGTTCTTCCGTAGGAGTTGATTTTCCATAGGAGTTGGTTCTTTGTTCTTGAACATCATCCTCAGGAGCAAAGTTCCTTCTTCTACAGCAGCAGCAACTTGATCTCCGAACTTTTTCTTCAGTAGGTGTGATTGTGCTTCCATAGAAGATCCACTGATGCACATTGACTTGTTCATTTATGCTCCGTATATCATCTATAGAAAAACAAACTTGTTCGTCCGCAGATAGTTCTTGCACTTGTATCAATTTTCCAAATTGACCAAGTATGATGTTTTTCTTGCAATTACATAAAATCAACACAAATAATATTTAGGTTAACATATATATATATATATTGAATTACATAAGAAGCGAGATTTACAAATGATCATTACAAGAGATTACGAATCATCTAAACCTATAAAAAAGATCTAGTCCTAACTTTAAATTTTATACTGTAGCAAAAGCGGATGTTTTAATTTGTCCGTATTTATTTACTATGTAAAATGCGGAAGCACAATACTTGCCAGCATTTGAGACTATAGCAAATGCGAAAGAATATTTTGACTTGTCCGCAGTTTTCTATGATAAATACGGATGAACAATTTGACTTGTCCGAATTAGTTATTGCTAAGGATTTGAGTTTTGCATTATCCATCCGCATTAACTGAGGTTCAAACACTTGTCAAGACAGGAGTGAGCTTAATACTTTGTTTTTGTAACAAATGCATAACAATGTGGTCTCCATTGATTATGTCAACTGCTTTTAAGAAATGCGGATGAGTTGATACTACAGAGAACTTATTGTACGCATTTGTTTGGAAACAAATACATGTGACTTAACCTGTCCGCATTAGTTTCACTTTGATTTTTCATGCACCAAAACTATTACTTGCATTAGTTGAATTCATGGGATACCTTCACCCGCATTAACCAATACACTTACCCGTATTAAAATTTGAATTTGTCAAAAACTAATGTTTTTGGAGAGGATAGTTTTGACAGTCTTTGCACTGATGCTTTGACAATATGAAGATGAGTCTGTTGTTTTGACGTTTTATGAAGTTTTGACTGTTGCTTGAATTGTCAATTCTTGCTTGGATTGAATTGTACACTCGGTGTAATACAAATTTCCTAGTTTTGACTGATCTTGGACTTTTGTGCTTCCAAAAATCTGCATACACTGAGATACTATGGTATAACTTCCACACCAACACAATCATTTTTTTAATTTTATATTTTTAAGAAAAACAATAACAGTACACGATAATTAAAATATTTTTGAGATTTTGCAAATATTTTCTGTTTTTGTGAATTTTTTCTTTTTAATTTTAATTACTCCCCTTAAAGTTTATATCCGTATGGGATAAAAATTATAAAGATTTTTAAAAAAATTTGAAAGGAGGATCCTCATTGAGATTCTTTTACTTGGATCCTTATATTTATTTGATCCACATTGGGATTCTTTTTGCACTTCACTTTGGAAGGTGATCCGCTTTGGGATTCTTTTTGTTCATTCACAAGGAATGTATTCTTTATTAATTCATCCAAGTTGGATGTGTTCCACATTGGAATATTTTTGGATCATGACATCAGCATAATGTGCCTGTTTCTCCAGATCTTTGCTCAGCAAAACAGAGGAGAAACTGAACTAGGTGAATGAGATTCATAAGGTATCATTACCTGGTGTGTTTAGATTACCACACACACACACACTTGGATAAGCTAAATACTTACACACACCCTGAGATGATGGTCTCATAGTTGAATATATTATGTAGTTTATCACAGCATGTATCTTCTTTTCCAAAATAAGCCTACCCGCATATCAGATAAGTCATGTCAGTCTTTCAAGATTTTGAAATAAGCACAGTGAATGATATAACGACTGAAATTATATCATTTCCTATGGAGTACATTTCATTTACTTCAACAAAATTAACTTCTTTTGAACTAGATTTTTTTTAATTTTTAAATATTTTTGCAAATTTTTATTTTTTTAACTCAAGGTTAATCATGCCAATTTATTGGACTAAGAATTCAAACCAACTAGTGTCAAATGCCTTAGTGAACAAATCAGCTAACTGATTGTCCGTGTGAACCTGAATCAACTTGATTAACCCCTTTTCAACACAGTCTCTAAAGATATCTAATTTCAATGTGTTAGGTTTTTGAGTGCTGAACCGGATTGCTTCTTATGAACATGGTTGTTGTGTTCTCAATGTGAATTGGAGTGTGCAAGAAGTTATAACCATAATCAAGCATCTGGTTTTGAATCTAGAGAACTTGAGAGCAACAGGCTGATGTTGTTATGTACTCAGCTTTTTCTATTGAAACAGATACATTTGTCTGTTTCTTGCACTGTCAGGAGACCAGTCTGGGTCCATGAAACTAACAACATCTAGAAGTGGACTTTTGATTGAAGTTGCATCCCCTATAGTCATTGTCTGTGTATGCATAGAGATTGAAATCCCCTTCCTTTGGATACCATAATCCAAGTGCAGGCTTGCCCTTGAGATATCTGAATATCCTCTTCACAGCATTCATATGAGATTCCTTGGGATCTACCTGATATCTAGCATAAACACATACACCAAACATAATGTCAGGTCCACTAGTTGTAAGATACATAAGTGACCCTATCATTAATCAATAGAGAGTCTCATCCACTGCTTTGCCATTTGAGTCTTGACCAATCATCACTATAGTATCCACAGGAGTTTTGATAGACTGACAGTCTGTAAAATGAAACTTCTTCAACATTGATTCCATATATTTTGATTGATTGATGAAAATTCCATCTGCTATCTATTGTACTTGCAAACCTAAGAAGAAAATGAGCTCACCCATAGCACTCATTTGGAACTTCAAGTGCATAAGGTTTTCAAAATCCTTACAAAGTTGTTTGTTTGTTGAGCCGAAAGTGATATCATCCACATAGATTTGGACAACCAACAGTTCATGTCCTTTTCTCTTTCTAAATAAAGTCTGATCAATCTTTCCTCTTTCGTATCCGTGAGCAAGAAGGAAAGATGATAGAGTCTCGTATCAGTTTCGAGGTGCTTGACGCAAACCATACAAAGCTTTGTCAAGCTTGTACACCCTATGAGGGAAATCTGTGTCCTTAAAACCTGGTGGTTGGCTCATATAGACTTCATTTGAGATTTTTCCATAAAGAATGCACATTTTACATCCATTTGATACACAGTGAATTTCATAGATGTAGAGTAAGCAAGATAGAGTCTTATGGCTTCTAACCTGGCAACAGGAGCAAACACCTCATCATAGTCTATTCCTTCTTCTTGAGTGTAGCCCTCTGCAATTAATCTTGCTTTGTTTCTTATGATAATGCCCCTGTCATTAGTCTTGTTTCTGTACAGCCATCTGGTACCGATAGGGTATTGTCCTTCAGGAAGGTCTACCAGTTGCCATACCTATTGTTTCTTGAACTGGAGCAATTATTCCTACATTGCCTCAATCCAGTTGTTGCCTTGAAGAGCCTCTTTTATATTCTTGGGTACAGTTTGACATAGAAAGCAAGAAAACAAATAGATGTTTGCAATACTTGACTTGCTTCTATTCACCCGCTCATCTAGATCACCAATGATGTTTGACACTAGATGATTCATATGTATCCTGGTAATTGGAATCAAGTCATTAGCAATGGATACTTCAAGATTTAGGACATTCAGATCATATTGGCGAGTGGCAGCTTCAGGTTGTGATGTAGGAGAATGGTGAAAGTAATCAAATGCTTCAACATCTTCAGCTTCAGCAGCACTTTGAAGACTTTCATCATTTGCATTTCCTTTGGTTTCAACTAGTATAGAAGCAGATTCTGGATTTCTCACTTTAATGGATGGTTCTGCTGAAGGAGTGGGCATTGAACTAGGACCAGCCACAGTTGAAACACTCTGAAATTATGCAGCTTGTTTGACAGGATTGGCTTGTAATGGAACTTCTTCATCAAATTGCTCAACAGAAGAAGGAGGAATCATTGGAAAGTCATTTCTTCTCTCTAATGTTCCAGAAGATCCAGCCGATTGTATATTACCTGCATTGACAAGTGAAACAGATCAAAACATCTAGTAAATGAGTCAATATCAAACAACCAATTGGGACCATTTAGTGACATAGGAAAGGAGTGCTCATTGAATTGAACATTGGTTGATTCATCAATAATGTTTAATCTAGGATTAAACACTCTGAAATCCTTTGAGACAGAGGAATAACCTACAAAGAATCCCTCATCAGACTTAGGAGCAAACTTTCCAAAATGGTCTTGGGTGTTTAATATTGTGACATGACAACCAAATGACTTGAAGAAACCAATAAATGGTTTTCTATGGAAAAGAAGTTCATATGGTGTTATATTGCTTTTTTTAATGATCAAAGTTTGATTTTGCACACAGCATGATGTGTTGACTGCTTCTGCCCAAAAGGTAATTGGTAGTTTGGCATCAGCTAGCATTGTTCTTGCTGCTTCAATCAGTGTTCTATTTCTTCTTCAGCTACCCCATTTTGTTAAGGAGTTCTAGTTGTACTAAATTAATGAGCAATGCCTTGTTTGTGAAAAATGAACTTATATTTTTATTTTTGAATTCTGTCCTGTTATCACTTCTGATTGATTTTACCTTTAGATCAAGTTGATTTTCAATTTTTATGATAAAATCTTTTATTATTTGGGACGCTTCATTTTTATGAAGTAGAAAGAAGACCCATATGAATCGTGAAAATCATCAATGATCACCAAACAATATTGTTTCTTTCCAATACTCATGACATGAGTTGGTCCAAAGAGATCCATATGAAGTAACTTCAATGGAGAATTGTTTATGTTCACGAGCTTTGGCTTATGGGAAGATTTATGTTGTTGCCCTTTGAGACACGCAGAACAGTGATCAACAAAATGAAAGTCTTTTTCAGGTAAACCTATCACATGATTTCCTTTAACCAATCTGTTCATGTTTTTGAAATTTGTGTGTCCCAAACGTCTATGCCAAAGCTGTGAATCATCAAATGATGCTTTAGACAAGAGACATGTTTCTTCTGAAGGTAGTACGAAATTAACGTTCAAGACATATGTATTATTCTTTCTCGGAGTCTTCAAGACAACCCATTCTTCAGGAATTTGAAATCTTGGTTTCAGAATGTAGCAATGAGTGTCTGTGAAGTGAGTAGAATATTTCTTGTCGCAAATCTGAGACACGCTAAGTAGATTGAAGTTTAGTTGCTCGTAGTAGTTGACTTTGTCAAAACTCAGTAGTCCATTCGTCACAATCCTTCCCCAGTAATTCTACCACCTTGTGAATCTCCACCAATGCTACAGTAGTTCCTTGTATGTGCTTGAAGCCATGAAAGAGGGAACCGTCTCCAGTCATGTGTCGGGAGCATCCGCTGTCCACATACCATAAGCTGTTGGACCTGTATGAATGACCCTACAAGCACAAAAGAACTAGTTAGAATATGGAACCCAAGCCATAATGGTCTTGGGTTGGCCGATTCTATCCAGTACTGTAACATCTTGATACTTTCCTCTAGGTTGTGACTTAGAGGAAGATGCTTTGATGAATTTTAATGGAGTCTTTTTATTTTTATTTCATCAATTTCAACTGAGCTGTCAGAAGAGTATTCAAATCTTTGATCCCAGTTTCTATGAAGAAATTAAGCACGTTTTTTTTTTCAGAAATCACTTTTGTTTTAAATCTTGGATGAGAACTCAGTGATTGTTTAATATTATGATTAATATTTTTTTGATACTCTTTGACTACCATTTATCATTGAAGTCCTCATCAGAATTTGAAATCTGTGTTTGTTGAGTATGTGTTGGACTTTTATTTTTCACCCTGTTAGTTGAAATTGGTGAAATAGGCATGTTTTGAGAAATTCTCAAACCTTTTTGTTTAAAGAAACAATCAGATGTGTTGTGATTTGTCGTATCATATACAGAACAATACTCATTGAAATAACAGTTTTTGGTTGAATGATTGTTCATGTCACAGATGGAGCAATATTGATAAAAATAACACTCATCTGTATTGTGATTAGACATGTCACAAATGTCACAGTACATTTGTTTGTCCTTTGACTTTGAAGTGGAGGCTTCAAATGTCTCAGATTTTGAATTACCCTCAGATTGGTTTTTAATGAAGAAGCAACTTTAGTTTTCTTGGTGGCAGCAGATTGTTTCACAATCCTGCTTTGCTTGGTTTTTGTAGACTGACGTTGCTTGTTTTGCCTTTATTTAACTCCCTTTCAAATTGGTCTACATGCTCTTTATTGAAAATATCAAAACCGACCCCTTGTTTGTTCTTAGATGATGATTGTAAAATAGTTTTTACTTTTGCTTTTTGAATCAAGGAGGATATCCCTTTGGAAGACGAAGAATCCGTAGCTTTATCTTTGAATTTCAGTGAAACCTTTTCTGATTTGCTTGAAATTTTTAGAGATTTGATCTCACTATCAGATTTGCTTTTAGCAGAAGATTTCACAGAACATTCAGCTTTCTTTTCCACCTTGCGATTCTCGGGAGTGAATCTCACAAATGGCACAATGGCCTTGACTGGGCTTTTTGGTTTCTTGACAACTACGGGTTTGTATGAGCACTCTTTGATTTTTATTGGGTGACCCAATTTGATTATATCCTCATTGGTTTCAATGTAAACATTTGGTTGTTTTTGAGGATTAGTTATTTGTGAAACAATTGTTTTAGTTTCACTAACATTAGCTTCAGTTGAATCATATTGAGTGAGTGACTCAGGCATAACAGTATAGTTGTCATTATATGGAGGAGGACAAGAATTGTATCCTATCCTAGTCATGTCCATCCTTTTGCTCTTTTTGTGAGTCAAGTAACTCTTGCAGCTTGGCAAAAGAGAATTGAAACTTTTCAAGTTTCACTTCAACAGCTGATTGCTCGCCTTGGTTTTCGTTAACAGTTCAGTTAACCTCTCATTCTCAGATGCGAGAGTGTACTTTTCACCATGAAGTCTTTCAATATTTGAAAGAAGTGATTTGATTTTGATTTCAAAACTTTTCATTTTGTGTTTTAAAATTTCAGTTTTGACCATCCCTTCTTTGATTTTAATAGCCAACTTGTGATTATGTTCTCTATATCCCTGATCTTCTTAAATACATTTATCAGAACATAGATTGGATTTTACCTCAGTTGGCAATGGAGCTCGACCATCATTGATGTGAGCCATGAGAGCATGGTTTTGAAATTGAGGTTTGACTTCCTCTGCATATAGGCTCCAATCACAGACTCCATCTTGTCTGATGACAATTGCATTAGAGGTTGGTTGGCTATTTCCTTGTACTTGATGGGTCAGTTGAGGCTGACTTTGATGTGTTTGTTGTTGCTAACTTTGATGTTGGTACTGATTGTGATTACTTTACTGATAGCTTGAATTGGGTTGTGATGATGGCTGACCATGTGAAGTTCTTTGATAGTTTTTGTTACTTCTTCTAGGAGTATTACATTCCTTAGAGAAGTGGCTACTCATACCACAGTTAAAACACTTTACTTTGGATTTGTCATATCCAAGTTTTGTGTTTTCATTCAGACTCAGCTTCTTCCCTTTTTGGAAGAATTTCTTTACTTTTATAGCAATCATGGCCATCTGCCATTGCAAGTCCATTTCTTCAACATCATTTGGATCCATCTCTTCCAGATCTTCTTGAATTAGATGAGCTGAAGTGAGTCTTCCTCCCAGATATGCCTTAAAACTAGCAACAAAGGCACTGTAAGTTGCCTTTTGCTCTTCAGATTTTTGGTCACTAGGCATGCTAATGGGTGTTGCTATGGATTAAGTTGAAGATGATGGTTTGTTTTGTTGTGAAACAACACAGAATCCAGTAGTTCTTACTTGATCTCTTGAGGATAGAAAATCATCTTCTTCAGTCACAAAGGCATATTCAATAGAATTAGTTTCAGATGGAAACTTGTATGCCTCAATGACTTGAGGTCCACTGAGATTTCTGCTTCCTTCATCCAACTCAAGAGCTTCAATCTTAGCAATCATGATGTCTAAGGTGGTGCTTTCCAAGTCAAGAGTGTTCTTCAACATAGTTACATTCTGTTTCCAACTTTCAGGCAGACTGTGCAGCATCTTCTTGTTCATTTCTTTCTCTTTGTATGTAACCCCCACGATCTCAAGATCATTCACCAGTTGTAAAAAATGATGTAGCTGCTTGGAGATTGATTCTTCTTTGGTATGATGGAAGGTTTCATATTGGTTCACCAGTTTGTCTTTATTTATCTCCGTCACCTCACTGCTTCCTTCACACATGATTTGTAGTGCATCCCAAACACCTTTTGTTGTTCCATACTTTTCCAGTCTTTTAAGGACATCCATTTTCAAAGCCTGAGTTAGAATGGAGTAGGCTTTGAGGTCTATCTTGATTTTCTTGTATTCATCATCATCAAGATTTAGATTAGGATCCTCAATGGGAATTCTAGCAAATTTGTACTGAGCAGCTTGATCAACATTGAGCGATACAGGAATGTAGGGTCCTTTGCAAATGGAAATCCAGTAGTCAGGATCCACACCTGTAATATAATTTCTAAACCTGATTTTCCACTGCTTAAACTCAGAATTGTGTTTAAGCATTGGAGGTTTAGATGCATGACCAAGTTCAGAAAAATTAGCGGAATCCATTATGATAAACTAATTTTAGATGGTTTGAATATTGATTAAGTTGATTTTATGTCCAGAATGTTCAAATGGTCTAATGTCCTGGTAATCTTGTATGGTGTTAGTGAACAGTAGTGTCACAATGATTGATATTATGAACAGTTCACAGTAGAGTCGATTTTAAGTTGATTTTAGTGTTAATATCTTGATTTTGAGTGGTTTTTGTCTGATTTTCTTTGAGAATCAACAATCAAACAGTCTTCTTATGTTTGTTGGACAGAAGCACCACGATGGTTGATGAAGTTTCATGTATTTTTAGTATGAATGCTTATTAGAAGGGTAACACTTGCAAATAAACATCTCAAGATCTGCACTGATTTTGAGACAAATTCAAGAGCCAAGGCTCTGATACCAACAAGGATCGAATATGATGATTGAGTCAATGATTAAGTAGCAAAAGTACTAAATCAATGAACATTAAATGCTGAAAATACTAATAAATGCTTTGTATATTGATGTTGGTAAACAAGATACAAAGAGTGCTAGGGTTTGCAGCACTAAACAACACTTCTATGTAACTTGTATGAATACTTTTGTGAAACTTACAAAAGTAGTGTATACTATTCTATTTATAGGCTGATACAATGACAGTACAAAAAGACTAAACTACCCTAACAACTATACATCAGAATGCAAGTCTAAGTACAAAAGATGATCAACATTTGTAAGTGTTCATCCGCATTAACTAATGCGGATGTGTTGTCTTCATCAGTATTTCTTCTATTAAGTCTTCAACAATGACTGAGTCATCCGCATTAGTTATTGTGGATCAACAAATACATAGCCGTATTTGTTTTTCTTGTCCGCATTAGTAAATGCGGATGAACAAATACTTGACCGTATTTGTTCTTTGGTCTTCCGCATTTACTAAAGTGGACACCAACACTTGTCTATTTCTTCTTAACTCTTCACCCACATTTCTTCTTGGACTTGAGGGATTTCCATCCAGAACAACCTTCAACCACCACTTAAATTAGCATGTATGATCCTTTTAGGGTCCAACAATCATTGGGTCATCTGCTCTAGCAGAAGAACCCTTAGGTGCTGACCAAGGTCCCGGGTTATTAGATTTAAGCACCCTATCCATCATTGACCTATTAATCCGACCTGATGAGGACATTATGTTTCATCCGGGTCATGATGTTGATCTACCACACCACTCTCAAGATCAACTGAGCCCCAGGGAACCTCTAATGTCTAGCCCACATCAGCTAAACCTAACTGAGGTGAGTCAAACTGGTGTGGAGGTGACTCATGTAGGGTTAGGTGCCACTACTGAGAGTGTTTCAATAACCTCTCAGGACAGTGGTAACATAAGTGGGACTGAGTCTACGACAACTTTTCCCCTTGATGACTCTAAAAGAGACATCAGCACGCAAGGGTATCCAGGGCGCCAAGAAACCATTACTGGTGGTGATGATGTTAGACCCTGAAAGGATCATACAAGCCAATTCAAGAAGTGGTTGAAGGCTGTTCTGGTTGGAAATTATCAAAGACTAAGAAGAAATACAGAAGACCATTCATGAAGAAATGTGGCAAAAGAATCAGAAGAAAAGAACAAGTGTTGAAGCATCCGCATTAGTTAATGCGGATGAGCATTGAACAATGCTTACAAGCATTTGTTCATCCGCATTAACTAATGCGGATGAAAAAAACAAATGCTGACAAGTGTTTGTTCATCCGCATTAACTAATGCGGATGAACAAAAGAAATGCTGCCAAGACTTGTTCATTCGCGTCAACTAATGTGGATGAATTAAGTTAATGCTGAAAACCTTCAACAACAAATGCTGATGAAGACTTGTTCATCCGCATTAGTCGATGTGGATGAACACTTACAAATGCTGCTCTTATTTTGTACTTAGACTAGTTTCTGATGTATAGTTATCAGGGTAGATTAGCCATTTTATACAGGCAATGTGTATGCCTATAAATAGAACAGCATGACCTAAGTTTGTAATTTCTTATTTCAACATTGATAATATTACTCATTTAAATAGTAATCCCAGCTGTCTTTGTATCTTGTTTACTCATATTATTATACAAAGCATTTATTATCATTTTCAGTATTAAATGTTCTGTGATTTGGTATTTCCGCTACTTAATCACTGACTCAATCATCATATTCGATCCAAAGTTGTGTCATATCAACTGAGATTCTTATTCTCGGACCCAGTCAATTGGTATCAGAGCCTCAGCTCTTGAATTCATCTCAAAATCAGCACAGATCTTGAACGAAAATCGATTGATCTGGTGATTGAGTTATTTATTAGCCAGATCTACTCTGCTAATAAATATACATACTGAAATCGCAAAGAAACTTTGTCTACTTTTCTGTATTTTCAACTCCTCAGAATCAACACCAAATCAACCTTATCACAACCCTGCTGAGAACTGATAATCAAGACCACCAGGACTGTAGACTGTCTGCACATTCAAGACATAAAATCAACATAATCATACTCAAAACCAATTAAAATCAGTAAAATTAAAATGGATTCTACTAATTATTCTGAACTTGGTCATGCATCTAACCTCCAATGCTTAAACACAAATTTGAGTTTAAGCAGTGGAAAATCAGGTTTAGAAACTACATTACAGGTGTAGATCCTGATTACTGGATCTCGATTTTCAAAGGGCCATACATTCCACTGTCACTCACTGCTGATCAAGCTGCTCAATACAAGACTGCTAGAATACCCATTGAGGATCCAAACTTAAATCTTGATGATAAAGAATATAAGAAAATCAAGATTGACCTTAAAGCCTAATCCATTCTAACTCAAGCTTTAAAAATGGATGTTCTCAAGAGGCTGGAAAAATATGGAACAGCCAAAGGCGTTTGGGATGCATTGCAGATAATGTGTGAAGGAAGCAGTGAAGTTACTAAAATTAATAAGGATAAACTGATAAATCAATATGAGACCTTTCATCACACCAAAGGAGAGTCAATCTCAAGGCAGCTTCATAGATTTGTACAACTAGTGAATGATCTTGAAATTATGGGGGTTACTAACAAAGAAAAGGAAATGAATAAGAAAATGTTGCACAGCTTACCAGAAAGTTGGAAACAAAATGTCACTACGTTGAAGAACACTCTTGATTTGGAGAGTACCAGCCAAGATATTATGATTGCTAAAATTGAAGCTCTAGAGTTGGATGAACGAAGCAGAAATCTCAGTGGACCTCAAGTCATGAGGCTTACAAGTTTCCAACTAAAACTTATTCTGTTGAGAACTCTTTGTGACTGAAGAAGATAATTTTCTCTCATCAAGAGATCAAGCAAAGACAACTAGATTCTGTGCTGCTACACAACAACATAAACCATCATCTTCTGCTCAACCCTCAGTAACACCCACAAGTATGCCAAGTGAACAAAGATCTGAAGAGAAAAAGGCAACTTACAATGCCTTTGTTGCTAGCTTCGAGGCTTATCTTAGGGGAAGACTCACTTCAGCTCATTTAAATCAGGAGGATCTGGAAGAAATGGATCCTGATGATGTTGAAGAAATGGACTTACAATAGCAAATGGCCATGATTGCTATGAGAGCAAAGAAATTCTTCTGAAAAGGGAAGAAACTAAGTCTAAATGAAAACACAAAGCTTGGATATGAAAAATCCAAAGTTAAGTGTTTTAACTGTGGAATGACTGGCCATTTCTCTAGGGAATGTAATGCTCCCAGAAGAAGCAATAACAACTATCAAAGAACCTCAATGGTCAGCATTCATCTTAACCCAATTCAAGCTCTCAGTCAAGTTCTCTTCATAAAAATCAGCATCAAAATCAGATTCAAAATCAGCATCAAAATCAACTTCAAAATCAGCATCAAAATCAGCATCATAATCTACAATAGCCAATTCATCAAAGACAACCTCTATTTGCTCATCAAGCTCAAGAAAGTAGCCAACCAACATCAAATGCACTTTTCATCATACAAGATGGAGTGTGTGATTGGAGCCTATATGCAGAGGGAGTTCAACCTCAATTTCAGAATCATGCACTTATGGCACACATTAATGATGGTCCAGTTCCAAGGCCATCAGAGGTAAAATCTAATTTATGTTCTGATAAATATGTTCTAGAAGTATAGGGTTACAGAGAACACAATCACAAATTGGCTAATAAAATAAAAGAAGAAAAGGTGAAATTTGAGATGCTTAAACAAGAAATGAGAATTTTTTAAGTCAAAATCAAATCTCTTTTATCTAACATGGAAACACTACATGGTGAAAAGTTTACCCTTACAGCTGAGAATGAGAGGTTAACTGAACTATTAACCAATCAAAGACTGAGCAATCGGCTACTGAAGTGAAACTTGCAAAGTTCCAACTCTTATCTGTCAAGTTGCAAGAGTTACTTGATTCTCAAAAGGAGGCCAAGGACATGATTAGGATAGGTTACAAAACTTGTCCTCCTCCATATAATGACAACTACACAGTTATGCCCGAGTCACTTACCCAATCTGATTCAACTGAATCTAAAGTTACTGAAACCAAAACAATTGTTTCACAAATAACAAATCCTCAAATAAACCAAATGTTTACATTGAAACAAATGAGGATAAAATCAAATTGGGTCATCCTATCAAAATCAAAGAGTGCTTTGACACACCTGTAGTTGTCCAGAAACCAAAGAGCCCAGTCAAAGCCATTATGCCTTTTTGTAAGATCATCTGAAGATTATGAAGCTGATGCAACCAACAAGCCAGAACAACCAAGTCTTTCATGCATGCACTAAGGAACAAAGATGAACTAGCTTTGGAAGTCTTACACTCTCAAATATGTCTAAGTGTAAGATCTTTCGAAGCTCACAGTTCAAAACGAGTTACTTTGGAAGTTTCACACTCAAACAGAAAAATATTCTAAGTGTGAAATCTTCTAAAGCCAAAGACCAGCATCTTCTGATGCCAAAGATGAAATCTTCCGAAGCTTCAGAGACAAAGTCTTCCGAAGCTGTAAAGACTGATTTCTTCAGAGGACAAAGAAAATATGCTTCTCTGAATCAACTTTTGATAAAGCTGACACACTTTCCGCTGCCTGCTCTGGTGGTTCACCCACTTTACACAAGTTGGTGAAACTTCCATGCTTTATCAAAAAGTAGGAATGGTCTTTGTTTGTAACTTACCTTACTTGTTCCTGTAGACTTTTTGTATTAGGAAAAGTCAGTGAGCTATGGCATGTCACAGTCACTAGTCAAAAGGAAATCTGTCTTTTGACTTTAGATTGATCTTTTTGTCTAGATTAGTCAAATCCTAACTGTCCTTACATGTAAGTGACGGTTGTAGGTTGTAGTATAAAAGTGTCTCAGTTTCTTGTAATTTCTTTATGCTTTGTAACACTTGTAAAAGAACTTGAGATCAATATACAACATCCTTGAAAACCAATCTTGTGTTCTTGTGTTGTTCTTAGTTCTTTCTTTACTTTACTTGTGTTCTTAGTATCTTCTGTTTTAAGTTACCAGTTCTCTATTTGAATTGTTAAGTGATCTAAGATCTCTCCTCAGTGTGAAACTAAGTGTTAAGTACCCTTACCCGGTCCTGCATTTGGTATCAAAATAAGCAAGGACTGGGATCTTGTGAGATAGCTCCTCCACACACTCTATAATCTGTAAGATCTCCAAGGTGTGGAACTTGTCAAGATGAGCTGCCCTCTATAGACCCCAGTGATGAAGAGGATGAAGAGTAGATGCTGAGGGATGATTCTGAAATGTGTAAAAAGAGTCAATCCAAAAGGGTCACCATGCTCCTGAGGAGAGTAAGAAGGCTGGTATGACAAAGACAAAGAGGAAGAACTTGATCAGAAGAGCAAAGAGAAGATCAAAGAATGCTTAAGAGATCAAGGCCACTTTTGACTCCAAGCAGAAACAAGTGTTCATCTCTGCAGGGTTTGAAGTGGTAAAGGCTGAGGAATCAACTACAAACTCCAGTACTAGGAGTTTTAGTACAGTTCCAACTCATTCCAGCAAAGAGAAGGCTGAATTACTGTGTACCATTGCTACACAGTTTGAAACATTCTCCTCCAAGAGCAATTCTCTCCCTAAGAAAATTGCTACATCATCTGTGAAGAAGAAGCTGGAGAAAGAAAGTGTTCAAGTTCAGTCTTGCTTTTAGAATAAGACTCCCAGAAGGAAGCAAATGGAATGCATCGTGTGTGGTAGTACTTCTCATCTGGCTAAGGATTGCATCTACAATCCTAAAAGTACTATCCCCATGGTCAAAGAAATGGCTTCTGGGAAGAAGAAGGAAAAGAAAGCTTCGGAAGGAATATCTGTTTCCTTCGGAAGCTCCAAAATGAAGAAAAAGGCAAGTGAAAAATTGCTTTCGGAAGAAAATTTGGTCTCGGAAGAAAGGAATGCTTCCGAAGTACTGAAGCTTGCTGCAGTGAAAGCAAGACCTTCCGAAGGTCCAGTCTCCAAATCTTCCAAAGTTGCAAAAGCTTCCGAAGCTTTGAAGGTCAAGCCAAATTTTCCAAAGGTGGTGTGGAAGATGAAGGAAGACCGTGTGACTAAAGATTCTTCATCAACAACAGCAAATGATCCTCAGAGCCTAAACATAGGATCACTTACTATTTCATTGCCTTCAACTCATTTTAACATGCCCAAGACCATGAGGCTTGGGTTTCCAAATGTAACTAAATCATCTCTTTTTATGCAGGACAGCCAATGGCAAACAAAAATGTGTGGATCATTGATATGGCTGCTCCAGGCACATGACAGGAAATGAGTCTTTACTTCAAAACATTGAAAGATTTGATGGTGGACCAGTTGCCTTTAGAGGAGTTGCAGGAGGTTACATTACTGGCAAGGCAAGGTTACAATAGTAAGCTCAGCATTGAGAAGGTAACTTTATTAAGGAGCTTGGATACATCTTTTGAGTGTGTCCCAATTTTGTGACCAAAAACATCACATGCTCTTTACTGAGAATGAGTGCTTTGTTCTCAAGCCCAGGGTTGACATTCCTCAAGAGCATATTCTGCTCAGAGCCCCAGGAGAGGGAACATGTACAAGATGGATCTACAGGAAACATCTCCCTCTGGAGAAGTTTCTTGCTTTCTGTCTAAAGCAATAGTGATGAGTCTTTCCTTGGCATAAAAGAATGTGCCATGTAAACTTAAAAACATGAATAATTGATTATTAAAAATGATTTGGTAACTGGAATGCCAAAGAAAGAGTTACAAGTGATGACCACTGTGTTGCATTCCTGAAAGGGAAGCAGCACAAAGTGTTCACAAGCCAAAGGAAATGAACTCTACACTTCCCTTACACTTCTTACATATGGATCTGTTTGGCCCTACCATTGTAATGAGTCTAGGAAGGACCTCTATTGTTAGTGATCACAGATGATTCATAAGATTCATTGGGTGTTTTTCCTTAAAACTAAAGATGAAACCCCTAAAATTTAAAAAGAACTTCATTCTGAAACTGAGAATTAATCTAATGACAAGGTCAAGACAATAAGATATGATCAAGGAACTGAATTTAAAAAACAAATCCTTGATATATTTTGTGATGAAAAAGGTATTTCAAGACAATATAGTGCTCCCAGGACTCCTCAGCAAAATGGTGTTGCTGAGAGGAGAAACAGGACACTTATTGAAGCTGCTAGAACCATGTTGTCTGACTCTAAACTGCCTATCACCTTCTGGGCAGAGCCTGTCAACACACCTGCTATGTGCAGAATACAGTTTAGTGGTTAAGACACATGGTAAGACTCCTTATGAACTGTGGCACAAAAGGAGACCATTCATTGGTTTTCTCAGAACATTTGGATGTCCTTGCACCATCTTGAATACCAAAGATCAAATAGCCAAGTTTGCTGAGAAATCAAATGAGGGACACTTTGTGGATACACTTCTCAAGCTAAGGCTTATAGAGTATACAATCTCAGAACTGGAATCATTAAGGAGTCAGCCAATGTGACTTTCAATGAACACACACCCTATGTGAAAGGTTCTGGTCCGGATTAGCTGTTTGATCTTGATTTAGTTACCAACAGTTTTAACAAGTCTTCTGAGAATGTTTAGGATCTACAGATAACAGATCAACAAAAGATCTTGATCCAAGATTTGAGCTGAGAAGACTAACTAAGAAGACTACTTCAGCTCCAGTGGTGACTAACCCTGTAATTAAGGCTCCTATCAGCACAAGCATGACAAATACTGCTGATTCAACTGAATTGCCTTCAAATTCCAGCTCAAAGGCTCAGAATTCAGGAGAAGGAACTTCTAATGTAAGAGAAACTGGAGGGGTGACAATGATCAAGAATTTCTTGATGCTGATAACCTCCATTGAAGACAACATGAATGATGTCACACACTCATTGGATCAAGTTTCTCTGATAAGTGTGCTGATGTGGTGGGAGACACCTCATTGCTAATTCAAAATTTCTCTAATTTAGATTTGTCCAACCACTTGCTGTGATCCCTCAACTTTGGATCCACAAGTCACATCCTACCACAAACATCATTGGAAATGTTGACTCAGGGTAAGAACAAGAGGACAAACTCATGACAACCATATTGTCTACATTCTTGTTTCTTATCTCAGATAGAGCTGAAGAAAGTTGATGAGGCTTTGAGGATGGAAGCTGGATTGAAGCTAGGCAATTCAAATAGAAGATAGAAGGTGTGGAACTTATGCCCTCTTCTTAAGGGAAGACTGTCATAGGTACCAAATGGGTATTCAGGAACAAGAAGAATGATAGAGGAATTATCATCAAGAACAAGGCTAGACTGGTTGTCAAAGGTACACTCAAGAATAAGGGATTGATTATACTGATGTCTTTGCTCCAGTTGCAAGACTTGAAGCTGTAAGAAATTCTTGGCTATGCTGCATCCAAGGATTTCAATGTCTACCAGCTTGATGTGAAATGTGCTTTCTCTATGGGGTGATGATGAAGAAGTTTATATCAAACAGCCACCTGGCTTTGCAGACCCAAATCATCCTGATTATGTCTGCAAGCTTGATAAAGCTCTATATGGACACATCAAGCTCCAAGAAAGTGGATGAGACACTGTCAACATATCTCTGTCATCATGGATACAGAAGAGGTACTATTGATGGGACTCTCTTCATCAAAGAAACATGGAATGACACACTCTAGTTCAAATATATGTAGATCCATCATCTTGATTCAACTAATCCAAAGCTCTGCAAAGACTTTGAGATGCTGATGAAGAATAGATTTGAAATGAGTGCTATGGGGAAACTCAGTTTATTCTAGGATTTCAAGTGAAGCAGGTTGAAGGTGGCATCTTCATTAGTCAGTCAAAGTATGTACAGGACATACTTACAAGATTCAAGATGACTGACTGTAAGGTTGCAAAGACACCCATAGCCAAAAACCACTCCCTTGGTCCTAATCTTGAGAGGAGTGTGTTGATAAAATCTCTACAGGGCTATGATTGGGTCATTATGTACCTTACTTCTAGCAGGCCTGATATTATGTTTGACATATGTATATGTGCAAGATATCAAGCCAACTCCAAGATGTCACACCTAATCACTGTCAAAAGGATTCTCAGATACCTCAAAGGTGCTCTAAATCTAGGCCTTGGTATCCAAAGAATTCAGACTTTAATCTGTATGCTTATACAGATAGTGATTATGGTGGCCTGCAACATGACTGCGAAGTCCACATCTGGGGATGTCAATTCCTTGGTGGAAGGATAGTCTCTTGGTAATGCAAGAAGCAATCCTGTGTTTATGCATTAACTGCTGAAGCTGAATACATTGCTGCTGCAAGGTGCTGTGCTCAAGTGCTTTGGATCAGAATCAGATGCTAGACTATGGGTTCAACTTCAAGGAGACTCCATCCACATAGACAACAATAGTGTGCAGCACTCAAGGACCAAACACATCAACATAAGGTATCATCTGATTAGGGATAATTTTGAAAAAGGATTGATCAAACTAATCAAAGTTAACAAAAATGAACAATATGCTGATCTGTTCATAAAGGCATTTGATGAACAGAGATTTAAATATCTTGTATCAGCTATTGGGATGATTTACTTTGAATAGATTTTCTTAATAACTTAATCAACTTTATTTCCTAAAATTGTGTATCCTAAGTTGTCTATTAGATCACCTCATAAGCCCAGTTCTCTTTGAAAGAAAACTAACTTTTAACTAATATTCCTTAGATTTGTTGAAAATTTACCCTCGGAAGAACTCAAATCGCTTTCGGAAGAAATTATGTCTTTAAATCATTTAACAGCTTATCTAAGATTAACCTTCGGAAGAAATTCTTGAAGTACTTCAAAAGCTTAAATTGTATGTAAGCACTTAAATGCATTCGAAGAACAATTCTTTCGAAAGCAACTAATTCTCGGAAGACTTGTTCACTTCTTTCGAAGCCAAATTTTCAAAATTCTTTGAAATATCTTCAGAAGCAAAAATTGCCTTCGGAAGTTTTACAACTTCCAAGAAAACTAACTTTTGGGAGCACTTTTCAGAAGTAGGGCCCACTTGCTGATTTCAAAGTTTATCTTTATGTCATAACTTTGTCTCAAATCCATGACATATATCTTCCAAACGGTTCTTTTGTCTCTCTACTCTCACTGATCCTTACCCTAAAATTACCCCCAAATTCATCTTCTCTCCTTTCTTCACTGTAAAGCTTCCTTAGAGGACCAACATTGATTGTCGCAATGACCCTGATTTTTCCATGCACCTACACAGGTACACAATCAGGTTGCCTTGTACACTCTGAGAAGGATCCAAGCTTCTCAGATGTGGGTAGGTACCTTTCTTCGTCTCACTACTTCACCTCCCTTACAATTGATCTCCTCTCTATGAGGATCAGTTGCTTGAGTTTTGGAGCACCTGTCAAGAGGTCACCATGGACGGGGAGAAGGCACTGTCTGCTACGGTGCAGGGGAGGACAATTTTCATCACTCCGGCCATCATAAACACACATTTGCAGCTGGATGATGAAGTGGTGAGCTGTCCTTCCCAAATCTACTGTCAACCACCTTTCAGCAGATGGGCTATCAAGGTGACTTCTCAGTCAAAACCTTCAGGAAGGGGAAGGTCTCATCTCAATGAAATACCTCCTCCATGTCGTCATTCATAGCTTTCTAACAAGCATGGAGGATGGGATCAAGTTCCAGAAGACCTCTCCTTTATTGTCCATGGGATGGTACAAGGGGTCAAGTTCAGGTATTCTCAATTTTGTATATACTAATTTACTTGAAAACTTGGACTCCTTAGAGTATTACATATTCCCTAGGTATGTTCAACACATTCTCAACTATGAGTCGGGACCACAGTTGAGGGGAACAGGTAATTCTTAAAATTGGAAAAAATGAGGCCCGACATCTTCAAAATATTGAAGTAGCCAACTATTGGCTTCTCTGCGGTAGAAACAGCCATGTCCAAAAATGTTTGAGCTCATTACTTAGGGTGAAAACTAGCAGCACCAGCTAGTGTTGAACCAACACCCTCCACCTCTCAACCACGTCAAACACAACCTACAATCATTATCACCTACAAAAGAAAATCCCAACGAAAACTCTGCACTTGCTACTAAGCATGTGTAGGCCCCCATATCCAAAACCATACAGGAGGAAGTGGAATCTCGAGCTCCCACTTCCCTGAGGAGCAGACCACTCCCATCTTTCCACCACTCAGTGCTGAGGTTCCTCATGCTCAGCCTGATGAGCTGACAACCCCATAAACAACCTTAAGCCATCACACTGAGTCTCAATACTCTAGTGATCAACCTTCCGGGGAAAGTTACCATCCCCAACCTCTTGATCCAAACCTCCCCATTCCCAGCCTTGACTTCTATTCTGATGAAGATTGGGCTTTAGTGAGTACCATGAGTCTCTCCACTCTCCTACACTCAAGGAGAGATGAGTACTCCTGCTTCCCCCATCTCTAGCCCACATCAGCAACCCCTACTGAGGTGGATAGTCCTGAACTTATTCAGGAAATCCATATGGCAGAGGCTATCACTTTTGCTAGTGATAACATCATTAGGACCTCTACCATGGCATCCAAGCCTCTTGACACTTCTCTGGAAGTTGTCATTACGTAGGGGAAATCCAGCAGCCAAGAAACCATGCTGGTGGTGAGGAAGAAGACTTAGGTCCAACTCTCTCATCCCCCAATGATTCTTCATCTGAAGATGAGGGGAGTCTGCAACAAAAGGTGCACAAACTGTCACATCTTTGCACCTATTTTGTTTTAAAGATAGCTCACCTGGAATCTCAGGTAACTATCTTAAGAAGAGGGTCAATGACCAGCAACTTGAGATCACCAATCTCAAAGGCAAGTTGGCTAAGAGACCCATGAGGACAACTCATCCAGGTCCATAAGAACCTGTGGATGTCATGGATCAATCTCCCAGCTCACCTATACAAGAGGGTGATGCTAACAAAATAGGGAGAAAATTCTAACAATCACAGAACTTGGAGTTCTTCCCAGAGTATGGACATAGAGGAATCACCATCCTCTCTTGCAGATGTTCATACTCAGGAACCTCCTCTAGACAGTGATCTACATTTGCTCATTCAACAACTGTTTGAGGAGGGAATACCAAGAGCAATGTCTATCCCTTCTGAAAACCCAATCTAGGGTTGGGGTTATGACAGTAATAGGAGGCTCTTATGATCTCTAAAGCTCAGGGTCAACTAGAAATTCTCAACATTTCACACCTGAGTTTCTATGAGAGCATCAACTTGGTAGATCTTCCACTTGTCAACCCAAGCAATAATAGACAAGCAGCAATATTGGAAGAAAACCCAAGATAGGGTGCTAGAGGAGTTTAAAGTGTGTTCAAAATTATATAGACAGAGGCTAGCAGGTGAGATCTTTGGTCAACTGGATGTTGAGGTAGACCAGGAGATTAGCTTAGAAGGGAAAACCTTAACTGAAGGCCCAAAGGTTGAACCTGTGAACCTTGAGACAGGATCTCCCTCTGCACCCATTACCCTCAGTGAACACCAGCTGGTGATGGTGTTTCACAACCTTCTCTAGCCAGAGCTTGACAGCTGAACCAAGCAATGAAGGCCAAAGCTCTCTCCAGCTGAGTCACCAAAGCCTGTGGTGACAAAGGCAAAAGAAAATGACTCCTGAGGAGATTGAGGAGGAGAAGAGAGAGGAGGAAGAGGAAGCTGAGGGGAGAGAGTTCAAGTGGTTCCCAGAGTTATGGAAGTTGCAAATAGGGCTGCCCCAGGCTAAACACTCAAGAAGTTGAGTTAAGGGCAGCCAGGCTAAACTACCTGGGAACTAGAAACTATAATGTTGATGAACACATCTCTCTACCCTTAGATAAGCTGAATGAACTGGTTGACATAGAGCTGTCAAGGAGAGGAGAAAGCAGAGGATGCAGACATGCTCCTCAAGCACAAGAAAGAAATGAGGCTAAAAAGACTCTACAAGAACATTCTTGTCCTCTCCCTAGTTCAAGAAAGTCCTGAGCCAGAGACTATGGCCACTGAACAACCTCAGGTAGCAACTGAAGAAGAAAGACTAAAGATGATCAGCTACCTGAGTGCCACAGGTCTCTATCAGGCAGATGCACTTCTTCCCTTACCATCTGAGTACATTGTTTGAATACAATAAGCAGATAGAAGAAAAAGCTAAAAGAGAAAAAACAAGATTAAAAGAAAAGATTAAGGGAAGAAGCTGCAAAGTCAAGGGCCATCATCAACAAAAGCCAAAAGAAGTCTGCTGACAGACAAAGGATGATGAGCTTCTTGAAGCTATATGGATTCTCCGGAAGGAGGCTTGGCCCTATCTCTCTATCCACAATGGATGAGCATATCAGGGTAATCAAGCAGAAGATAAAGAAGGGAGAGCTGGTGAACTTGCATTCTCCACCAGCCCATCTCAACCTGAAGTTGAGGTGAAGGTTGAACCAACTTCATTTCTGATCCACAGCAGGGTCCTCCTCTCTCTCCTTCTGAACCTATGAGAGAGGAGATCCCAACTGAGGGGGACTCAACTGAACAAACCTGGTACTCAAGACCAGTCCCCTTAGTTAAAATCATCAGGAGAGAAGAAAAAGAATGGCTAGAAGATCAACCTCAAAGAGAAAAAGAAGAAAGGCATCCACCTCCCAACCTCAGGATGAATCAGAGCATCCTAAGGACTGCATGAAGTGGTCTCTCAACAAACTCCAATCATAGTAGACCCTCTTGCTGTTGGAAGAAAAATTATGTCATGGTCTTATGATGAAGATCAAGACAGATGGTATGCCCGAAGAGATCAGGAAGGCATGCATGTCTATTCCTCAGAAGACATGCTAAATCTTCCTCTGCATGATCTTTTTGACATGAGAAGGCTATGTTAGTCTGAAGGATCCAGACCTAATGATGAAGAAAGGTATGCTAAGGATCCTAATGTGGACTATAAAAATCTGAAGAACTTCTCGTTTTGGTAGCATCAGCCTAGGGGGAGTTTGTAAGATCATCTGAAGATTATAAGGCTGATGCAACCAACAAGCCAGAAAAACCAAGTCTTCCATGCATGCACTAAGGAACAAAGATGAACTAGCATTGGAAGTCTTACACTTTCAAATGTGTCTAAGTGTAAGATCTTCTAAAGCTAATAGTTTAGAAGGAGTTACTTCGGAAGTTTCACACTCAAACAGAAAAATATTCTAAGTGTGAAATCTTCCGAAGCCAAAGACCAGCATCTTCTAAAGCCAAAGATGAAATCTTCCGAATCTTCAGAGACAAAGTCTTCCGAAGTGAAGACTGATTCTTCAGAGGATAGAGAAAATATGCTTCTCTGAATCAACTTTTGATAAAGCTGACACACTTTCCGCTGCCTGCTCTGGTGGTTCACCCACTTTACACAAGTGGGTGAAACTTCCATGCTTTATAAAAAAGTAGGAATGGTCTTTGTCTGTAACTTACCTTACTTGTTCTGTAGACTTTTTATATTAGGAAAAGTCAGTGAGCTATGGCATGTCATAGTCACTAGTCAAAAGGCAATCTGCCTTTTGACTTTAGATTGATCTTGTTGTCTAGATTAGTCAAATCCCAACTGTCCTTACATGTAAGTGACGGTTGTAGGTTGTAGTATAAAAGTGTCTCGGGTTCTTGTAATTTCTTTATGCTTTGTAACGCTTGTAAAAGAACTTGAGATCAATATACAACATCCTTGAAAACCAATCTAGTGTTCTTATGTTGTTCTTAGTTCTATTTCTTTAATTTACTTGTTCTTAGTATCTTCTGTTTTAAGTTACGAGTTCCTATTTGAATTGTTAAGTGATCTAAGATCTCTTCTTTGTGTGAAACTAAGTGTTAAGTAGCCTTACCGGTCCTGCACTTTTGTAAAATTTGTCCTGAAAAACTCAAGATGAATAACACTACTGAATGTTCTATGAAACCCTCTGCTGAAAGCAGATCTGATAGTGAGATCAAATCTCCTGAAACTTCCAGCAAATCAGAAAAGGTTCATTAAACTTCATAAACAAAGCTATAGTTCCCTCAGTGTCCAAAGGGAAATCCACTTTGATTCAAAAACCAAATGTAAAACCTGTTTCATCATCATCATCTAAATAAACAAGGGATAGGTTTTGACATTTCAATAAACAACATATGGAGCATTTGAAAGAGAGTTGAAAAAGAGCAAAAAGAAGTAAAATCAGTCAGCAAAACTTAAGCAAAACAGAATTGGGAAACAATTGCTGCCACCCGAAAGCTAATTTGGCTTCTTCATCAAAGTCAAAGAACAAAACAATGTATTGTGACATTTGTGCCATGTTTAATCACAATACAGAGGAGTGCTACTTTAATCAGTATTGCTCTATTTGTGACATGAACAATCATTCAATCAAAAACTATTATTTTAACAAAATTATTCTATATGTGATATGACTAATCACAACACATCTGATTGTTACTTTAACCAAAAAGGCTTGAGAATTCCTCAAAACAAGCCTATTTCACCAATTTCATCTGACAAGGTCAAACATTAGAAGTCCAAAAGACCTTAAACATTCACGGGTTTCAAACACTGATAAGGATTTCTATGATCAATAGCAGCCAAAGAGTACCAAAAAGAACCTTAATGATCATATGAAACAATCACTGAGTTCTCATTCAAGACATAAAACTAAAGTGATTTCTGAAAAAACATTGGTCCAAGAGATTTGCATCTTTTGAAATTGATTGGTGAATCAAACCAAAAAGAAATCCACAAAAATTGGTCAAAGCATCTTCCTCTAAAACACAAATTAGAGGAAAATATTAAGAGGTCACAGTGATGGATAAAAATGGACAACCCAAGACCATCATGGCTTGGGTTCCTCAATCTAACTAGTTCATTTATGCTTGTAGGGTCATCCATACAGGTCCAATAGCTTATGGTATGTGGACAGTGGATGCTCCCGACATATGATTGGAGACAGTTCCCTCCTTCATGACTTCAAGCATATTCAAGGAAACTTGTGGCATTTGGTGGAGATTCACAAGGGGTAGAATTATAGGGGAAGGATCTGTGATGAATGGATTGCTAAGTTTTGATAAATGAACTATGCGAACAACTGAACTTCAATCTGCTAGCGTGTCTCAGATCTATGACAAGAAATATTCTACTCACTTCACAGACAGTCATTGCTACATTCTGAAACCAAGATTTCAAATTCTTGAAGAATGGGTTGTCTTGAAGACACCGAGAGAAAGATAATACTTATGTCTTAAACCTTAATTTGCTTATCCGTCAGAAGAGACATGTCTTTTGTCTAAAGCATCTTTGATGAGTCATAACTTTGGCATAGACGCTTTGGACACACGAATTTCAAAAATCATGAAAAGATTGGTCAAAGGAAATCATGTACCTGGTTTACCTCAAAAGAATTTCATTTCATTGACCACTGTTCTGCATGTCTTAAAGCAAAACAACATAAGTCCTCCCATAATCCAAAGCTGGTGAACACAAACAATTCTCCATTGAAGTTGCTTCATATGGATCTCTTTGGTCCAACTCATGTCATGAGTATTGGGAAGAAGCATTATTGTTTGGTGATCATAGATGACTTTACACGATTTACATGGGTCTTCTTTTTACTTGATAAAAACGAGGCGTCCCAAATAATAAAAGATTTATCATAAAAATTGAAAATCAATTGGATTTAAAGGTAAAATCAATCAGAAGTGATAATGGGACAAAATTTAAAAATGTAGATCTAAGTTCATTTTGCCCACAAAAAGGCATTGCTCATCAATTCAGTGCAGCTAGGACTCCTCAACAAAATGGATGGAGTAGAGAAAGAAGAAATAGAACACTGATTGAAGCAGCACGAACAATGCTAGCGATGCCAAACTGCAATTACCTTTTGGGCAGAAGCTGTCAACACACATGCTTTACGCAAAATCGAACTTTGATAATTAGAGAAAGCAACAAAACACCATATGAACTTCTTTTTGTAGAAAACCATTTATTGGATTTTTGAAGTCATTTGGTTGTCATGTCTCGTAAACACCCGAGACCATTTAGGAAAGTTTGCTCCTAAGTCTGACGAGGGATTCTTTGTGGGTATTCCTCTGTTTCAAAGGTTTAGAGTGTTTAATCCTAGATTAAACATTATTGATGAATCAATCATGTTCAATTCAATGAGCATTCTTTTCCCAAGTCAACAAATGGTCCTGATTGGTTGTTTGATATTGACTCATTTACTAGATCTTTTGATCAGTTTCACTTGTCAAATGGAGGATCTCCTGGAACAGTGGAAAGAAGAACTGATTTTCCTATGATTCCACCTTCTTCTGTTGATCATCTTAATTAAGAAGTCCCACTACAAGCCGATCCTATCAGACAAGCTGCACAACATCAGAGTGTTTCAATTGAAGCTGGTCCTAGTTCAATGCCCACTCCTTCAGCAGAACCATCCACTAAAGTGAGAAATCCAGAATCAGCATCTATGCCAGTTGAAACTGAAGGAAATGCAAATGATGAAAGTCTTCAAAGTGCTGCTGAAGCTGATGAAGCATCTGACTACTTTCATCATTCTCCTACAACACAACCTAAAGATGCCTATCACTAAGATGATCTGAATGTCTCCAATCTTGATATGTCCATTGCTGGTGATTTGATTCCAATTACCAGGACATATAAGAATCATCCAGTGTCTAACATCATTGGTGATCTAGATGAGCGGTGACCAGAAGCAGCAAGTCAAGTATTGCAAAACATTTGTTTGTTTTCTTGCTTTTGTGTGTCAAACTGTACCCAAGAATATTAAAGAGGCTCTTCAAGACAATAGCTGGATTGAGGCAATGCAGGAAGAATTGCTACAGTTCAAGAAACAAGAAGTATGGCAACTGTAGACCTTCCCAAAGGACAATACCCTATCGGTACCATATGGCTATACAGAAACAAGACAGATGACAGGGGCATTGTCATCAGAAACAAAGCAAGATTAGTTGCACAGGGATACACTCAAGAAGAAGGAATAGACTATGATGAAGTGTTTGCTCCTGTTGCGAGATTGGAAACCATAAGACTCTTCTTGCCTACTCTGCATCTATGAATTCACTATGTATCAAATGGATGTAAAGTGCACATTTTTATATGGAAAAATCTCAAAAGAAGTCTATGTGAGTCAACCACCAGGTTTTGAGGATCCTGATTTCCCTCACAGGGTATACAAGCTTGACAAAGCTCTGTATGGTTGACATCAAGCCCCTCGGAAGTGGTATGAGACTCTGTCATCTTTTCTCCTTGATCATGGATATGAAAAGAGGAAAGATTGATCAGATTTATTCAAAAGAATAAGGGACATGAACTGTTTCTTGTCCAGATCTATGTGGATGATATCATTTTTCCTAAACAAACAAACAACTTTATAAAGACTTTGAAAACCTGATGCACTCTAAGTTTCAAATGAGGGCTATGGGAGAGCTCATCTTCTTCCTGGGTTTACAAGTTCAACAGACAACAAATGAAATTTTCATCAATCAATCAAAATATGTGGAATCTATGTTGAAGAAATTTCATTTAGCTGACTGTCAGTCCATCAGAACTCCTGTGGATACTAAAGTGAAGATTGGTCCAGACTCCGATGGCAAATCAGTAGATCAGACTCTGTATCGATCAATGATGGTCACTTATGTATCTTATAGCTAGTAGACCAGACATTATGTTTGGTGTTTTGTGTTTGTGCCAGATATCAGGCTGATCCCAAAGAATCTCATGTGAATGCTGTGAAGAGGATATTCAGATATCTCAAGGGCAAGCCTGCGCTTGGATTATGGTATCCAAAGAAGGAGACTTCAATTCTATGCATACACAGACAGTGACTACGGGGGATGCAACTTCAATAGGAAGTCCACTTCTGGAGGTTGTCAATTTCTTGGTCCCAGACTGGTCTCCTGGCAGTGCAAGAAGCAGACAAATGTATCTGTTTCAACAGTAGAAGCTGAGTACATAGCAGCATCAGCATGTTGCTCTCATGTTCTCTAGATTCAAAACCAGATGCTTGATTATGGATTTAACTTCTTGCACACACCATTCATATTGACAACACAACAGCCATGTTTATTACAAATAATAGTTCAGCACTCAAAAACTAAACACATTGAAATTAGATATCACTTTTTCAGAGACTGTGCTGAAAAGGGGTTAATCAAGTTGATTCAGGTTCACACGAACAATCAGTTAGCTGAATTGTTCACTAAGGCATTTGACCCTAGTCGGTTTGAATTCTTAGTCCAATCAATTGGCATGATTAACCTTGAGTAAAATCAAAATTTCCAAAAACATTCAAAAAACATTAAAATACAAAAAGAAGTCAATTTGTTGTAGTACATGCAATGTACCCTTGGGAAATGATATAATTACAGTCGTTATATCATTCACTGTGCTTATTTCAAAATCTTGAAAGACTGACATGACTTACCTGATATGCGGGTAGGTTCATCTTGGAAAAGAAGATAATGCTATGATAAACTAAAGATCACATTCAACTGTGAGGCCATCATCATGGTATGTAAGTATTTTACGTATCCAAATGTGTGTATGTGTAGTAATCTAAACACACCAGGTCATGATACCTTATGAATCTCATTCACCACATCAGTTTTCCTCTCTTTTGCTGAGCAAATATCTAGAGAAACAAGCACATAATGCTGATGTCAAAATCCAAAAAGATTCCCATTGTGAAACACATCTAATCTGGATGAATTACATCCTTGTGAATGAACAAAAAGAATCCCAAAGTGGATCACCTTCCAAAGTGAAGAGCAAAAAGAATCCTAATGTGGATCAAATAAATATAAGGATCAAAATAAAAGAATCCCAATGAGGATCCCCTTACCCTAAAATAAATAAGATTTCATAATTTAAATAACCTGGTTATGCAAGATGTGAAAAAGTTCTACCATACATTTCATGAGGGTAGTTGATCTTGCTATGCTTCTGAGTGTGAGGTACGTTGAATGTTTAATCCACTCAAAACATGATAATGATCACATGCGTTAAAATACTAACCAGCATGAGTTTAAAGGACAAACATACCTACAATCAATAGGGTCATGACTACTTGCACTTGTGAAAGTTAAGATTGATATGATCCCAATAAGGTACACTTCTTTGTCATGTACAATTATGAATAACAAAAAAATAAAAATTTAGAAATATTTCTTTTCAATTTTAAAATTCATTAAAGTTTCTATCCAATTGGATATAATTTTAGGGGGAGTATTAAAAATTTAAAAGAAAAATTCACAAAAAACATAAAATCTGCAAAAAATTTTGTTTAAGACAAAATTAAAACAAAAAGGTTTGACTATGTTAGTGTGGAAGTTACACCATAAGTATCTCAGTGTATGCAGATATTTGGAAGCACAAAGTCAAGATCAGTCAAAACTAGGAAACTTGTATCACACCTGGTATACAAGTCAATCCAAGCAAGAATTGACAATTCTAGCAACTGATTAAAATTCATAAAATCAAAACAGCAAACTCATCTTTATAAAAATCAAAACATCAGTGCAAAAACAATCAGAATCATCATCTGCAAAAACATTAATTTTGACAAGTTCAAAAATTAATGCGGGTAAGAGTATTGGTTAATGCGGGTGAAGGTAACCCTGACACATAACCAATGCGGGTAACTGTTTTTTACACAAGTGTAACTAATGCGGACAAATTAATGTTCTTCACATTTGCTACAGTAGATGCAGATAGTTTAACTTATTCTTTCGCATTTGCTACAGTAATGCGGTTGAGTTAAATTGTTCATCCGCATTTGTTATAGTAAATGCGGTTAAGTTATTTTGCTCTTCCGCATTTGATACAGTAAATGCATGCAAGTTAACTTGTTTATACACATTGCACAGTAAATAGGCCCAAAGTTAAATGTTTATCGCATTTGCTAAGGTAAATGCGCCCAAAGAAAAATGTTCATGCGCATTTGCTACAGTAGTAATATTAAAACCTGCGTATTTGTTCACACTTGTAAAATTTGAGTAAGTTATCAAATGTACTATTTAAACGCATTTACTATGAGTCATTATAGTTTTAAAATTTGAGTGAACTTTTTAAAGTACGACGAGCGTTCTTCTACTATTTTTATCATCCTTCAAACAATCACAAATCAAGTGTTTCTGTTGATCATTCAAACTTCATAACATCTTTATTTGATTCTTCACCAAGGTGATATCAAAAACAAGGTGATTCTCAATGGATATGAAAATTTCAAATGTCGAACCAGTCATGAAACAAAGAACCCTAGGTTTAAGAAAATTCTTAATCTCATCAAGAACAATGGATTTTAATGACATTCTAAAGTTCATGGAGACGATGTAATTATGAATAAAAAAGAATGACTGAGTTTCAAACCCTTATTGACCACGATGAATAGGGTAACCGAACCATGAAAATGTGGAAATCAAATCCAGTGTTCAAGATGTAAATGACATTTGAAACAATGAAAATGATCAAAAATCTTGTAGAAAACTTAACTTCAATGACTTTTCTTCACCAAAATCAAAATTGGGTCAACATCCTAATAAAACAGCAACCTTTTAAATTTCAATTTTGACCTGAAAAATGTCAAATATGAAAAGTCAAACCTAATCATGTTCATATGATACATAGTGTTAGAGTGTTACTAATCCATTTGTATCTATTGCAGGATCATGGCTAATCTGACATGGAGCAAGCTCTATAATGTCAGTGGATTTCTTGGTCCAAATGGCATGAAGCTGAAGGTCTAGAGATATGATCAGATTTATATCTACAACCAAAGTGCCACATGCCATTACAGTCAGACCAATCATTTATGAAAGCTTTATAAGATCATTTTAGGGAACTACTGAGGTTATAGAAATTAATGTAGAAAAGACCATAACAGGAAGAATTACTAATGATCATTCATTAGCAATCACAGAACAAACTGTGAGACAGTGTCTGCAGTTTGAGGATGATGCCAACTCTCCTCTAGAACTTGAAGAAGATGATATTAGACCTTCTTTGCCAACATTGGCTATGAAGGTGGATTTGAAGGGAAGCAAATAGTCAAAGGGTTAGTTGATCTCAATGGAGATTTCTTATTCACTTATTCCAACATTGCTTATCCAAGAGGAAGACAGGTTGGAATGACATCCCCATCACCATATCATCAGCCATATGTGCCTTGTGCACTAACAGACCTTGAACATGTCTGCATATGTGTTTATGGACAGATATCAAACATCAGTCAAGAAGGGAGAAGGCATATGTCTTATGTATCTGAGGTTTATCCAATGCTTCATAATGAAGCTTTTCCCAATCTTATGCCAGAAGGCAATATTTTGGATATTCCTCATTACAATGCAAGTCTTATAAGTACAACAAGAAGAGAGATCCCAAAAATTTTTTATAGTGGAACCTTCTTTCCACTACTCCCTTGGATGTTGTAACAGATAAACCCAGAAGAAGTACCAGAAGCAGCTGCAGATGATGTTGTTGCTATTGTTGAGGAAAAAGTTGTTAGGAACAAGCTGTTGAGGAACAGGCTGATATACAAGAAACATTGAAGAACAACCAGCTGCTCTTGTTCAACATTGTTGAAAAGCATGCTGAGGAGGATGAACACACACTAAGGACAGTGTCACCATAAGGAGATGTAGATGGTGATTCTCACACTATGCCTTTAGTACATGAACAAGCAATTCTATCTCCATTTAGAGCTTCTCGCACTGATTCACCTCCACACTCACCAATCCAAATCCATCAAGTATCTCCCTCTGATTCTTCTCCACATGCTGTGTGCTACATCTGTTGAGTCTGGTGAATCTGCCAGCTTATCAGATTTTTCTAAATCATCATCTGATGAGAAGGATGATCATCCAGTTGCACAACTTACTGAGAGACAAATACTCTCAGAGGACGGCCCTTAGAAAGCTTTGCTGAATAGAGATTAATAGACCAGGTGAGAAAGATAGAATGATCTCAGATTTGTTACAGAAGGTTGCAAGAATGGAGAAGACACTTGAAAGAAGGGCAGGGATCATCAATGATAGAATCTTTGAACTTGATGAAAAAGAAAAGGAGTTGAAAGATTTAAAAACCAAACATGAGGCTGAATGAAAAAAAAGAAAGATGATGAGATTAAGAGACTCAAAGCCTCATTGGAGATGTTAAGAGAAGAAATAAGTGGTCACTTGGATACTGCAGCTATCCAGACCGTTGCTATGGAAGATCAAGAAAACCTTATTGAGATGCAAACAAACATTATAGCTATCTCAATAAACAAATTGAAGCCCTAAATAAAAGAATTCTAAATTACAGTTACTTGCTCAATTAAAAGAAAGAAGAGGTGGAAAAGAGAAGTAACAGATCAAGGTAATGAAGATACAGAAAATGCAAAAACCTCATAAACAGGTAGAATTTGGTGGGGTAGGGAGAGAATAAAAATTTTGCTATTGTTGTGCACTCTGAACACTCTACTAAAGAAGATCAATGATGAAAGAGCTTATAGATGATCTAGATATGTACTCCTCCAGTGATTATCATTGATGAAAAATTTTGGGACAACATCAAAGATGTGAGAAAAACTCCTGCAGAGCCAATTGTTGTTATTCCATTAATCCTATTCCCATAAAAGAAGAATTGAAGCTGTAACTTGTTCCAGCAGTCTCCTTGTCTGTTGAACAACAAGAATTGATCAAAAGACTATATTGAAGAATTGAAAGAAAGGGAAATGGGGTGAAAAATAGAAAGCGGAAACTGAAAAAAAAAAACAAAAGAAAGGTGATAAAACAGAAGCAGGAAGCTGAAAAGCTTGAGATTGAAAGAAAAAGAAACAAGACATAGAAGCCTCTGTCCCATCATCCTCTATACCTAGATTGCATACTTATTCAAGAAAAATAAAGTACTTAACAGAGAAAGCCAAAGGCAAAACTACCAATGGTTGAAGAAGAACCCCTGTTAAGAAACAAAAGATGATCCGAGGAGCCTTGCAGCTATTGCTGAATTTTTGGAAGAACATGAAAAGGCTAAAAAGGAAATGCAAAAGTGCTTGAAGTGATGTGTTGGAGGAAGGAGAGATTGAAGGAGGTGATGATAGGGATGAAGGCCAAATCAGATGATCTCATGATAAAGCAATGTATCTGATTAATCCTGGATATGAGGCAGATGAAGTCTTTAACATGACTTATGAGGCAATGGTTGAAGAGGTGAAAAAGATGGAAAGGTACTTAACCCCACTTTTGTCACTGATTATGAGAAGATGACTGAAACTGCCAAGATCTCCTCTTGTGCTGCTAAGCCTGTAAAGTAGAAAGAAACTAAATCAGCATATCCTGATCCATACAGTATGACTAACAGGGATATGAAGGATTATTTATCATGCAAGGGTTCACAAGAAAAAAGTGGGTAACATGAAGACCAACTCTAGAGCTACAATTTTAAAGATGATTAAAGAAAAGTAGGAGAGACTTCAGTCAATAGAAGAAGAGGTAACAGAAGGAAAACAAAGAACAAGAACATCTGCTCAAGATGTTCAACTAACCATCAATGATCAAGATGTTCTGGCACCTTTGCTTCACAAGAATCCAGAAGGTTCATGAACCCTCCAATTAAAGCTACAAGAAGGGATGACCACTTCTGAGATGATCAAGAGTGTGTTGCTCCTAAAGGCAAAACTGATGTAAAGATCATTGCCA
>CM046434.1:44717784-44804512 GCA_025506505.1 Flaveria sonorensis
TGTCTAAAGCATCTTTTGATGAGTCAAACTTTGGCATAGACGCTTTGGACACACGAATTCAAAATCATGAACAGATTGGTCAAAGGAAATCATGTACCTGGTTTACCTCAAAAGAATTTCATTTCATTGACCACTGTTCTGCATGTTTTAAAGCAAAACAACATAAGTCCTCCAATAATCCAAAGCTGGTGAACACAAACAATTCTCCATTGAAGTTGCTTCATATGGATCTCTTTGGTCCAACTCATGTCATGAGTATTGGGAAGAAGCATTGTTTGGTGATCATAATGAGACTTTACACGATTTACATGGGTCTTCTTTTTACTTGATAAAAACGAGGCGTCCCAAATAATAAAAGATTTTATCATAAAAATTGAAAATCAATTGGATTTAAAGGTAAAATCAATCAGAAGTGATAATGGGACAAAATTTAAAAATGTATATCTAAGTTCATTTTGCCCACAAAAAGGCATTGCTCATCAATTCAGTGCAGCTAGGAGTCCTCAACAAATGGAGTAGCTGAAAGAAGAAATAGAACACTGATTGAAGCAGCACGAAATGCTAGCCGATGCCAAACTGCCATTACCTTTTGGGTAGAAGCTGTCAACACATCGTGCTTTGCGCAAATCGAACTTGATAATTAGAGAAAGCAACAAACACCATATGAACTTCTTTTTTGTAGAAAACCATTATTGGATTTTTGAAGTCATTTGGTTGTCATGTCCTCGATATTAAAACACCCGAGACCATTAGGAAAGTTTGCTCCTAAGTCTGACGAGGGATTCTTTGTGGGTATTCCTCTGTTTCAAAGGCTTTTAGAGTGTTTAATCCTAGATTAAACATTATTGATGAATCAACCAATGTTTTAATTCAATGAGCATTCTTTTCCCAAGTCAACAAATGGTCCTGATTGGTTGTTTGATATTGACTCATTTACTAGATCTTTTGATCAGTTTCACTTGTCAAATGGAGGATCTCCTGGAACAGTGGAAAGAAGAACTGATTTTCCTATGATTCCACCTTCTTCTTGATCATCTTAATTAAGAAGTCCCACTACAAGCGATCCTATCAGACAAGTCACAACATCAGAGTGTTTCAATTGAACCTGGTCCTAGTTCAATGCCCACCTCCTTCAGCAGAACCATCCACTAGAAATGAGAAATCATCAGCATCTATGCCAGTTGAAACTGAAGGAAATGCAAATGATTGAAAGTCTTCAAAGTGCTGCTGAAGCTGATGAAGCATCTGACACTTTCATCATTCTCCTACAACACAACCTAAAGATGCCTATCACTAAGATGATCTGAATGTCTCCATCTTGATGTGTCCATTGCTGGTGATTTGATTCCAATTACCAGGACATATAAGAATCATCCAGTGTCTAACATCATTGGTGATCTAGATGAGCAGGTGACCAGAAGCAAGTCAAGTATTGCAAACATTTGTTTTGTTTTCTTGCTTTTTGTGTCAAACTGTACCCGAATATTAAGAGGCTCTTCAAGACAATAGCTGGATTGAGGCAATGCAGGAAGAATTGCTACAGTTCAAGAAACAAGAAGTATGGCAACTGGTAACCTTCCCAAAGGACAATACCCTATCGGTACCATATGGCTATACAGAAACAAGACAGATGACAGGGGCATTTCATCAGAAACAAAGCAAGATTAGTTGCACAGGGATACACTCAAGAAGAAAGAATAGACTATGATGAAGTGTTTGCTCCTGTTGCGAGATTAGAAGCCATAAGACTCTTTCTTGCTACTCTGCATCTATGAAATTCACTATGTATCAAATGGATGTAAAGTGCAACTTTTTTATTGGAAAAATCTCAAAAGAAGTCTATGGGAGTCACCCACCAGTTTTGAGGATCCTGATTTCCCTCACAGGTTAACAAGCTTGACAAAGCTCTGTATGGTTGACATCAAGCCCCTCGAAGTGGTATGAGACTCTGTCATCTTTCTCCTTGATCATGGATATGAAAGAGGAAAGATTGATCAGATTTATTCAGAAAGAAGAAGGGACATGAACTGTTTCTTGTCCAATCTATGTGGATGATATCATTTTTCTAAACAAACAAACAACTTTGTAAAGACTTTGAAAACCTAATGCACTCTAAGTTTCAAATGAGGGCTATGGGAGAGCTCATCTCTTCTTCCGGTTTACAAGTCAACAGACCAACAAATGAAATTTTCATCAATCAATCAAAATATGTGGAATCTATGTTAAGAAATGTCATTTAGCAGACTGTCAGTCCATCAGAACTCCTGTGGATACTAAGTGAAGATTGGTCCAGACTCCGATGGCAAATCAGTAGATCAGACTCTGTATCGATCAATGATGGTTCACTTATGTATCTTATAGCTAGTAGACCGACATTATGTTGGTGTTTGTGTTTGTGCCAGATATCAGGCTGATCCCAAAGAATCTCATATGAATGCTGTGAAGAGGATATTCAGATATCTCAAGGGCAAGCCTGTGCTTGGATTATGGTATCCAAAGAAGGAGACTTCAATTTCTATGGCATACCAGACAGTGACTACGGGGGATGCAACTTCAATAGGAAGTCCACTTCTGGAGGTTGTCATTTCTTGGTCCCAGACTGGTCTCCTGGCAGTGCAAGAAGCAGACAAATGTATCTGTTTCAACAGTAGAAGCTGAGTACATAGCAGCATCAGCATGTTGCTCTCATGTTCTCTAGATTCAAAACCAGATGCTTGATTATGGATTTAACTTCTTGCACACACCAATTCATATTGACAACACACAGCCCCATGTTTATTACAAATAATCTAGTTCAGCACTCAAAAACTAAACACATTGAAATTAGATATCACTTTTTGAGAGACTGTGCTGAAAAGGGGTTAATCAAGTTGATTCAGGTTCACACGAACAATCAGTTAGCTGAATTGTTCACTAAGGCATTTGACCTAGTCGGTTTGAATTCTTAGTCCAATCAATTGGCATGAAAATTAACCTTGAGTAAAATCAAAATTTCCAAAAACATTCAAAAAAATTAAAATACAAAAGAAGTCAATTTTGTTGTAGTACATGCAATGTACCCTTGGGAATGATATAATTACAGTCGTTATATCATTCACTGTGCTTATTTCAAAATCTTGAAAGACTGACATGACTTACCTGATATGCGGGTAGGTTCATCTTGGAAAAGAAGATAATGCTATGATAAACTAAAGATCACATTCACTGTGAGGCCATCATCTCATGGTATGTAAGTATTTTACGTATCCAAATGTGCGTATGTGTAGTAATCTAAACACACCAGGTCATGATACCTTAGAATCTCATTCACCCACATCAGTTTCTCCTCTCTTTTGCTGAGCAAATATCTAGAGAAAACAAGCACTATGCTGATGGTCAAAATCCAAAAAGATTCCCATTGTGAAACACATCTAATCTGGATGAATTACATTCCTTGTGAATGAAGAAAAGAATCCCAAAGTGGATCACTTCCAAAGTGAAGAGCAAAAGAATCCTAATGTGGATCAAATAAATATAAGGATCAAAATAAAAGAATCCCAAAGAGGATCCCCCTACCCTAAATAAATAAGATTTCATAATTTAAATAACCTGGTTATGCAGATGTGAAAAGTTCTACCATACATTTCATGAGGGTAGTTGATCTTGCTATGCTTCTGAGTGTGAGGTACATGTTGAATGTTTAATCCACTCAAAACATGATAATGATCACATGCGTTAAAATACTACCAGCATGAGTTTAAGAGGACAAACATACCTACAATCAATAGGGTCATGACTACTTGCACTTGTGAAATTAAGATTGATATGATCCCAAATAAGGTACACTTCTTTGTCATGTACAATTATGAACAAAAAAAAATAAAAATTTTAAATATTTTCTTTCAATTTTAAAATTCATAAAGTTTCTATCCAATTGTGGATGTAATTTTAGGGGAGTTATTAAAAATTTAAAGAAAATATTCACAAAACATACAAATCTTCAAAAAAATTTTGTTTAAGACAAAATTAAAACAAAAAGTTTTGACTATGTTAGTGGGAAGTTACACCATAAGTATCTCAGTGTATGCAGATATTTGGAAGCACAAAGTTCAAGATCAGTCAAAACTAGGAAACTTGTATCCACCTGGTATACAAGTCATCCAAGCAAGAATTGACAATTCTAGCAACTGATAAAACTTTCATAAAATCAAACAGCAAACTCATCTTATAAAAATCAAACATCAGTGCAAAACCAATCAAATCATCATCTGCAAAAACATTATTTTTGACAAGTTCAAAATTAATGCGGGTAAGAGATTGGTTAATGTGGGTGAAGGTACCCTGACACATAACCAATGCGGGTAACTGTTTTTTACACAAGTGTAACTAACGCGGACAAATTAATGTTCTTCCCGCATTGCTACAGTAGATGCACGATGTTAACTATTCTTTCGCATTTGCTACAGTAATGCGGTTGAGTTAAAATTGTTCATCCGCATTTGTTATAGTAAATGCGGTTAAGTTTTTTGCTCTTCTTCGCATTTGATACAGTAAATGCATGCAAGTTAACTTGTTTATACACATTTGCATAGTAATAAGGCCCAAAGTTAAATGTTAATGCGCATTTGCTAAGGTAAAATGCGCCCAAGAAAAATGTTCATGGCATTTGCTACAGTAGTAATATTAAAAGCTGCGTATTTGTTTCCACTTGTAAAATTTGAGTAAGTTATCAAATGTACTATAAACCGCATTTACTACCTGAGTCATTTATTAGTTTTAAATTTGAGTGAACTTTTAAAGTACGACGAGCGTTCTTCTACTATTTTTATCATCCTTCAAACAATCACAAATCAAGTGTTTCTGTTGATCATTCAAACTTCATAACATCTTATTGATTCTTCACCAAGGTGATATCAAAAACAAGGTGATTCTCAATGGATATGAAAATTTCAATGTCGAACCAGTCATGAAACAAAACCTAGTTTAAGAAAATTCTTATCTCAATCAAGAACAATGGATTTTAATGACATTCTAAAGTTCATGGAGACTGATGTAATTATGAATAAAAAAGAATGACTGAGTTTCAAACCTTATTTGACCACGATGAATAGGGTAACCGAACCATGAAAATGTGGAAATCAAATCCAGTGTTCAAGATGTAAATGACATTTGAAACAATGAAAATGATCAAAAATCTTGTAGAAAACTTACTTCAATGACTTTTCTTCACCAAAATCAAAATTGGGTCAACATCCTAATAACAGCAACCTTTTAAATTTCAATTTTGACCTGAAAAGTCAAATATGAAAAGTCAAACCTAATCATGTTCATATGATACATATGTTTAGAGTGTTACTAATCCATTTGTATCTATTGCAGGATCATGGCTAATCTGACATGGAGCAAGCTCTATAATGTCAGTGGATTTCTTGTCCAAATGCATGAAGCTGAAGGTCTAAGAGATATGATCGATTTATAATCTACAACCAAAGTGCCACATGCCGTACAGTCAGACCAATCATTTATGAAAGCTTTATAAAAGATCATTTTAGGGAACTACTGAGGTTACAGAAATTATGTAGAAAAGACCATAACAGGAAGAATTAGTAATGATCATTCATTAGCACTCACAGAACAAACTGTGAGAAGTGTCTGCAGTTTGAGGATGATGCCAACTCTCCTCTAGAACTTGAAGAAGATGATATTATGACCTTCTTTGCCAACATTGGCTATGAAGGTGGATTTGAAGGGAAGCAAATAGTCAAAGGTTTAGTTGATCTCTAATGGAGATTTCTTATTCACTTATTCCAACATTGCTTATCCAAGAGGAAGACAGGTTGGAATGACATCCCCATCACCATATCATCAGCCATATGTGCCTTGTGCACTAACAGACCTTTGAACATGTCTGCATATGTGTTTAATGGACTGATATCAAACATTCAAGAAGGGAGAAGGCATTTTTCTTATGTATCTGAGGTTTATCCAATGCTTCATAATGAAGCTTTCCCAATCTTATGCCAGAAGGCAATATTTTGGATATTCCTCATATACAATGCCAAGTCTTATAAGTACACAAGAAGAGAGATCCCAAAAATTTTTATAGTGGACCTTCTTTCCACTACTCCCTTGGATGTTGTAACAGATAAACCCAGAAGAAGTACCAGAAGCAGCTGCAGATGATGTTGTTGCTATTATGAGGAAAAAGTTGTTAAGGAACAAGCTGTTGAGGAACAGGCTGATATACAAGAAAACATTGAAGAACCACCAGCTGCTATTGTTCAACACATTGTTGAAAAGCATGCTGAGGAGGATGAACACACACTAAGGACAGTGTCACCTAAGGAGATGTAGATGGTGATTCTCACACTATGCTTTAGTACATGAACAAGCAATTCTATCTCCATTTAGAGCTTCTCGCACTGATTCACCTCCACACTCACCAATCCAAATCCATCAAGTATCTCCCTCTGATTCTTCTCCACATGCTGCTGCTACATCTGTTGAGTCTGGTGAATCTGCCAGCTTATCAGATTTTTCTAAATCATCATCTGATGGAAGGATGATCATCATGCACAACTTACTGAGAGACAATACTCTCAGAGGACGGCCCTTAGAAAGCTTTGCTGAATTAGAGATTATAGACCAGTGAGAAGATAGAATGATCTCAGATTTGTTACAGAAGGTTGCAAGAATGGTAAGACACTTGAAAGAAGGGCAGGATCATCAATGATAGAATCTTTGAACTTGATGAAAAAGAAAATGAGTTTGAAAGATTTAAAAAACCAAACATGAGGCTGAAATAAAAAGAAAGATGATGAGATTAGAGACTCAAAGCCTCATTGGAGATGTTAAGAGAAGAAATAAGTGGTCACTTGGATACTGCAGCTATCCACCGTTGCTATGGAAGATCAAGAAAACCTTATTGAGATGCAAACAAACATTATAGCTATCTCAATAAACAATTGAAGCCCTAAATAAAGAATTTCTAAATTACAGTTACTTGCTCAATGAAAGAAGAGGTGGAAAGAGAAGTAACAGATCAAGGTAATGAAGATACAGAAAATGCAAAAACCTCATAACAGGTAGAATTTGGTTGGGTAGGAGAGAATAAATTTGCTATTGTTGTGCACTCTGAACACTCTACTAAAGAGACTCAATGATGAAAGAGCTTATAGATGATCTAGATATGTACTCCTCCAATGAGTTTATCATTGATGAAAAATTTTGGGACAACATCAAGATGTGAGAACTCCTGCAGAGCCAATTGTTGTTATTCCATTAATCTATTCCCATAAAAGAAGAATGAAGCTGTAACTTGTTCCGCAGTCTCCTTGTCTGTTGAACAACAAGAATTGATCAAAAGACTATATGAAGAATGAAAGAAAGGGAATGGGTGAAAAATAGAAAGCTGAAACTGAAAAACAAGAAAGAAAGGACTGATAAACAGAAGCAGAAGCTGAAAAGCTTGAGATTGAAAGAAAGAAACAAGACATAGAAGCCTCTGTCCCATCATCTCTATACCTAGATTGCATACTTATTCAAGAAAATAAAGTACTTAACAGAGAAAGCCAAAGGCAAACTACCAATGGTTGAAGAAGAACCCCCTGTTAGAAACAAAAAGATGATCCGAGGAGCCTTGCAGCTATTGCTGAATTTTTGGAAGAACATGAAAAGGCTAAAATGAAATGCAAAAGGTGCTTGAAGTGATTGTTTTGTTTGGAGGAAGGAGAGATTGAATGAGGTGATTTAAGGGATGAAGGCCAAATCAGATGATCTCATGATTAAACAATGTATCTGATTAATCATGGATATGAGTCAGATGAAGTCTTTAACATGACTTATGAGGCAATGGTTATAAGAGGTGAAAAAGATGGAAAGGCTACTTACCCCACTTTTGTCACTGATTATGAGAAGATGAACTGAAACTGCCAAGATCTCCTCTTGTGCTGCTAAGCCTGTAATAGAAAGAACTAATCAGCATATCCTGATCCCTACAGTATGACTAACAGGGATATGAAGGATTATTTATCCATGCAGGGTTCACAAGAAAAAATTGGGTAACATGAAGACAAACTCTCTTAGAGCTACAATTTTAAAGATGATTAAAGAAAGTAGGAGAGACTTCATCAATAGAAGAGGGTAACAGGAAGAAAACCAAGAACAAGAACATCTGCTCAAGATGTTCAACTAACCATCAATGATCAAGATGTTTGGCACCTTGCTTCACAAGAATCCAGAATGGTTCATTGAACCTCCTAATTAAAGCTACAAGAAGGGATGACCACTTCTGAGATGATCAAGAGTGTGTCTGCTCCTAAGGCAAAACTGATGTAAAGATCATTGCAATAAGTATGACAGTAGTTGGAACATGTCATCGTAAAAAGGATTTCTGGGCTTGTACAATTCTTCATAGAGTACTCTGCTCTGGTGAATGCTATACAAATTCATGATTTAAGGAGTTGGCTGAGCTTGAATTGATAAATCAGATGCAATGTACAGAGGATATGAATTTGAAGACATCCTGAAAATGTTCAAGAAAACTAACAACTTCAAATCCCTCAAAGCCATCTATTTAAGAAAAGATAAATCTTTCCAGAAGTCCATTGAACAGAAAAGAAAAAGAGAAGCAGAAGAGTTGATATTTCCAGAATTGAATGTTAAGCCAACTGAGTCATTAAAAAGAAAAATGGTTGCTGGAACACACAAGACAAAACCAATCTCCAATGTGTATTATGATGAGAAGACATATGAGTTGGTTATTGAAAGGAAATGGAGGAAGCGAAGCTCAAGAAATTAGATTGTTCAGTGGATATGAGGTGAGATTATGGGATGAATCCTATGTTCACTACATTTTCACAAGACACTTCAGATCACTCAACATAAAAAGGAGAAGATGACTTAGAGTTCAAGCTGAAATGTATCAAGATTTGAAGATGGCCTATGACAAAATAAACAAGAAAAGAGAACAAAGAAATAAAAAAGAAGGTGCCTCTCCAAATGGGCAACATTGTAAAGCTTGAAGTTGATGCTCATGGGTCCCTACTGATTCACAAAGATGGTCTTTCCATTATTTCAGTTTGGGAACCAATCTCCTTGACACACAAATGCCCATTGATGCAATCCATACTATGAGCCAAATGATATACATGACTTAGCTGAGACAAGATGAATGAGGCTAAAGACTTCTCCAACATGATCAGGCTATTCTAAATCCTTCACTGACAGATCCTGAACCTTCTTAGCTACTGCATCAGCACCACCTCCATCTACATTCCAATCAAGCCAGCTCATGAAGAACCACCAGAATCATCACAACCTCCACCACCATCAAACTCTTGAAGTACTTTGGTTGTATAATCCTTAGGGGAGTATTGTTAGACCCTAAAAGGATCATACATGCCATTCAAGAAGTGGTTGAAGGTTGTTCTGGTTGGAAATTATCAAAGACTAAGAAGAAATACAGAAGACCATTCAGAAGAAATGTGGCAAAAGAATCAGAAGAAAACAACAAGTGTTGAAGCATCTGCATTAGTAATGCGGATGACCATTGAACCAATGCTTACAAGCATTTGTTCATCCTCATTAACTAATGCGGATGAAGAAAAACAAATGCTGACAAGTGTTTGTTCATCTGCATTAACTAATGCGGATGAACAAAAGAAATGCTGCCAAGACTTGTTCATCCATGTCAACTAATGCAGATGAATTAAGTTAATGCTGAAGACCTTCAACAACAAATGCTGATGAAGACTTGTTCATCTGTATTAGTCAATGCGGATGAACACTTACAAATGCTGCTCTTATTTTGTACTTAGACTAGATTCATGATGTAGTTACCAGGGTAGATTAGTCATTTTGTACAGGCAATGTGATGCCTATAAATAGAACAGTATGACCTAAGTTTGTAAGTTCTTCTTTCAACCATTGATAATATTACTCATTTAAACAGTAACCCTAACTGTCTTTGTATCTTGTTTACTCATATCATTATACAAAGCACTTATTATCATTTTCATATTAAATGTTCTGTGATTTGGTATTTCCGCTACTTAATCACTGACTCAATCATCATATTCGATCCTAAGTTATGTCATATCAACTGAGATTCTTATTCACTGACCCAGTCAGATGATGAACATACTATGTATGTTATCTCATCTCCTAATGATTCTTCAAAAGAAGATGGGGTGGTCTGAAACTCATTGTCAAAGACCTGCTTTCTAAGTCTCAAACCTTGAATTATGGTTAAGACTTTAGAGGGTTCTTCCACCTCAGCAACTTGAGATAGAAATCTCAAGGCTCAACTAACTTTGACACAGATTGAGAAATAGCTCGTACCTATCCAGATTCTTTAAGTTCATCCCTACAGCTATCTACTTCTCAAGATGATGCTACCAAAAGGGGGAGAATGTACAAAAACAAAGACCAGAGGAACCCTGCCTTACCATCAAAACACTTCCCTTGATGCTATATCTTCTTTTCCCCTACACAGCAACACCCTGCAACCATCTTTCCTCAAACAACTCCCATTACATTAAAGTGGACCCAAAGATGCTTATAGACTTCAAACACATTTTTAACCACATTTCTGATAAGCTCAACCATTAAACAACTATCCCCTAAGTAGTCGTTGCCTACTTTGGAGCTGAGGAGCTTCAAAGGATAAGTGCACCACCTAACTTTGAAAAGGAAGTTGGTCAACCCTAGGTCTCTATTGAACATGAGATTAACTTCAAAGGAGATATATAAACTAATGGCCCAGCAACCTTTTGGAAGGAACAGATAGTGTAGTTCTAATTACTTTCAAAGCAGCAATCCAAGTTGTGGAAGGAATAATTGAACTGTCTTCCTCTTCCAATGATCTGTTCATCACAGAGGCCATTCTTTACCTAGCCCTTTGAGGTAAAAAGTGAGGACTTCCTTACATCCCCTCTTTCCTAAATACCAAAAGTTGAAACCCCCTCTCCCCAACCTGAATCCTCTAACCTGAGTCTCCAAAGGCTGAATCTTCCTCTGATCCTACTAGGAAGAGAAAGCCACTTCTGAGGAGCTTCTAGAAGGAAAGGAAATATTGGAAAAGCTCAAGAAGAAGGAAAATTTGATACTGGGAAGCTATTGGCTGCAAGTAGCAAAGCAGCAGCAACCACTCAAGAAAGTATCAACAACAAAAAGAGAGTGGAGGTCATTGACAGGCTTATCAGCCTGAGAGTAGCCAATGAAGAAATCCTTCTATGCCCACTTGATGAGCTTGTGAAGATGGAGAAGGCTACCTTTCTGCAAAAGGAAAGAGAGGAAGCAACAAGGTTCTTTGCTCTAGAGGCTATTCTCAAGAGGAGCTGGCACCTTACAATTATGAAAGGATCTTGTTTCTTTTCCATAAAGATCAAGATCAGATCAACAAGAATAGAAAAAGGATGTTAGGGAGAAGCTGAGGGAGAAGAAGAGGAGGAGGAAGAGGCACAACTTGATGTTGCCAAGAAGGAGGGAGATAAGGAATGGATGAAAACTTATCTCAAAGCCTTGCTTCTCCGGCAGGCAAATAGGTCCCATGTCACTGAAGACCCTACAACGACATGTCAGCGACATCAAGGCTGACATTCGCTTAGGAAGAGCCTGGAGGTAATTCAAACATCAAGTGTTCAAAAGATGGCACCCAATCCAACACCAACAACCCAAAACAGCACAACCTACCGCCACACACCTTTTCCCTTCCCCATCAAAACTAAACCAACCACTAAGCCTCATACCCCTAAACCCACACCATCAGCCTTACTTACACCCTCACCCACTGCTTCCCAACAACCACCTCCACTACCTATTCTAAACCCAAACACAACCTAGAACCCAATCTCTAACCAAACCATCTTCTGAAACATCTAATCCCCTGACCTTAGAAGAGTTCAAGGAGATCAAGAAGAAGCTCATCATCTGCATAACATTGAGCGACATCTCTTGTGAGGAAGATACAAATTAAGCTGAAATATATTGATGGCTCTTCCAGTTCCCTCACAAGAGATGCATTCCTTGATCTGCCTAGGGGAACACACTGGACCAAGCTCTCCAACTTCTTGAAGCCAATTTCGATGTTCTAACAGAAGGAGAACAAGTCAAGAAGGAGACTGGTGACTCTGCTGGATACTAGGAAGGGGGACAAGCTTTCATCTAAACCCCTCAATCCTAGAAAACAATAGTCCAGTGGAGGTTCGATGAACCTTCATACAGCTTTGCTGTGGAAAGAGAGAATGGTGAAGTACACACGATGATACTTCATCTCTGTTACACTCCAGCAGATTTGACATTGCTGAGTTAGCAAAGAAACCATTCTCCCATCCCACCAACTCTTAGGTTACTGCTCATATCAGAAATCATCTGAGCATTCTTCATCTAGCTGAGCTTACAAAGAAAGCCAATACTGAGAAAAATTGAAAAAAAGAGCAAAGGATGAGGAAGAAGTCACAACTACAAAGGAAAAACATTCCTTCAGGGAAGATCAAGGAGATAGACAAATATCTTTTTTCCTTGGTATTGAAGACCTTAAGAAGTAGAAGGAAGTGAAGTTTTGGTAGCATTAGCCTAGGAGGAGTTTTGTTGGATCATATGAGGCTGATGCAACCAAAACAATACTTAGAGCATTTGAAGTACTGTTGAAGAAGTCTTCTTCCCAAGACAAACTACTCTCCGAAGACAAATTAAGATCTTCCGAAACTTAAGTATGAAGAACTTCCGAAGGAAAATTAAGTCTTTCGAGACTAAGTAATTTTCCTTACGAAGTATATGAAGAACATCCGAAGATAGAACCAGTCTTCCGGGACCAAGTAGTTCTTCTTCCGAAGCATTCACACTTAGAAGATCCAAGACAAAGTCTTCCAAAGAATTATGTCATGAAGAATTGCAAAAGACTCGAAAGAAGTTAATTCTTCCGAAGTATAAATGGCCTCGAAACTCGGAGAAATTATTCTTCCGAAGCCATTTGCCTTCGGAAGAATCAACTATAAACATTGGACATAAGTATTGGTTGTCTGACATCCACTAACAACTATGATACACTATATAGCGCTTTCCCACACCCATGTAGTTGACCATACTTTAATCCACTGTTCAGTTTATTAATTAGTACAGTTACCATACTTAGTTGGTGACAAAAGTTAAGTCATCGACCTGTCATGACTACCTAATCTAGGATATTTTTAATCTTAGAAACTGTTACTTCTAGAGATGTAGTAATCCATCTAGTGGTAAATCCAGATTGGTTTCCCAGTATAACTGGTTGTAGATAGTACTATATAGTTTCTCATTGAAACTTAAGTAACCATGTTTTGTAGAGTCTTGTGATACTAAGTTGAGAAGTAATATATACAAGTATCTTGAAAACAATTCTTATGTTCATTAACTTATTATATTATTGTCAACTTAGTTAGAGATTATGCTTCATCAGAGTGTACTTAGTGAGTTTGTGAGATAAAAAACTTATGTTGAGAGACAACACCGATCCTGCATTTTGTTATGCATTATGGTTCTTGAAATTATGATTTTCAAATAACACAATGCTAAAATGTACTTTTTTTACATTTTTCGTTTCATTGTGTAATAATGATCAGGTCAATATATAATACTTGTCAAGCAGATCATTATGTTTATTGCTTATCATTAAGTCTAGTGCTAGTAATTATGTTACCCATTGTATCTAATGTTAACCATTGTGTTTTTCAAAATGGTGATTTTCAAATAACAAATGAAAATGTAATTGTTGTAGTTTTTTTTAGTTTATTAGATAATCCTAATCAAGTCATTGTGTAATCTCTTCAAACAGCTCATTATGTCTATTACTAGATATCGAGTCTAGTGTTGGTCATTATGTTACTTATTGTGTTAATGTTGACTATTGTGTTTTTTTAAATAATATTTTCAATAACACAATGCTAAAAATGTAATTTTTTACGTTTTTCAGCTCATTATGTAATGCTGCTCATGTTATTGTGTAATCCTCTTCGTGCAGCAATTGTTTATATTGCTAATAATCAAGTATAGTGCTAGTCATTATTTTACCATTATGTCTAATGTTGACCATTATGTTATGCTTTTATTTTTTAAAATGATGAGTTTTGAATAAAACAATAATAAGAAATGTAAACCTTTTATGTTTCAAGTTCATTTGTATTTTTTATCAAATAATTATGTAACCTCATCAATTTAGAAGATTACACAAGACCTGATGGAATTATACGATGATTAAAATACTTTGTTTTTTATATAAATACTATACATATTTTAAAGATTAAAAAATAATCATTTTTATGGTGTAATGTGTTTAAAAAATAATGTCTTATGTAAAAGTGTTGAATATTTAAAAAAAGATGCAACTTGAGAGGGGAGAACATTACCAATTTAGCCCCCAAGCTAATTTTGATCAAAATAACCAGTGTAAACATTTTAATTTTTCTTACAACTTTTTAGTTTTTGAAGATTTTGTATTTAAACCTTTCTTGAAAGTAAAGTAAGATACATACCTAAGTTGACTAAAAAAATGCCCATTCTTATATATCTTATTGCATCAGCGCAATAAAATAAATGATTCTCTATAAATAAAATATGAATTGTAAATAGTACATCATAACAAAACTTTAAAAATTAAATAACTAAATGAGAACATATACCTAACGGGCAGTGGCATAACAAGAAGTCTTTTGCAATGGTGTCACTATGATTAATGTTTCGTCGATCTATCGACTTGATATATGGATATTTCAGGTCGGCCTGGGTAACTTTATAGATTTTCAGGTCGGGACTGTCGGGAGGTATTATAAACGCTTACATTAAAACCTTAGATAAATTAATATTTTACACTCGGTGTGCATATACCAACAATACAATTATGGCTAACCCATGATCAAATATTAAAAATGTTACGAACGAATTTTCTTTAAACTACACAAAAACTTGCCTATCTCTATTTCTAAAGGGTTTGGTTTTATAGTTCCCAAAATCAAATGCCCAACTGATGTGAAATATGCAGAAGACCCATCATGTTACTTAGGTGTAGTTTATTTTTTCAGATGTAAAATGTCTGCAGTCTGCGAATCACATCTGAAGACATTTGTAGAAGAAGAGGTGGACCAAATCTCTGCATTCTGCAAGAAAAAGACTGTATGGTTTTTAACTTCTATAGACTGCTACAATAAACTGATGGGGTGGACAGCGGTGGTCATAGTGGTGGACGGTGATGGTGGTGACGGTAGACGTTGAGTGGTGGTGGATGATGGTGATGGTGGTGGTGGACGGTGGTGGTGGTGGTGGTGAACGGTGGTGGTGGCGATGGTAGACGGTGGGTGGTGGTGGACGGTGAGTGGTGGGTGGATGGTGGTGGTGTGGACGATGATGGTGGTGGATGATGGTGGTGGTGGATAGTGGACGGTGGATGGTAGTGGTGATGGATGGTGGTCGTGGGTGGGTGGGTGGAGGGGTGGACAGTGGGTGGTGGTGGTGGTGGACAGTGGGTGGTGGTGGTGGTGGACATGGTCGTGGGTGGTGGTCGTGGTGGTGGACAGTGGGTGGTGGGTTTGTTTAACCCTCTGTAGATCTTAGAAGATCTTAAAAGTGACTAGGTTAAATCTGCACCAAGAAGAGCTCACGCAAATGGTTTTAATGCAACGTATCTGAAATAAAAATAATCTGCAAATGACATTGTCTGAGCGTGGTCTGCGCGGCGCAGACAGAAAAGCCTGTGCAGACCTTTTTAAGAAAAACAAACACACATCTTAGTTTTTCAAATCAAGAACAATACCAAAACGCTAATAAAATTATGTATATATTGTTCCAGAAGTAGTAAACTTGGGTAAAATTAAAAGAATCACTATAAGAAACACTCATAATTAAAGAAACATATCATTTACGACATAGCAAATTATGAGAAAAAAGGAGAAATAGACAAAAACAACAAAAGGTTTTGAATCGATGATATTGGAATTCAGGGGAAGGAGAAATTTAAGTAAATCTTACGATGAATCCAAGGACTGAAACAGGAATTTTTCAGTATGATGAACAATATTGATCACGGAATTATCACAACTCGTTGTTTAATTAATTGTTTAAGAAATTGTAATTTTAACGTAAATCAATGAAGAACAGATGAGAGAAATGGAAAACAAGTTAATGTAATACGATAAACTAGTTTGCTTCAAATGATTTCGATTAATACTAAATTGGTTATAACTGGTTTTGATTTTTGATGATATGGTAATTGATAGGTTATGTTCTTGGTGTTCTTGGTGTTTTTGCTATTTTGATTGCTATTATGGTGTAATTAGAATTGTTGTATTGTTTTTTGGTGTGTTGCTAGTGTATTGTTCTGTGTATGAAAAGACTACACCCATGCCTTCTATTTATAGGCAGAGGGATTCAATTTTACATGGGTAAAAGTAAATTTCTTATTATGGTAAGAAATTTACACAAATAAAATTCTTGACGTGACATGCAATATTCATTTCTGATAGAAGTGCAGTCTTCCGTAGATGTTGACTTGATGACATCACTCAGAGAGTTTGACTTGTTGAGTTCATGAGGCTTCCTTGATGGATGGAGTTCATGCAAGTACTTTGTTCTTCCATAGGAGATAGCCTTCCGTAGGAGTTAGCCTTCCGTAGGAGTTGGTTCTTTGATCGTCATATTGAACTTCATCTGCAGGAGCAAGCTTTCTTCTTCCGTAGGAGCAGCAGTAACTTGATCTCACGAGCAGACTTGTTCTTCGTAGATGTTACAGTGCTTCCAGCAGGAGATCCACGGATGCATATTCCTTGACATGTTCTTTCGTAGATGTTCTTGTACTTGGTCAAATTTCATGATTGACCAAGTATGATGTTTCCTACAATTACACATATAATCAACACAAATAATAATTTGGGTTAACATATACATATCTTGCATACAGAAAGATAAAGATTTACAAGTGATGAATAATCTTCTAAACCTATACAATCAATCTAGACCTAACAATACTCCCCCTTAGGTTTAGAAACTTGTAATCGGTTTGTTCAATGTTTTCAACTCCTTAAGTATGCAATAGCGTCCTTTTTTTTAAAGTTGTGGGACCCTTAAACCATATTACCCTTCCGTGGTTGTTTGGATACACAATCAAGTTTATCCATAAGTTAATTCTTCCATAGAGCATCTAAGAAAGGCAAACTTTCCTTATTTTATCCGTATTCAATTGACGGAAGTATACTTTACTTTACCATAGGATACCAATCTATAGAAAGTCAAATTTGTTATGTTTTTGCTGGATGATCCTAACATATTGTTAGATCATTTGTTGATTGCTGTTGGACCTTGTTGACTTTGCTTCATGGCAAATGTACAAGAGATTGATTTGGTTAAAAATTTTAGATATCCTGTAGCCAAGTTAGTGCTCAAGCTCTAATTTTCTTCATTTAAATGTGATAAAATCATTTTTCATGCTGATGACTAATCCCGTTCAATTTTTGATTAATCATAAACTTATGCCTTTAGTAGAAATTTATGAAGAAAATAGTATGAAAAGCAATTATCTGTCCATCATATTCGCAAAGAAAAGAACATAAACAAAATCTTTTTGTATTTTTGTTTATAAGCGAAAACTACACATAACATATTTACAAGCATTTAAACCATAAAATGGGATCATACTATGACACTAAGCAACTTCCTGAAGCATTTTGTATGAGGATAGTAGACATAGATGTAGTGCTGATTGCAAGTATTATGATCCACATAAATTCAAGCAAGAGTATACATTCAACTTGTCATGCTGTTTATCATGTTTTGGTATTGATTAAAGATAGACAAATATGGACTCCATATCTAATTCACATTAGGGTTTGTCCTCCGTTTATGAGTCAATTCATCACTTTTTCACACTTGAAAACTATGTTCCTTAAATTATAAGCTCTATCTTAAGATATCTTTGAAATCTTATTAATGCTATTGATATGATTTTTATGCTCTTTAAGATAATATACCTTTGATCATATTGGATTCTTTAGAGCTGTTCCTTTTTGGAACTTATTGATGATCAGCATCAGGTCACCAGGTCTTTACTCACGTAAAACAAAGGTGCCTATGAATCCAGGTCTTTGCTCATGCAAAAAAGAGGGTCCACGATGTGCAAAGATAGAGGTTATAAAGTGTCGTAACATAGTGTGCTTGGGTGACTGAGTTGATCACAGCAGGATAAGACTTACTTGCTTGCTCCTCAAAATGGAATTGCCCACAATTAGTCACCTTGGCATTATGTTAAGCATGGACATGTTTATTTTCCACTCAAGCTGAACCTACTCACATATCAAATCACATCTGATCACTCTTTATTATAAGTTAAAAAACCACGCAAGTAAACAAAGGTATAGTGTGCAATCATTTCCCATTATATGAATTGCTTTTTCAGGAAAACATATTAACAAGACAATATTGTTTGAGGTTTATATGTTTTATGGATGTTTTTGGCTTTTTCATATTGTGTATTTTAAAGGACAGATCATGCTTTTCTTTGTGATGATGACTAATCTAAGTTGATCATGCCTAAAGTCTCAATTAAGAAATTAAATCTCACTAAGTCAAAGGTTTTAGTGAATAAATCAGCAAGCTGATTTGTTGTATCCACTTTGATCAACTTGATTAAATCTTTTCCTGAGCAGTCTCTCAGAAAATGATATCTAATTTCTATATGTTTTGTTTTACTATCTTGCACTGGATTAGCAGTTATGAACATAGCAGCTGAGTTATCTTTGTATTGGTGTTTGAAGAAAATTGTAACCATAATAAGTAGTTGGTTTTGCAACCACAAAACTTTAGAGCAACCAGCTGAAGCAGTAATGTACTCAGCCTCAACTGTGGATACTGACACATTTGTTTGCTTTTTGCACTACTAAGAAACTACCCTTGGTCTAATGAATTGATAGCCACCAGTTTTTGATTTTCTGTTGTTGTTGCAACCTCCAAAGTCACTATCAAAATATGAATAGAGGGTGAAATCTCCTTCTTTGGGATACCAAAGTCCAAGAGCTGGCTTCCCTTTAAGATATCTGAAAATCCTCTTAACAACATTCATATATGACTCCTTCGGGTCTGATTGGTACCTAGCACAAACACCTATAGCAAACATTATGTTGGGTCTGCTGGCAGTTAAGTACATCAAAGATCCTATCATAGATCTATACAATCTTTGATCAACTGATTCCCCTTTAGGATCAGGTCCAATCTTATCTATTGTTGGTGCTGGTGTTTTGCATGAAGAAGAGTCAGCGATGTTGTACTTCTTCAATATTTGGTGCATAAACTTCTCCTGATTGATGAATATTCCATTTGATTTCTGATGAACTTGTAAACCAAGGAAGAATGTTAATTCTCCTATGGAACTCATTTGGAACTCAGATTTCATCAAAGATTCAAAGTCTTCATACAATCTCTTGTTTGTTGACCTAAAAATGATATCATCCACATAGATTTGGACAACCAAGAGGTCTTGATGATCATGTTTGAGGAAGAGAGTCTAATCAATGGTTCCCCTTTTATAACCATGCTTGAGCAAGAAAGAAGATAAAGTTTCATACCACTTTCTTGGTACCTGATGAAGACCATACAAAGCTTTGTCAAGCTTGTATAACCTATGTGGGTAATCAGGATCTTCAAAGCCTGGTGGTTGGGCAACATAGACTTCTTTATCAATTTTACCATATAAGAAGGCACATTTACATCCATCTGGTAAACTATGAACTTCTTATGTGAAGCATAGGCTAGGAAGACTCTAATAGCTTCAATCTTGCAACTGGTTGTACGGCCCCATCCTCGAAGACCCCACAGTTGGTCATTCATAGCATCATTCATTATTAAAAACACCTTAATCACATTATTATAAGAAAACAATCACAGCAGAATAATTTAACCAAAAACCATTTCTTGCTTTAATGATTACTTTTTCCAAATAATACATTGTTGTTAGCGTTACAAAAGAATATTTAGTTGCATTACAAGACAAAAATATCATAATTGCATAAATGGATGCCAGTCTCCATTCACCAAGTAGCTTCAGTCGTGCCATCCTCAGCAACATCCTTAGCTACCAACTGATATACATATATAAAAAGTCAGCGTTACTGAGTGAGTCCTAGTTTAATAATATAGAAAATATACTTTGGTAAACTTCACATGGTGATCATTCATCATCATACATAATCCATCATTAAGGGATTCTTTATCTTTCTTTCTTTCATTATCTTTCACTTTCATTAACGAGGATCGCACAAAGCAAGAGCCTACATTGTTGGTTGGCAACAGATGCCGAACCCTTATTGGTACACATTTTATAAGTGGTAGCTAACCCCCGACAGTTGATCCATACTGCTAGGCATGAAGCCTGCTCATGAACTTGGATCCCATTAGTTTATTGGTCAATCACAAGGATTAGACCCCAGATGTGCCTTTCTTGGGCTGAAACAGCCACACATCAGTTGAGATAACGACAACATGGTTGTGAACCTCCGTTGGAAAAGCTTGCAAGGCTTTTCACCTTTTGTTAGGGCCCTGGGGTAACATTTATTATGTTTCACTGTCCTTTTTTTATTCTTTTGTGTCCACTTATTATGAATAATACTTTTATAATATTATTACCTTAAAATCACATATCATGAAACAGTAATAATTATTCATAGCAAGCAGCCCATAAGAAAGTAAATAAAACATTTGAAACATAGAACAAGCATAAACACCCATTAAGCATAAGTTCTTAACACTTAAACTCTATACCCAAAATTTCAGAAAAACTCCTAAGTGTTCACAGCGCATGAGTAACTTTTACAGTGGATGGCTTAAAGTACTAAGTATCCACAGCGGACAGCCAAGGTCCACAGCGGATGAGTAAAACACAAAGTGTTCACAGCGGATGCACATAGTCCAATGCGGATAGCCATAGTCCAATGCGGATGAATAACATCCACAGCGGATAACTAAAAGTGTACATCGGATGAAATAAGTACACATCAGATAACCAACATCCACAGCGGACAACCTAAAACTCCTTAAGTTTCCACAGCGGACATGTAAGTCCACAGGGGACATCCTACATTTCTGAGTGTCCACAGTGGACACACAATGTCCACAGCAGATGACCATCATCCATAGCAGACACTTGTTCAGTACCTGCGATGCAACTTATGAAGTTTTCCAATTTCAAACATCATTCTAGCCTAAACTAAGCATAGATCTAACATGTTACAAGCTTAAAGCGTAACAAACATCATTACAACACCGTAGAAATCACTAAAAACCAACATACTTCAAACACAACCATACACCATGTAAAACTCATAGTTTAGTTAGGAAAAAAAATAGTAATAATGCATAGCAGCCCCAAAACAAGCAGAAAACATGTAAAAGAGGGGATCTAGAACTCACCTCTCAGCAGCTTTCGAGTGAAATACCACAACCCAAGAGCTAACAAGAATATCTAACACCTAAACACAGAAAACAAACAACTAACACAGGAAAACACATAAAATAGGTTCATAAGCTCGAACCCAGCAGAAAAATAGAGAAGAAATCTTCTGGAAATCTCACCTTTCGAAGAACTTGAGCTTTCTCTCTCTAAAACCGAATGGGGTTTTCTTTTCCAAGCCTGCAGCCGAAATGTGCATGAGAGAGAAGGTTATGGGTAAGTTTACCTTTTGTACACCTTCACCCCTTAACCTTTTGGATATTTATCTTTTCTTATTTACTTTTCTTTTCTTTGAATTTTTCGGGTGTTACACTGGTGCAAGGACATCATCGTAGTCTATCCCTTCTTCTTCAGTATACCCTTGTGCTATCAGCCTTGCTTTATTTCTGACAATGATGCCTCTGTCATCTAGTTTGTTCTTGAAAAGCCACCTTGTACCAATTGGATATTGACCTTCAAGAAGATCAACTAGATTCCAAACTTTTTGCTTTCTGAATTGCTGAAGTTCTTCTTGAATTGCTTCAATCTAGCTGTTGTCTTTTAATGCAGCAGAGATGTTAGAAGGAACCACTTGTGAAAGAAAACAAAAGAAAAGACAAATATTGGCGGCTTCCCCTTGGCTTCTTATGGTTGTTTTATTAAGATCCCCAATGATGTTTCTATTGGATGATACTTATGAATTCTTGATGTTGGAATTGATTCAACTGGAATGGATGATTCCAAGTTAGTGATATTGGTTAATGACAATGGAGATGGATCCAGCTGAGATGGAGAATCAACAAAGTAGTCGAAATCCTCATCATTTTGTTCTTTTGATGTTGAATGAAAACCATCTTCATGAGTTTGTGTTTCCACAGATGTAGGAATAACTTCCTTGGGAGTTAAAGGAACAACTACAAATATTGTAGTTTGTTGATCTATAGATGTTGTGAATGTAGTTGGATATCTCCTGATGGATTGGGAACTTCAGTTAAAGGCAATGAATCATCTCTGAAAGTAGATGGGACTTCTACGGATGTAGAAGGAACTTTTGCTGATGCATTGTTCACTACTCTGGATGCATTAGTAACTACTGCGGATTCATGGTTAACTTCTACTGATGTATTAGTTACTTCTTCGGAAGTTGAATTTTCATTTCCATCAGAATTTCCATTACTTGTTTGAGATGTAGGGCCAGGATCAGCAACACTTGAAGTGTTTGAATATGATGTTGGAGGATCAGCAGTCAATGGCACTTCACTCATACTTAGAGGTACATAAGGATAGCATGTATCCGAAAGACTTGTAACATTCAAATAACCAGTGTTAAATGAATTTGCTAATGCATCTATATCAAACAGCCAAGATGATCCTTTTACATATTTTCGAAATAAGGATTCATCAAATGATACATTAGGAGTTTCCTCCACAATGTTTTGATGTGGAATGAAGACTCTATATAATTTAGATGTTGATGAGTAACCAACAAAGAAACCATGATAGGCTTTTTCAGCAAACTTTCCTAATTGATCTTTGGTGTTTAAAATAGACACATGACACCCAAATGCTCTAAGATGTCCTATAAAAGGTTTTCTTTTAAACAAAAGTTCATAGGGTGTTTGTTATGTCCTTTGACAATTAAGGTCCTGTTTGAACATTGCATGTTGTGTTCACTGCTTCAGCCCAAAATGTGATTGGCAAATGTGAGTCAGCTAGCTTTGTTCTTGTTGCTTCAATTAGAGTTTTGTTTCTTCTTTCAGTAACTCCATTTTGCTGTGAAGTTCTTGGTGCACTGATTTGTTTGGCTATGCCTTTGTTCCTGCAAAAGGAGTCTAAAACATGGTTAACAAATTCAGATCCATTATCACTTTTTAAGATTTTGACTTTTAAATCAAGTTGATTTTCAATCTTAGTGACAAACTCCATTAATGTTTCTGTTGTTTCAGTTTTATGTTTTAAGAAAAAGACCCAAGTGAATCTTATGAAATCATCAACAATCACCAAACAATATTGCCTTTCTCTAATGCTCATCACATTGGTTGGACCAAAAATATCCATGTGTAGCATTTTAAGTGGAGTTGTGTTTGTGTTGATTGTTTTGGACTTACCTCCTTCACCAATAATTTTACCTTGCTTCTTATCCCCACCAAATGCAACATATGAAGCATTTTTGTGTTTGAAATCATGGAGGAGAGAACAGTTTCCTGTCATCTGCTTGGAACAACCACTGTTAACATACCACTTGTTGTCAGCCCTCCATGGATGTTCCTGCACAAATAATGAAATCAATTAGAGCGTGAAGCCCAAGCCTTAATGGTCTTGGGCTTGCCATTGGTATCTAAGATTGTTACTCCCTCATGGATGAGCCTAGATGTCACAGGGTTGTTTTTAGACTCATTTGATTCATTATGGTTTATTTTGGGTGCGTATGATTCTATTGAAGATGAACTTGAAGCACTTTGTTCTTGATCCACAAGCACTTCCTCTATCATCTTTTCTTTGAGTATCTTGTTCTTTGAACTTGATGATGATACTTGATTAGAGAAAGTTTTTGCATCTTTTGTCTTTGATTGTGGTACTTGATTACCCTTTTCAAAGTGGTCATAGAAGGCTTCATCTTCCTACAAATCTACCTTCTTACGAGGAGTCTTGCTTTGAGAATGTTGCTTCTCCTTCTTCCCCTTGTTTGATCATCAGCAGATGTTGGCTTCTTTGCCTTTGGAACCTTTTGTTTTGGATGCTGCTTCTTTTGCTTTGAGCTTGCATTACTTTCAGTGGATTGTGAGTCTGATTCAACATTCTCAGACTGTTGCTTCTTTGGAACTTTTGATTTGTTCTTCTTGTTGAAGTAGCATTCTTGAGTAGAATTGTTATTCTTGTTGCAAATAGCTTAGTGTTTGTTGAAGTAACAATCAGCAGTCATGTGATTGTTCATGTTGCATATGGAGCAATAGTTGCTGAAGTAACAATCATCTGTGTTATGGTTATACATTTTACACCACTTACAGCATTTTTCTTCTACTTCACTTCCAGACTCCATCACTATCTTCTTCTGCTTCTTTAATTCTCTCTCAAACTTTACAGCTGAAGAATCTTTACCTCTACCAGACATGATGTCAAATGGTTCTTGTTGCTGAGGATTCACAACTCTCTGTTGTTTCTTACCTTTCTTATTGGCATTGTGTGATTCAGCAGATGATTGTGTCTTCCATAGATCTTCTACGGATATTGACTGTTTTGAAAGAGCAACATTTGTCTTCTTTTGTGGATTTTCTTCAAATGGTTCTGAGATGGTTTTCTTCTTTTGCAGGTGTTCTGCAGAAGTGATTTTCTCTTCTTTCATGGATCTAACAGTTCTTTTTGATGAATGAGTTTTGTTCTTCTTGTTAAGCTCATGAATTCCTTCATTTAATCAAGCAATTCTTATGTAGATGGTGTTCAACATATTTCTTTGTTTGGGAGGATAAGGTAGCTTAATCTCCTCAAGAACTTTGGAAACTATAGGTTCAATCAACACATTCTTCACCTTACCCAAAAAAACACATTTTTGCTTATTAGGCTCATCAAACTCATCCAGGTCATCACAATCATCAAAGTCAAATTCTAATTCAATTTGTTTTAAACATTTTGATTCAGATGAATCAGTTTCACTAACCTCTGTATCTTCACCATTTATCAATTCATTAATTTCAAGTTTTGGTTTAGTTTTGGTACTTGATACAAAATGGTTTGACAAACTATTGGTTATTGACTTAGGTAATGTGGTGTAGTTATCATTCAATGGAGGTGCAACAGCATGAAATCCCAACCCATACCTATTCTTTGTTTCAATATGAGTATTCAAAAGTTTCTCATATTGCTGAGATGATAATTAAAACTTCTGAAGTTTTACTTCAGTGGATGCATGATCAGACATTGATTTTGTTAAAGAGGTGGTCAGATGCTCAACTTGTTCTTTCAAATTATATTTTTCAGACAAGGGTTTATCCAAATCCTTTTGTAAAGAAGTGATTTTGACCTTATATAAATTGTGTTCTTTCACATGAGATTCATTCAAAATCATAGTTTCTTTGATTTTATCAGCTAATTGTTAAGCATGGACTCTATATCTTTCAACCCCTTCAACACATCTAGATGAACATAATCTATTCCTTACCTCTCTTGCCATAGGTGGAATTTTGTTCTCCATGTTAGCCAACAATGCTTGATTCTCCTCCAGAACTTCTTTCTCCTACATGCTCCAATCACAAGTACCATCCTGCAAGATAATTAACCCAGTTTTTTTAGTGTTACTTGTACCTGCTAAAGAATTTGTTACTGGTAGGGATGAGTTTGTAAGTTGAGGTTGCTTGGTTTCTTTTGTTTGCTTGTCTCAAGTCATGGGTTGATTGCTGATTGCATTCTCTTGAAAAGTGACCATACAAATTGCACTTGTAGCATCTCACTTTGGATTTATCAAAACAAATCTTTGTAGTTCTCCCTGTAATAGCCAATCCCTTATTCCTTCTCAAATACATCTTAGCTCTGTATGCAATCATGGCCATTTTCCATTGTAAATCCATTTCCTCCACTTCATCAGGATGAATTTCTTCAAGGTCTTGTTGACAAATGTGAGCAGGGGTCAAAATACTACCCAGATAAGCTTGAAAGCTTGAAGAGAAGGCTGCAAAGGCTGCCTTTTGCTCTTCTAATTCTAGTACCATAGTAATTGGTTCAGATTGAGTGTTGCTTTTGTTGGTTGTGGATCACTTTGTGGCTGTAGCATTTGAGTTTTTTGTATCATCAAGTTTCCCTTTCACTTTCTTGTTTCTGCTTTGAGAGTTTGATTTAGATGACTTTGCTCCATAGAAAGCTGCTTTGTCTTCATCATCACTCTCAACATAAGAGCTTCCACCATCATCATTAGAAATAAATGCACTTCTAGCACCCTTTGTTTTTTTAAATTGATATGGCGCAATTGGTGCGTTTATAGTTTTTTTTCTTGTTTTCTCATCCAATTTAGAGCTTCCACCTTTGCAACCAAAGTATCTAGCCCAATTACTTTTAGATCAATGGTATTCTAGAACATAGGCACAGTTTGAGTCCAACTTTCTAGCAAAGTATGGAGCATCTTTTTGTTCAACTCCTCATTACTATACTTCAACTCAAAGATGTTTATTTCAGTAACAAGTTGCATGTATCTGTGGAGTTGTTGAGGAACAGATTCACCCTCAATATGATGAAAAGTCTCAAATTGTGACGAATGGTATCCTTCCTAATACCTCTGATCTCATCACTTCCTTCACATAAAGTGTGAAGAATCTTCCACAAAGAGTGGGCTGTTTTGTAAGCTTCACATCTGATCAAAATGTCTTCAGGTAAAGCCATAGTAAGCATACTATAGGCCTTGATATCAGTTTTGACCCTCTTAGCATCTTTAGGAGACAGGTCTTTCAAACTTATGGGTTGATTGTTGTCATTATAATCAGGTCCAAGAGCAGGTGGAATGTAGGGACCTTTAGTCGTAGACACCCATAATTCAGAATCAGTCTAATTAACAAGGTTCCTATATCTAATTTTCCATGTTTTAGAATCAGCTTTGTTTTCCAATTTTAGGGGTTGATAAGCTGAGCCAACAATTGAATTACTCATTTTAGTTAACTTGGTAATTATCAAACTACCAACTGATCTAATACCCTATGAATGTGTAAAGTAAACGTAATGTAAACACACTCACACAGCAAAAACAAATCAGATAATACTGATATTAAATCAGCTAAGACAGAACTTCCTTTGAATTATTGGCTTTTGTTGAGAATAAGCTAATTAATGACAAACTCTTAATTATGAGACAATTAAGCAGTTGTGGTCAAAATTAGACAAAGCTCTCAGTAAATTCTCGGATGATTTAAATTTGAGATGTTAGATGATGGGATCTGTTCAAATTTGTTTGAACAACCTTTAAATATTGAACAACAAGACAAATCCACTAATCAAAATAATTTTGATGTAGATCGGGGTTAATCGAGCAATGGAACAGTACTCGATGATCGATATAACAGGGTTTGATGATTTTAACTAATTATACCAATTCGTTGAGTAAAATTCCTTCGTTAGCTATTGATTAGCTAAACCTAACTTGTGTTTTGATTAAATCAGCTAAGACAGAACTTCCTTTGAACTATCAAGCTGTGACGAACACTAAAAAGCAATTTTAAGCTAAATTATCATATCTAATAAAAAACTGACAGATCTAATAAAATTAACAACTAATTAGAATAATAAAAACTGATAGATCAATTGATTGAAATCAATGAGCATGAGGTTCTGATACCACCTGTGAATCCAAGGACCGAAACAGGAATTTATCAGTTTGATTGAACAAATAATGATCGTGGAATTATCACAACTCGTTGTTTAATTCATTGTTTAAGAAATTGTAATTGTAATGTAAATCAACGAAGAACAGATGAGAGAAATAGAAAACAAGTTAAAGTAATACGATAAACTAGTTTGCTTCAAATGATTTCCATTAATAATGAATTGGTTACAGTTGGTTTTGATTTTTGATGATATGGTAATTGCTAGGTGATGTTCTTGGTGTTCTTGGTGTTCTTGCTATTTTGATTGCTATTTTGGTGTAATCAGAATTGTTGTATTGTTTTTCTATGTGTTGTTAGTGTATTGTTCTGTGTATGAAAAGAGTGCACCCATGCCTTCTATTTATAGGCAGTGGGATTCACTTTTACATTGGTAAAAGTAACTTTCTTATTATGTTAAGAAAGTAACACAAATAAAATTCTTGACGTGACATGCAATATTCATTTATGACAGAAGTGCAGTCTTTCACAGATGTTGACTTGATGACATCACTCCAGAGAGTTTGACTTGTTGACTTCATGAGGCTTCCTTAATGAATGGAGTTCATGCAAGTACTTTGTTCTTCCATAGGAGATAGCCTTCCATAGGAGTTAACCTTCCGTAGGAGTTGGTTCTTTGATCTTCATATTGAACTTCATCCGCAGGAGCAAGCTTTCTTCTTCCGCAGGAGCAGCAGTAACTTGATCTCACTAGCAGACTTGTTCTTCCGTAGATGTTACAATGCTTCCGCAGGAGATCCACGGATGCATATTCCTTGACTTGTTCTTCCGTAGATGTTCTTATACTTGGTCAAATTTCAAAATTGACCAAGTATGATGCTTTCATGTAATTACACATATAATCAACACAAATAATAATTTGGGTTAACATATACATATCTTGCATACAAAAAGATAAAGATTTACAAGAGTTCATTACAAGTGATGAATAATCTTCTAAACCTATACAATCAATCTAGACTTAACACTTACTAATACATTCCTTTGATTTTTTCTTTTCATTGTCTTGTATATTATGTACCGAGGTCAATCATGAAAAAGCTATGGGCTCATCAAACTTTGAGTAATATAACTAATATGTAAAACAAGAATTTATTTGGGGTCACTTGACCCCATACCATTTGCTTTGGTTTCACCTCAGTAGATCTTAGAAGATCTTAAAAGTGACTAGGTTAAATCTGCACCAAGAAGAGTTCGCGCAAATGTTTTTTAATACAATGTATTAGAAAAAAAATAATCTGCAAATGACAATGTCTGAGAGTGGTCTGCGCGGCGCAGACAGAAGAGCCTGTGCAGACCTTTTTTAGAAAAACAAACACCATCTTAGTTTTTCAAATCAAGAATTATACCAAAACGCTACTAAAAAGTTATGTATATACTGTTCCATATGTAGTAAACTTGGGTAACTAAAAGAATCACTATAAGAAACACTCATAATTAAAGAAGCATATCGTTTACTACGTAGCAAATTATGAGAATAAAAAGAAAAATAGACAAAAACAAACAAAAGGTTTTGAATCGGTGATATTGGAATTCGGGGGAAGGAGAAATTTAAGTAAATCTTACCAATACATTCCTTTGATTTATTCTTTTCATTGTCTTGTATATAATGTACCGGGGTTAATGATGAAAAAGCTATGGGCTCATCAAACTTTGAGTAATATAACTAATATGTAAAACAAGAATTTATTTGGGGTCACTTGACCCCATACCATTTGCTTTGGTTTCACCTCAGTAGATCTTAGAAGATCTTAAAAGTGACTAGGTTAAATCTGCACCAAGAAGAGCTCGCGCAAATGTTTTTTAATACAATGTATTAGAAAAAAAATAATCTGCAAATGACAATGTCTGAGAGTGGTCTGCGCGGCGCAGACAGAAGAGCCTGTGCAGACCTTTTTTAGAAAAACAAACACCATCTTAGTTTTTCAAATCAAGAATTATACCAAAACGCTACTAAAAAGTTATGTATATACTGTTCCATATGTAGTAAACTTGGGTAACTAAAAGAATCACTATAAGAAACACTCATAATTAAAGAAGCATATCGTTTACTACGTAGCAAATTATGAGAAGAAAAAGAAAAATAGACAAAAACAAACAAAAGGTTTTGAATCGGTGATATTGGAATTCGGGGGAAGGAGAAATTTAAGTAAATCTTACCAATACATTCCTTTGATTTATTCTTTTCATTGTCTTGTATATTATGTACCGGGGTTAATGATGAAAAAGCTATGGGCTCATCAAACTTTGAGTAATATAACTAATATGTAAAACAAGAATTTATTTGGGGTCACTTGACCCCATACCATTTGCTTTGGTTTCACCTCAGTAGATCTTAAAAGAACTTAAAAGTGACTAGGTTAAATCTGCACCAAGAAGAGCTCGCGCAAATGTTTTTTAATGCAATGTATTAGAAAAAAAATAATCTGCAAATGACAATGTCTGAGAGTGGTCTGCGCGACGCAGACAGAAGAGCCTGTGCAGACCTTTTTTAGAAAAACAAACACCATCTTAGTTTTTCAAATCAAGAATTATACCAAAACGCTACTAAAAAGTTATGTATATACTGTTCCATATGTAGTAAACTTGGGTAACTAAAAGAATCACTATAAGAAACACTCATAATTAAAGAAGCATATCGTTTACTACGTAGCAAATTATGAGAATAAAAAGAAAAATAGACAAAAACAAACAAAAGGTTTTGAATCGGTGATATTGGAATTCGGGGGAAGGAGAAATTTAAGAAAATCTTACCAATACATTCCTTTGATTTATTCTTTTCATTGTCTTGTATATAATGTATCGGGGTTAATGATGAAAAAGCTATGGGCTCATCAAACTTTGAGTAATATAACTAATATGTAAAACAAGAATTTATTTGGGGTCACTTGACCCCATACCATTTGCTTTGGTTTCACCTCAGTAGATCTTAGAAGATCTTAAAAGTGACTAGGTTAAATCTGCACCAAGAAGAGCTCGCGCAAATGTTTTTTAATGCAATGTATTAGAAAAAAAATAATCTGCAAATGACAATGTCTGAGAGTGGTCTGCGCGGCGCAGACAGAAGAGCCTGTGCAGACCTTTTTTAGAAAAACAAACACCATCTTAGTTTTTCAAATCAAGAATTATACCAAAACGCTACTAAAAAGTTATTTATATACTGTTCCATATGTAGTAAACTTGGGTAACTAAAAGAATCACTATAAGAAACACTCATAATTAAAGAAGCATATCGTTTACTACGTAGCAAATTATGAGAATAAAAAGAAAAATAGACAAAGCAAACAAAAGGTTTTGAATCGGTGATATTGGAATTCGGGGGAAGGAGAAATTTAAGTAAATCTTTCCAATACATTCCTTTGATTTATTCTTTTCATTGTCTTGTATATTATGTACCGGGGTTAATGATAAAAAAGCTATGGGCTCATCAAACTTTGAGTAATATAACTAATATGTAAAACAAGAATTTATTTTGGGTCACTTGACTCCATACCATTTGCTTTGGTTTCACCTCAGCTTACGGGAAGAGTTGTTGCACTCCTCTTGTAATCTAATATAGAAGATCCATGATGATGGGTGTAAAGAAAAATAGCCTATTAACATGACCAGCTTTAAATATGAAAATTAGGAAAGCATGAGAAATATAAAATAAAAATAGCCTATTATAAACCAAAACATAACATAATAAACGCATGAAAATTAGAGCAAAAGTAACAAACCATTATATGTGATCTAAACATTATACCATTTTAAAATTGATAACATCATTTACAAAGATATAATAGGAGTTGAAAGTTATCAACAACACATGTTATCCATAAACTACTAACATGACCAGCTATAAAATCCAAGATTTCTGCATGAAAACCGAAAAATGATCGATTAATTCACATCAAAAGCGGAATGGGTCACGTAAATCATGGTAACACAATCACAAACAAGTCAAATCTAAAGAATAACAAAATAAATAAGTTTCTTTTTGATTACTTCAAGTTGCTAAAATCTTTTACAATAATTGGAATTGACAAGTTCTCTTAGTACAAAGCTGAAGTGACTATTTATACTACATAACAAGGTTTTGCCCCATAACACAATGATTTCGCATTCTAAAGTTCTTGCACAAGCTGGTGTTCTAGCATGGATTCAAAGTTTTTGAGTGACTAGGTTTTGATTTTTGAGCCTCTTGGTTTGACCTCTATAATCTCCCCAGGCTTGGTTAATCAAAACATCAAAAATCCACATCACACCTTGTAATCACCTCTATATGAAATAAACAGATTCATCGACTTCAATCGGACATACTTAAAGCTTAATTAAATGTTTTTTTTCAAACTTGAGCAAGTCAACTGGATAATAATTTTAAAGTTTTAATCAACATAGTAAATCACTACATGACCACTCTCCTTCTCGCATATTGCCAAACTATTAACCAGAACATGTGATTGTATTAGAACCTTCATCATCGTTTTGGATGTTTGTAAACTTGTATCATCATCAGAGTACTGGTGTTGAGATTAATACCGATCTCATGGTTTATAACTTTAGATTGACCAGTCCTAATATTCTTAAAGGTAGACTTGCTTTGCTTCCAAATCCAATTCCTTATCTGGTTTGCCTTCTCATCGTTGCTTGTGTTTTAAAATGGTACCCTACCCATAGCATACAAATCAGCTGTACATGGAGTGTTTAAATCATTTTCATCTCTATAATATTCGATTGCGCTAACTCGTATTTTAATCACATATATTTTTTCTCGCCATCATAAATTCAACTCAACATTGGTTCCGAGTTACCATATCGTCTGTCTGGCTTTGAATATCTCATAAAGTGTTTTTTGTTGGGAGGAGGAGGAGATTTGAAAGTTGATTTCCAATTTGCATTACAGCTTGTGCACAGTTTGATCAAATGGATCTGCCAATATCTATTTGTTCTACATGCTCAACTCCTAAAGATGAAGCTACCTCCCATTCTTCCAATTAAACATCTTTAAGAAGACTATTCAAGCATTTTCCAAATATATATGTGTATTCTACTTCTTTAACAAGATCATCAAAATAATCTAACTTGTCATCATATCCCTTAGTAGGAATTTGTTGTTGAAAAGTATAAAATTATTTTTCATATTGGCTTTCCAACTCAGGACCAATAGGATTATACACTTCTAATTCTTATGGACTTGGTCCCGAGAGATTTTTAATACCAGATTCACTAGATGGATCTACAATGTTTCCTACATCTCCTCTTTGATTATCATCATCATCATCTCCATCATCACTATTTTTAGGTTGACCATCAATATCATCATCACCAGTCCTTTCATCATACTCATCTTTACCATCATTTTCACTATCTATACAATCCACTTTGTCAGGACCTTCATTGAATTCACCCAAATCACCTACTATTTCCTCAGATGCATGAGTTTCAGTCTAAGCTTCACCAATTTCTCCTTCTGTTGTTATTTTATTGGTTATGCTCTTTAGTTATTTATTCTCTTAGATCAACTCCTGCTTGAATATCCTCCATTGTTTTATGTTCAATGGAGTCTTGACCACTTCATTCACCAACTTCTTTTGATCTTCCAGGTTTAGCACATCCAGTCTGATCAGTAGATTTAGAAGGTGAACCCTCATCTAATTTCCTATGCTTTGTAGTTAATCAGAGATGAATTACATCTAGTTTTCAAGAGTGTTGATTCTAACATCCTTCAATGTAACACCCCGAATTTTATTAAAAAGAATAGAAAATAAAAGTATAAAGAAAGAAATGAGGAATAACACAAGTTAAAGGACTAAAGTTGTGCAAGATACAAACTTTAAAGTAATAGTGTTTAAAAGAGTGAGTATGGCCGCCCACTACATTGCCATACCCATCTTCTCGACTGAAAAAAAAAGAAGAAAGAAGAAAAGTTCATAGTTTTAGAGAGAGAAGAAGCTGAAATCTTCTTGAAGGTGAGTTTTCTTGGGTTAATGTTCGGTTTCAACCAAATTTTCAGCTTCTAGGCCAAGATTTGTGGTGCTAAGTGCTTGATTTCGTGGGTTTTAGGAGCTGAATTTGCAGGTGGAGGTGTGTTGCTTGAAGATTGCTTCAGGTGAGTTTCTAGATCCCCTCTTTTTACTGATTTTCGAAGTGTTTGGAGCTATTATGCATACCGAGCAAAAGATTTTTATGTAACCATGAGTTTTTCAGCATGTTGTTCGATGGTGCTCTGTTGTTGTATGTTTTTAAGGTTGTTTTTGAGGTTTTGTTTGATGTTTAGCATGTTTTAGTGTTTGTAGCATGGTAGATTTATGTCAAGATGTGCTTTACCGATGTTTGGGGGTGGTTTGTAGAATTTGTTATATTTCAGATTGTTGGTCATGCGCCTGAAATTGTTTTCATGTGCCCAAGTGACCTCATGCACCCAAGATCATCCGCCCAAATAGTAGTCATACGCCCAACATGATGCCCGTGCGCCTAAGCCCAAACAGTTGTTCATGCACCCAGAAGAATGCCTATGCGCCTAAATGTAGGCCATGCACCCAAACAGTTGTCCATGCGCCCAGAAGAATGCCCATGCGCCTAAGTGTTGGCCATGCGCCCTAGCAGTGCCCATGCAACCAGAATTGCTCATGTGCCTAAGTGTTAATGCGCCTAAGCAGGGTTCATGCGCCTGCATAGTGGTAATGCGCCTAGGCTTTTTTCATTAGAATTTTTACGCTCATGCGCCTCAGATGTTCAATTGCTCTCCATTTTGGACTTAGGGTTTTCTGAGGATTTTATGAGATAGTTGGTTAAGATAGGTTCTGTTGTGATGTGATGGCTTGGGCTTGGTGTGTTATGCATGTTCATGTGATGTGTTATCTTTCCATGTTTAAAGGTTTTCAAAATGTATGTATTATGTTATGTAATATATTATGTACGATATTATGACTTTACGTGGTATGATGTATGAATGTACGTAAAGTATTATGTAATGAAAGTGGAAGATAACGAATGTTGAGTATGGAAGTAACGGATGATGAGATCCTTATCGCGTACCCCGGTAATGTGTCAATCTTCGAACACGAGTTGGGGTTTTGTTTACAGGCCTTGGCACAGTAATAGCTTTCGAGCACGAGTCAAGGGTATTGCATGAGACAGGATGGCATGAGATGAGGTCTTGTTGCTCGCCCGGTACTGTGTCAGTCTTCAGACACGAGTCATGGGTTTTTTTACAGGCCCCGACACAGTATCAGCTTTCGAGCATGAGTCGGGGGTGTTGCACACGAGATGGGGTCCTTGTCGCGTACCCCGGTATTGTGTCAGTCTTCGGACATGAGTCTGGGGTTTGTTTACAGGCCCAGGCATAGTATCAGCTTTCGAGCACGAGTCGGGGGTATTACATGAGACAGGATCTGGTAAGAGATGTAATGAATAATAATGATGAACGATGATGAAGATAATAATAATTATTATCAATGTGTACGTATGATATTTGATCATGAACGAACGTAGGTTATGTTTTAACAAAAGTAAAGTATTTTATTTTTATAAACTGGAACTCACTCAACGTGGCTGACTTTTTGAATGCATAATAGTTGGCCGGTTTTTATGTTGATGCTGAGGAGGTGCAGGTGTAGATGCATGAGCTACTAAGGACGTTTTGAGGCTGGCATCCACATTTTTAATATGATGTTGTATTTCAAAATGTAAATGAATGATGTAACGTAATGAAATGTTTTAAATTATTAATGAAGGTTTTCAATTCCGCTCCAAAAGTAATGTATGTTTTAAATATTTTATGCGATGACGGTCCAGCTGTAAGCGTCCCAGGAACGGGGCCTTACAAGTTGGTATCAGAGCCAAAGTTTAAGAGAATTGGGTAAATATTTTCAAAACCTAAAACTTAAACTGAGAATGGGACGAAAGGAAGGGGATGCCAGTCCTAGTAGCTACGTGCCTGTATGTAAAGGTTTTACATAAACGTTTTATGTAAGTTAATGAAAAGGGGAATTATGTGCGTGTGTTATGTGGTTTGTGTGCTTTTGTGTAGATTCGGATACTGATGTAGTCAGGATAGGAAATCCTTGGGGGATGAAGAGTAAAGTAAGTGGCTAATCATAACTGGCCACTGTAATTAGGGACTTACTATACTTGACATAATCTGAGCTGTTACCTTGAATGACCATGTTGGTGTTTGAATCTTATAGTGTTTAGATGGCTTGCGGTAGATCTTTTGAGGCTTTGCGAGGTGGAGGTCGGGGTGGCCTTGTGGTGTTAGAACGCGTGTCACGAGGAGCAGGGCTAAGACTACTGAGACGACTCTACCGATTGTAGTGACCGAGGTTATACATGCTGTGAGGGAGGATGAAAAGAAAGAGAAGGAGGAGAGGAGGAGGACCGTTAGGAGAGGTTCTGGTGAAGGGGAGCAACCAGAGACTGAGGTGGTTATCTCCAGTGATGATGAGGAGGAGGAAGCGATGCAGGAAACCGCCAAAGGGTGTAGCTATGGGGCATTCTAGAGATGCAAGCCCCCAACTTTTGATGGGAATGAGAGTGCTACTGCTGCTCATCGATGGGTGAGGGTGATGGAGGCCGTACTGGACATTAGCGAGTGCCACGAGGATCAGAAGGTGAAGTTCGCTACCCACTCATTTGTGGATTCAGCCTTGTGCTGGTAGGACAACATTTTTCAAGCCGAGGGTACCAGGGCAATCGGGAGGATGAGATGGAATGAGCTGAAGAGGTTGGTAATTGAGGAGTTTTGCCCTCATAGGGAGCTTGACAAAGTTAAGAGAGACTTCCTGCAGTTGGAGGCGGGAAAGATGTTTCACCAACAGTATACAATGAAGTTCAACGAGATGGCAAGGCTGGTGCCAGATCAGGTGACGCCTGTGTCACGAAAGATCAAGAGATATATTCAAGGTCTGCCCGGCTAGGCTCATGCGCCTGCATAGTGGTAATGCGCCTAAGCAGGGCTCATGCGCCTGCATAGTGGTAATCCGCCTAGGCTGTTTTCCTTAGAATTTTTATGCTCATGAGCCTGAGATGTTCAACTGCTCTCCATTTTGGACTTAGGGTTTTCTGAGGATTTTATGAGGTAGTTAGTTGAGATAGGTTCTGTTGTGATGTGATGGCTTGGGCTTGGTGTGTTATGCATGTTTGTGTGATGTGTTATTTTTCCATGTTTAACGGTTTTCAAAATGTATGTATTATGTTATGTAATACGTTATGTATGATGTTATGACTTTACGTGGTATGATGTATGAATGTACATAAAGCATTATGTAATGAAAGTGGAAGATAACGAATTTTGAGTATGGAAGTAACAGATGATGAGATCCTTGTCGCGTACCCAGGTACTGTGTCAGTCTTCGGACACGAGTCGGAGGTTTGTTTACCGGCCCCGGTACAGTATCAGCTTTCGAGCACGAGTCGGGGGTATTGCATGAGACAGGATGGCATGAGATGAGGTCTTGTTGCACACCCCTGTATTGTATCAGTCTTCGGACACGAGTCGGGGGTTTGTTTACAGGCCCCGGCACAGTATCAGCTTTCGAGCACGAGTCGGGGGTATTGCATGAGACAGGATCTGGATGATGGTAAGATATGTATTGAATAATAATGATGAACGATGATAAAGATAATAATAATTATTATCAATGTGTACGTATGATGTTTGATCACGAACGAATGTAAAGGTTATGTTTTAATGAAAGTAAAGTATTTTATTTATATAAACTGAAACTCACTCAGCGTCGCTGACTTTGTATGCATAATAGTTGGTAGGTTTTTGTGTTGATGCTAAGGAGGTGCAGGCATAGATGCATAAGCTACTGGGGACGTTTTGAGGGTGGCATCCACATTTTTAATATGATTTTGTATTTAGAAATGTAAATGAATGATGTAACGTAATGAAATGTTTTAAATTATTAATGAAAGTTTTAAATTCCGCTGCAAAAGTAATGTAAGTTTAAATATTTTATGCGATGACGGTCCAGCAGTAAGCGTCCCGGGAACGGGCCTTACATTCAACTGACTATCAAGTTGTAAAATCTCTCTATGTATTGTCATGTCATAAAGTTCTTTCTCTAGATAAGTCATCAGATGGTGAAGAGCAGCTTGAGTATCAACCTGATTTTTTGTTGAATATGCTTGGACTAATTTAGAGGTGAATTTAGATAGTCATCTTGATTTAAATCCATGTTCTCCAAAGTTTCTCTAGGTCGAGTTGAAAATTTAGGCGCAGATACTGTCGGGGTCTTAGTAACGGTTACTATAGTTGATATAGTTATAGTTATTGGGGTCTCTCTTGAGTCTGAGCTGAACTTTAAATGGAATCTCCTGACTAATAGACTCGATATTCACTAAAGTTCTTGGCTTTCAAATCACAACACCTCTACCTTTTCCTCTTCCCCTGCTACTATCTACCCTCTTCTTAGCAACACTTTTTCTTTGTTTATGTTCGAGGAATCGTCACCTTAGGCATATAGTCAACACCCCTCTCTTCTAAAGTTCTTTTTGAGCACTAGATGGACGAGGACCCCTTGGTCTCTACTCTAATATATAAGACACATTGCCTATCTCATCAGTTGCTATTTCTGAATCATATATTTCATAAACCTCTTTGTCAAAGGTTATACGTTTCCCTTTGGAAGAACTACCTAGAGTGTCAATGGGAATTTAAGAAGATTGACCAACATGTTCAGATAATTGCGCTTGTTGGTGTGCCTGTTGTTGTTAGTGTTTTCCTTGAATTTTAGAGAATCTTCCAAACTTAGCAAATCTATTTCCTGTGCATCTATTCCCTCTGGTTCCAACCATATAGGTAAAAAACATGCTTCTTCATAGCCATGATCTCAACTACTTGAAAGTTAAGGTCAGTTAGACCAAGATTTAAAGAGTTAACCACTAGATGGATGAACTTCATATACATCATGAACTTCTCTCCTCCTATAGCTGGTGCATTTTACTACATCTATGATAATATGGCTTTGGAACAGTTGTACAAATGATCTTCAATAAGTGAAGTTATTAGAGAACCAAACACAAAGCTCAAGCTATCCATTCTAACTTTAAGTTGCTTAGAAAGTGTACCATCACATGAAACAGATACTTCCAGTATGTATGTAAATACTTCTACTTGAGAGATAAGTAGTTGAACTCATAACCCATTGTTTCCAAACAATTCTTCACCAGCACATCATCTATTTTGATTTAAGCATTTACTGGATCTCTAAAGTGTAATACTCTTTTCAAAATCTTAGCTATAATATCAAGTTCTTGTCTTTAACTTTGGCGACCATACAGAAATTTCCTTGCTCATTTATTTCATTAGAAGTTGTCTTGCAAAAGTCTTTAGTAATCTCCTCAAACACAATTGTCATTGTAATTATGACATGGAAGATCCTAGACTGCTTTAAACCTTCAATTATCGATCTGAAAATGCTTCAATCATTAGGTACATGTCCTAAGTAAGGAATTCCATTATAATTCTTCACAAATGTCAATGGCCTAGCTATCTATATAAACATAAGAACTTATATTAGTAACCTAATCACTTTGACAAATTTTTACAAAAACTTTTTAAGTTTGAGAATTATTTTTGAATGTTTTTGAAAATTCCATGTTTTTGCATAAGTTTAATATGCAAAAACATCAAAGTTCTCAAATCAGAAACTTAGATAAAAAAAGTCAAAGTTTTTGCTTAAAGTCAACGCGAACACATCGACCGATTTTGACTAGTTTTCGTGCCAATTCAACTATCCTCGGAACAAGTTTTCGCGTGCTACAGTTGCCACAATAAATTCAAAGCCAATACACTTCTCACATCATTTGAAACTTTTCAATCAAAGGTTATACAATCACTACCTTCGTTTATTTATTATCTAGTCCTTTTAAGTCTAATTTTTCATTCAACAAACTATTTAGGATTTTACATATCAGTTCACCTAAATCCATAATCTAGACCTCATATCACTTAAACCAACATTCAAGTACTCAACAAAGTAAAGTGACACTAAGAAAACAAAAACAACAATAATCAGACAAGTTTCAGATTGAAAGTGAGAAAGCATAGTGGACGCGAAAAGTAATAGTTTTCGAAACTTCAACCACATATATAGAACTCGAAGTTTTTGCATCAAAAAGCTTTGCTCTTAAGTTTTTGCATGCTCAATGTTTTATGTATGCGAGAACATTTGAAAATCATTTTTTGAATTTCAACTTTTTCTAATTTTTCTAACATTTTCACAATGTTCTAATAATTTCAAACTTCAATTAGATGGACAATGTTCAATCAATTTATAAAAAATTAACCAGGAATTTCCTATTTGGAAAAACGGAACCTAAACTAAACCAATTTATAAACATTTTCTAATAATTTTAAACTTCAATTAGATGGACAATGTTCAACCAATTTATAAACAACTAACCAGAAATTTCCTATTTGGAAGATTTATCAAAATTGAGCCTAAACTATTTTTGGTATTCTTAGAATTTTTCAAAACTTTAAACTTCAAAAGTTCAAAATAATACTAATCCAAATAACTTATTTATGAATTTTCTATAACAGTATCATATTTGTAATAATTGATTATTATCATCTTTTAGTTGTATTTAGAATAAGATAGGTTAATTTAATTGTCAATATATTTTGTGCATAAACTCATGCATCAGTATTTACAATGATAAATATGATGTGATTATTATTATGTTTTGATATAATAATACGAAATCAGTACATCCCAAAATCAAAAATCCTATAGAACGTCTATCAAGCTTCACGATACTACTGTGATTTCAAGTCACCCAAACTTAACTTAAACCTTTCACTAATCAGTAAACTCATTGATTATTGTTTTTCTTAGTATATCTATCTGATCATAAGTAGCCTGAGAAACATTTAAGAATACAAAATTCAACATTGCTTAGAACTTACTAGCCATACGGTATTATACTGCACTCTTAATATGTTTAGGACTTAAATGTTAATCTAGTCTTAAAACCCCATCTTTCGAATATGCCTCCCGTTCTAGAATATATTCTTAAAAAGAAAAATATTAACAATATAGTATGTCTGTTCTTTGGCATATTTTTTCATTTTGTGCACATTAGCATATTTTATTCGTACATGACCTTTGACATCTTTTTGCTCTTATTTTCTTTTTGATCATTTATTATTTTCCTTTGCTTTTTATATTAAATCTTTATATATATATACATATATATTTAATAAATGAAAATCACTAAATCAAAGAATGATTGGCATGAGTATGAAAAGACTGTAACTTTCAGTCTGTTTTAACATGAACTCAGTATTACCATAAAATCCTGATATGTTATTCGCTTTAGTCATTGAAAATTTAATTCGAATGAATAACAATCCATGTAATTTCTCATTTTGATAATAGAGCCTATCAACACATCAAACAGAACCCATATCAGTTTATTTTTGAGCCTTAGTATGCAATAATTCAAAATCAAAGAATATACTATCATTTCTTATGTACACATAAAATTCATTTTTAGAAACTTAATTATATAACCAAAAATCTTTTCGAGAATTTTTCTTATTCTTCTAACTCCCCCTAAGACAAAAAATCTTTTTGTATATTTCTTTTTCAAAATTTGCCCCCTAATTGAAATAAAAATATATTTAGTAAAAATCATGTGCAATCATCTAAAGTTAAACATTGCTAACAATTAAACTAGAAACTCAAATAAAAAATGATCAAACACCTTGGTGAACAGATTTGCAATGTTATCATCAAATGGCACTTGTTTAAAGCGATTAAGCTTTTGATAAAAACAATCACGAATGAAATGCATGTGAATGTCGATATAGTTTGGTTTCTAATGTTTTATAGGATTTTTCATTAGGTTTAGAACTTCAGAGTTGCCATAATAAATGGTTGTATAATAATGATTTAAGCCATAATCAAGAAATTGTTGTTGGATCCACACAATGTTAGAACAACAACTTGATGCAGCTACATATTTGGCTTTGGCAGTGGAAGTTGACACCAGGTCCTAATTCTTGCATAACCATGAGATCAAACAATTGCCAAGAAATTGATATCCACCTGTAGTCGATTTCCTATCCGGATTATAGCCATTATAATCACTATCAACATAAGCAAACAAATAAATTCAGAATTTCTAGGATACCAAATTCCAAGTTGTGCTTGTCCTATGAGATACATGAAAATCCTCATGACAACTTTCATGTCAGATTCCTTGTGATACTTTGATAACGAGCACACTAACAAACTAGGAACATGATATCCGGATAGCTTGCAGTCAGATACATAAGAGATCCAACCATTGACCGATATAAATACTAATCACCATCATCACCAGTGAGATCTAGAGTCAATGTAAGATGAAAAGACATAGGAATTAGAGCAAGCTTGGAGGTTTGAAACTTGTATTTATTTAGTATGTTTCAAACATACTTTTGTTAATAAAAGAGAATACCAGCTTCACTTTTGTTCACTTGAATGCCTAAGAGGAATGATACTTCTCTAATAGAACTCATCTCGAATTTCTTTTTCTGTCACACCCTCAAAATCCACGTGCGGGGTTTTACCGCGAAGCGTGTGACATACCAGGATCTCAGTCATTAGTTACTCAAAACGACTCTATATGAACAAACAATCAAAATCAAAATTTAACTTTAAATACTGTGGAAGCGTTAAATAAAGCAGAAAACCCAAAACAATGTAACATGATTTAAAATGCGCAAACAAACGCGCCCAAGCATTATGCAAAACCAAAGCATAAAGTTTAAACAAACATAATCCCGAAAACATTGTTTCATAACATGCTGACAACACCATGATGCTGACCCGTGTAATGTGCTCCTAGGCAATGGTAACCTCAACCTGAGAATAGCATACTAAAGAGTCAACACAACGATTGGTGAGTTCAAGAGTTTGCGTTAAACATAAATCAATAATAGTTGCACAATATAAGAAGTGTATTGTAATAGATAGCTAGTCTATAAACAAATAGTAATAATCATAGCGATTTCATGATTGAAGCTGACTGTGTTACGTTTGTTGCCTCCTGCCATGACATACCAGGTCGTGACAATGTTTGTTAGGACAAAATTGCACCCGTTTGACCTCGAGTCGTACAGGTGGGGCTCGTTAGACCCAGTAGTACTACCCAAGATTTCCCGCTAATCATCATTATTAACAATCCAAAAGTGTGAGGACTTTCATGGTATACAACACTATATCATACTATACACAACTCATATAAAGTAAGCGTTTGTAAAACCAGTATGCTATCTCCCCCAAAAGAGAGTATGTAAAAAAAGTAGGGCTTGAACTCACCTGATGCATGTAAGAAATTACTTAAGGCTTAACTTGACAAGAAAGAGTGGATAGACAACCCTCAGAGGTCACCTAGAACACATGAGTACATAAGTACGTGTACACAAAATCATAATGAAACCCTAAGTGCTCTATAAACCAAAGAACTCAAGGTTTTAGAAGACAAGACACATTTGACCCAGTTGACCCGTTTGACCCGTTGGTGACATCATAGGTGAAATTCCATTCAAACAAGCATAACAGTACATCACACATGATTAACATACAAACTGATTACATATGGCACTTCCTTAATCACATGTACTAACTAGATCATCATACAGCAAATATCATACAAGTCATGCGAATCTTAAACAATTATCATGCTCAACATAGTTACAACACAACCAATGCGTCATACATAGAATCAAATCAGTACAGCATGCCATGTGAAGCCACTCACGACTTCACACCCTAAACCCTGCCAATCCTACTAAGTAGGGGCCTCAGATTCGCACGCATGTATGATGACCATCAACATACCATTCAACAGAATTCACATCAACCAAGATATTAAACCATGATCAACTACAAACCAAACAATAGTTCTATCATAACCCATATGACCCATATCCATGTTATCCCACAAACAGGCCAAATCTATCAATTAACCTAATAAATATTCATACAACCCAAACGATACATTCTACAACCTTAGAAACCATCCATGAACATACTAGCATGATCCTATTGTCCCAAACATATTCAAACCATCATATTAAAGAATTTGTGCAAATAAAGTTTCCCTTTTGGGAAAGCACATCCCAAAATCCATCAAACACCCAATACATTCATGAATTCATTACTAATAAACCAATTCAAACTCATATTAACATCTAGACATGATCAACAACATCCAATCATCATAATTTATCAATCCTCATGAACAAAAGTTTCTACTTTTGGTAACCTATGAACTACAACATTCGTTCTTAGGTTTCTAGCATCAATATCATCAATCTAACACCCAATTATCATCATAAACACATTAACAACATCAATTCATCATCAAATCACCATATTCATGCAAATAAAGTTACTATTATTAGTAACCTATGAACAACACATCAAAATCATAGCTTTCTTGCATAATCGACGTAAACTAGCATCAATCTGACCTAACTAACATCATAACATCATCAAACAACTCAAAATCGACACCCACATCATCCAATTCGAACTAGGGTTTCGGCCAACATGAAAAACCATCAAAAACATGTAAAAATCTAACCTTTAAACATGTAATGACTTGTAATTGATGCTTCTAACTTGTTACAACCCTTGAATCGATCCAAAACAGAGGCTTTGTGGGTGTTTTTGGCCGAATTCAAAGAGGAGAGAATGAGGAGAATGAAGTCGCGGCCGATTGGGTGTTTAGGGTTTGGATTTTGGTTTTTGTTTTAATTAATTAATCATAATTACCCTTTTTACCCTTATAATTTGTATTTTTATAAAATAAAGCTTTTAAATACTTTTTAAAATGTTTTTAACTAATGTAATAAACATATAAGCTAGTAGTAAAAATTATATGTATTATCTTTACTAGATATAAAACATACGAATTAAACACATACGTTTCCACGTTACGCGATAAAATTCACAATTAAATCTCGTAAACACATAAGCACAACTTAATAATCATAACACCAACTAAATTATTATCATATAATCATTATTAATTATTATTAAGTCACCAACGTTCAACGACAACTAGTGTGTGCTCACGACACGTGTATGCAAGACTTAACAGAACTAACGGAGTTTGGTAACGGAAAATTACCGGATGTCACATTTTCATCACTGTTTCAAACTATTTGCACATGTCATCACTCGTAGACCTAAAGATAAGGTCATCACAAATCTTAACAAGAATAAGATCATCACCCTTTTTTGTTTGAACGTCTGATTAATGGTCCCCATGTATATTTGTTTTCAAACAAATGTTATGTGAGGGTGGCATACTAAGCATGAGGTGCTTGATGTAAATCATATAAAGCCTTTACTAACTTGTAAACACAATTTGGGTGATATGGATCTTCAAAACCTTACGGTTGGTAGGCATTAATTTCTTTTTTGAAAACGTCATACATAAAATGTTAAATCAATATTTCAGATTCAATGAGCTTGGATCTTAGGATTCATCATGTTCTTGACCTAGAAATTCAAAATTAAGATGGGTGGATATATGTGAATCAAAGAATACAAGAAGCAGATAATAATAAGTAGATGATTTCATTGATGTTGATGAACAAGTTACAAGAAAAATCAAATACAAAGATGGATGAAGATCAAACCCACCTAAAGGAGAGGATTTCTCCTAGGGTGGTAACTCACACCATCAAAACCACACACACAAGAACCACACTTGCAAAAATGCACTAGTGGGTCTATTTATACTACTTATTACATCATGACCTAATTTTGATTTTTCTTTTTGTCTTGATGTTGACTTTCTCTTGTTGACTTTGTCTTGTATTTGTTTTTCTTTAGTTTATCAACTTGGTCTCTAAACTCGTACAATGAGATCTTCAGTTGGCTCTGATTAGCATTTGGTAAGCTTTAGTTTATTCAATTGTTGAACCCAACAATACTCCCCCTAAACTAATGCTTGCTAAACTTTAACTTTGAAGATCTTCTCTGTCATATGTCTTCTTGATCAACTAATGTTCTTACATAGTTTACTATAGTTCTCCCCCTTAGATTAAGCTTCTCCTAATATATTTCTGACAAAAGATAGAATCTCTTTGAGAATACTTAGCGCATTGGATATGGGTTGTATCACTTTTGGATTACTGTTCATATCACACTCAAAGGATTTGAATGTATTAGGCATATGATGAGGCTTTAAACTTCAATAAACAGCATCAGGAATATAAATCAATCTTGAAAACACTTCTACTCTTTGAGTCTCTGAAATAACTTGATAATATCATTCTTTAGTAGACTGTCACTTCCCTTGATTAAAGTCTGTCTAACTGCTCCACTCAGTAGATAGACACAGGTGCAGAAAGTCATCACAGAAGATGAATCCAAGTACTTCAGAAGGAATATCTGACAGTGTACAAATCCATGAATAAGTCAATGATTATGTGACCAGAGTTGAGTTCTTCTTTTGGTTTGAATGCTCAAAATGGATGTGCTTGTTGGTTGCATTCATCCGCATTCATGATAATGTCTTGTTCTTGTTTGTTGTTGTCAACTGTTCATCATCTATTCATTATCTTATGTTGTTGGATGAATTGCATTTGAAGTTAACTCAGTCGCATTAGGTGAGTAACTCATCCGCACTTGTTACACTAAAGTAGCCGCATTTGTTACACATGTGTAATTTAATGAATCCGCTTTAGCGTACAATCATCCACATTTGTATGATGTTCATCCGCATTTGTGTGATGATCTCCCATATTTGTATGATCATCATCCGTATTTGTGTGATGATCAGCCGCATTTGTTTGATCATCATCCGTATTTGTGTGATGATCAGCCGTATTTATGTGTAAAGCATCAGCATTTGTTTGCACAACATCAGCATTTGTTTGCATAACATCAGCATTAGTTTGCATAACATCAGCATTTGTTTGCTTGTCATCAGCATTTGTTTGCTTGTTATCAGCATTTGTTTACACAACATCAGCATTTGTTTACACAACATCAGCATTTCATACTTAAATAATGCGAGTACCAGTGTTATTCTTCGATCTGAATGTATCAATCTGAGCTTCAATTTGAATCATTCAACAAATTCGATTTAATAAGAGAATAATTCATGTATCATCTTCGAAAGCAAGCAGATTCATCTAATCTTGCAAGCCGATTGAATTTGCTGATAATCTTCGATGAACAACATGGTCGAACTCATTTTCTTCTTGCATCTGATTTGGATCCGGTTCAATTGTATTACATGTTGAAATGATAATCTGTGCAATGATTTATCAGCTTCGAATTGCACCAAATTCACTAGATGTTTTGATTTCTTCTTGATTTTGAGATGAACAGATGGGTTTTTCTTCATTTTGAAGAACAATGACTTTGTTCTTCATTTTTTTCTGATTTTCTTCTTTTTTCTTGACATCATAAAGTTGAAACTAGATCTGAAACTTAGATGAATCCAGTAACCAATAGCTCTGATACCATTTTGCTAAATCAATATTTTAGATTTAATGAGCTGGATCTTAGGATTCATCATGTTTTTGACCTAGAAAATCAAAATTAAGATGGTTGGATGTGTGTGAATCAAAGAATACAAGAAACATATGATAATAAGTAGATGATTTCATTGATGTTGATGAACAAGTTACAATGAAAAATCAAATACAAAGATGGATGAAGATCAAACCCACCCAAAGGAGAGGATTTCTCCTAGGGTGGTGATTCACACCATCAGAAACACACACACAAGAACCACACTTGTAAAAATGCACTAGTGGGTCTATTATACTATTTTTACATCATGACCTAATTTTGATTTTTCTTTTTGTCTTGATGTTGACTTTGTCTTGTATTTGTTTTTCTTTTGTTTATCAACTTGGTCTCTGAACTCATACAATGAGATCTTCAGTTGGCTCTGATTATCATTTGGTAAGCTTCAATTTATTGAATGCAGGACCTTTAAAGGGTAATTAAGCTTGCACTTAGTTAACACACTTAGGAGGAACTTTAAGTTCACTTAACAATTCAAATAGGGAACTGTAAACTTTTTCTGAATATACAAGACAAACACAAGTAAACTATTTAAGAACAAGAACAAGAACACAAGATTAACTTTTCAAGGAAATTTTATATTGCTCTCTAGTTCCATTACAAGTGTTGTACAAGTATATTTTTTAATACAAAACCGGAGACTACTTAACCGTCAATATGCAAAAGACAGTTGGAAGTGACTAATCTAGACAACAAGATCAGCTTAAAGTCAAAGGTAGATTGCCTTTTGACTAGTGACTATGACATGCCATAGCTCACTGACTTTCCTATTACAAAAAGCCAAAAAGGAACAAAAATAGAAAAGACCTTATCTACTTTATCATAAAGCATGGAAGTTTCACCAAATGATGATAGTTGGTAAACCACCAGAGCATGCAGCAGACAATAAGTTGCTTTATGATAAAGTTGATGGAAAAGGTATCTTTTCTCACTTTTCAGAAGAAAATCAGTCTTGTCTTTAAAAAGCTTCGGAAGACTTTGTCTTGAGAGCTTCGGAAGACTTCATCTTTTGCCTTCGGAAGAGTTGAGTCTTTGGCTTCGAAAGACTTTACACTTAGAGTATTTTCTAAGTTAAGTGTAAAGCTTCCACAGCAGTTTCTTCTGAACTTTGGCTTCGGAAGATTTTACACTTAGCATTTCTCTTGAGTGTGTAAAACTTCCAAAGCTGGTTCTTCTTTGTTCCAAAGTGCATGTTGGAAGACTTGGTTGTTTTGGTATCCTTTGGTTGCATCAGCCTCTTAGCTTCAGAGGTGCCTACATTGAATTCTTGAACCCAACACAAAAGCAGTCTTTACATCCATTTGATAGACTTTAAAATTCATGGACGAAGCATTCGTAAGGAAAATGCAAATAGCCTCAAGTCTAGCTACTAGTGCATAGATTTTTGCATAATCTAGTCCTTCAACTTGATAAAATCGTTGTATAACCAATCTTGCTTTATTTCGAATAATCACACCTTTTTCATCTGTTTTGTTGCATACAATCCACTTTATTCCAATTGAAAACTTATCTTTTGGTAGCATAACAAATTCCATGCATTCAATTTCTTAAAATACATCAACTCTTCTTGCATTGCTTCAATCCTGCTGTTTTCTTTTAATTCTATTTCGACATTTTTTGGGATAGTTTGACAAATAAAGTAAGCATATAAACATGCGTTAATTACCGTTATTGACTTCTAGTGTGTGCACCAACAGACAACAGACTAATGATTGCATTGGTTGGATAATTTTTACGAATTCTAAGTAAAGGAATATCCTATTTAGATATGACCTCCTAAAGGTTTGATATATGACCAACATTTTCTGTAACACCATCACCACCTTTAAGTTGATGCATAATAGTTTACTCTGAATGATTATTAGAAAAAGTGCTTCCGTTGATGTTGTATTAGAATGAGATTCTTCAAAGGGAACATGAAAAAGCTCAATGGAAGTGTCTTGTGTAGAAGATTCAGATATTTCTGTTTCCTAACTCTTATTATCTAGAGATGGATAAACTTATTTAGAATCAATAACAAGATCAAAATCATATGATTGAACTATTTCTTTAATTGGTACAAATTATAATTCAGGTATATCATCTTTAAAGGGAATAGAATTATTTGAAAAAAATCTCTCTAAGAGAGTTTGAACTAGATGACGAAGGAATACTCTCATCAATATTGTAAATGATGTTATCCAAATCAGCTTCTAGTGAATTGGTACCTGCCATGACACCCAAATTACCAAACAAAGTATCATAGTCATACACCCAAGTGAGAACTGACCCTACATCAAATATGTTAGATTCATGCCAATCAATATTAAATAATTCAATGATTTGTTTTGTTTTATTATAAACCTGATATGCCGCTTTGTTAGCTAAATATCCTACAAAGTAACAATCATCTGCCTTTTCATAAACTTTAGATTTATAGTTGCTTGTACGCAGCAATATGTTACAACAACCAAAGGCTTTAAAGTATTTGACTTTGGATTTATCTTTAAAGAATACCTTATAGGGAGTCATCTTTTATTTTTTATTGATTAGAAGACTATTCTGAATGTAATAAGCAGTATTGATTGCTTCTACCCAAAAGAATAAAGGTAATTTTTCTGTAGATAGCACTGTTCGAGCCGCTTCAATCAATGTTTTATTTCGTCTTTCTGCAATCCTATTTTCTTGAAGAGTAGCATCTGCATTGTAGTGTCTAGCTATTCCTTTAGTCTCTTAGAATGCATTCAGTACTTTGTTGCAAAACTAGTGCCATTATCATTCTTGATAAACTTTATCTTCGGATCATTTTGAGTTTCCATAAGAGTTATAAACTTGATAAGCAAGTGAAAGTTTCATATAGATGCTAAAAATAAAACCCATATAAATCTAGAAAAATCATCAATAACAACTAAACAATAGTGAAGAACCAAACATAACACATTAACAAGTCCAAAAAGATCCATGTGTAAGAGTTGTAAAAACAAAGTCAGCTGAGTTATGCGTAATGAGTTCGTGAGGAAGTTTTTGATGCTTACCCTTGGAACATGATTAACATTAAACAATGTTCAACAAGATGAAATTCTTTCTATGGTAAGCCCGCAACATGATTCCCTGGAATAAGTTTGTCCGTTGTTTTGAGGTTGACTACATGTCATAGTCGATGATTTTGTAACATGGAATCATTCTTCGATATTGTTGACAACAAACAAGATGTTGTTACCAATTAGACAAACTATTCATATCTAAAAGATATATGTCACTGTCTCTCAGAGTCCTTAACAAAATCCATTCATTGGGTATTATAAATCCAGGCTTAATAATAAAAAGGTTCTTGGCTATAAAATGAGTGGAATAGTTTTTGTCACAAATCTGTGAAACACTCGATAGATTGTGCTTTAGCTCTTCCACATAACTCACATCTCCAAAACTCAAAACACCATCCGTCACCATGCCTTTCTTTGTATTCTTTCGCCTTTATCCCCAGAAAAATAACATATCCACCATTGTATAATTTCAAATTGTTTGATTGTGAAATGTTGGCCATCATATGCACGAAACAACCATTATCAACATGCCATGCACATGTAAATCAATCAACGAGTTTTGGGGACCCAAGCCAATGTATACTTGGGTAAAAATTTCTCATCCATATATGTGACATTTGTTACTATTATATCATGTTTTTCATCAAACATTATATCTCTAATTTTGCAAGTGGTGAACATGAAACTTTAGCTTTTATAACTTGTTAGGTTTGTTAAAATCAATCAACGAGTCTTGGAGACCCAAGCCAACGTAGAATTGGGTAAATTGTTCTCATCCATATATGTAACATTTTTTAAAATCATATCACGTATGCCATCAAACATTGTGTCTCCACACTGTGCAGCTGATGAACATGGAACTTTAGCTTTTTATAACTTGTGATGTTTAGTGAAATGTTTAAATTCCTTTTTTGGTTTTACTTGATTTCCCAACTTAGGTTTTGATTTTTTTTCTCAAATTTATTCACTTTATCAACAACTTGTTGTTTTCCTATTGTCATATTTGTCTTTTTAGAGTTATTATGAAAACCTGAATTTGGTTTGTTATGAAATTCTTTATTCAGCATATCCTTCTTGCTTTCTTGCATATCTTTGTTTCCCACATAATCCATGTTTCCATGGCATCTCATAGAACTTTTGCTCCTTGAAATCTTTGTAATTATTATAAATTTCAGTAGATAATACCATTGTGATAGCATCATATGCTTTGTCATCAAGTTCAAATTTCTTTATATCCTCTTGATTCCATAAATTTCTTCATATCCACTTCATCCCACAAATTTCATCATATTCTCTTCATCCCACTAATGTGCCTATCTTTCTTCGTCCTAACTTTTAGAGTCACTTACATCAACATCTCCATGACCCAATACACCTAATAGGTAAAGTAATGATACATGAAGAAAGGGGTCTGCGATACCTAAAATGCCATATTTAGGAGCATAGGGGTTTTTAACAACATCCTTTAGAACTTCCACTAATCCCTCTATGCATTTATAGACCAAAGGAAAAAAAAGAAAAGAATATCTTCATAAGACTAACTGTAAGGTTTATACTTAAAGGCTGACACAACCAAAGCATCCAAAGAGCTCTTAACATGCATCCATGAAGTACAGAGTAAAGCTACTACGGAAGTTTTCAACAACTCAAAGGAAATAAGCTAAGTGTAAAATCTTTCGAAGCCAAATGACAAAATCTTTCGAAGCAAAAGATGAAGTATTTCGAATCTTCAGAGACAAAGTCTTCCAAAGAAAAAGACTAATTTCTTCCTAAGACAGAGAAGACATGCTTTCTCTCATCACCTTTTGACTAATGCTAAACAACTTTCCGCTGCCACTCTGAAGACTCATCAACTTAGATAAGTTGGTGAAATGGTCCATGCATTTGTCAACTATTGATTATGGTCATTGGTCTGTAACTTTCTACTTTTGTACCTTTTATCCTTTTTGTAATATATTAGGATGTGAGCTATGGCATGTCACAGTCACTAGTCAAAAGGCAATCTGCCTTTTGACTCTACATTGATCTTGTTGTCGAGATTATTGTTTTCAGCTGGCCTTTAAAGTATGGCCTGCTGTAGGATGTAGTATAAATTGTCTCAAGTACTTGTATCTTAATGTATGCTTTGTAACACTTGTAAGAACTTAGAGAGAAATATACATCATTCTTGAAAACCATATTTGAGTGTTCTTGTTCTTGTTCTTTTACTTGGGTTCTTTGTATCATCTAACTGTTTCCCAATTTGATCTGTTAAGTGTTGCACAACTCTCCATCCTTGTGAAACCGTTGCATTGACCACCCTTCACCGGTCCTGTAATTGGTGATCTCACCATCTTTGATCACTTCAGTTTCACAGAACACTTAACAACTCAAATGGCAGCTCTTGCTAAAGATGATATGGAAACCGATACTATGATAAAGTCTCCACTGATCACTCCTTATGACTTTGATACTTGGTGCCAACATATGGAAGGGTTCATCAAGTCTCAAGATAGCAGGATGTGGAGATCTGTTGTCAAAGGACCTTACATCCCATGCACCTCTTCAGCCACTACTGGAGGTGGCATGATACCAAAGGAAATGGCTGGCTGTTCTGATGAAGACTGGAAATGAATAGCTATAGATCAGAAGGCCATGACTGCTTTTCAAACTACTCTTCCTAACTCAATATATATAGGCTTTAAGAAGTGCAAATCTTCTAAGCAACTCTGGGATGCACTAAGGGTTATGTATGATGGGTCTGATGAAGCCAAGGAGAACAAGAAGGATATCTTGAAGTAGCAATTTGAGAATTTCACCTACAGGACAACCAAAACCATGACTCAACAATACTTCAGGAATGTTGAGATTATGGATACTCTGACTGATGTTAGAGTAAAGCTTGAGAACAGGGATATAGTGAGGAAGTTCATTTTCTCTCTTCCCAAACAATGGACTCACTACTGTGTGGCCATTAAGAGAACTGAGTACCTCTCTACTCTTACTCTCACAGAGTTGTATGGTATCCTTAGTGGGTACCAGATGGAGATGAACTTGCAAAATCCATCCAGCAGCTATTCCAAAAACAAGCAGAGTTCAACCCTTCATGTGGTGGAAAGGGAAAGCATAGAACCATAGCATCATCTCATATGCTTCCCTGGAAACTCACAAAAGGTTCCTTTCATCACCTTCCCTGAGACACCAAGGGAGAGTTACATCCAAGGAAGCCCATTCCAATAGACAAGCTCTGCACAAGCCTTCATGTCTACTGATGAAAGTGGTTGTAACTTTCTCTTCACTCTTGAAGACCTGGACTGTATCCATCCAGATGATCTGGAGTACATGGAGATAGTCCAGCAGATGGCTCTTCTCACTCACAGGGCCAAGAAGTTTTGTAAGAGGACTGGAAAGAAGTTTCCCAGCAATATCGCTAGTGGAAATTTTTGGCTGGACAAAAGCAAAATTAAGTGTTGCAACTGGTGGCCAAGCACAAACCAGACCAAACTACCCTAATGCATCTCCAAGAACTGAGAAGCCAAGCCAGCCCAAACAACATGCCGTTGTTGTTGTTGAAGAAGGAGGCTTTGACTGGTGCTTTCAGGTGGAAGATGATTCTCCAAACCAAGCACTAAAGGCTGATCATGAAGAAGCTAAGGTATTGGAACATCTTTGTACCCCTGAATGCATTGCAAAAGTTAATATGTATAGGTCCTATGATTTGGAAGTGAGATCTGATCTTGAGTCCTTAAACATCTTAAGAGTTGACTTTAAAAGAGTTATAAATGATTATAAACTTAAAATAGAAGATTTAGAAACCATTTCAACTCTTAAGCATGAACACACAAATTACTGGACTCAGATCAAGGATCTCATTACCAAATTAACTGAATGCCAAGTTGAGCTTGCGATCAGCAAAGCTAAGCCAAAAAATATGTTCTTGAAGAAGAAACCTTCAAGAAATAATATCTTCATCCATGCATGTAAAGATTTTTTATCAGAACAGGCAAGGATTGGGTTCAAGTGAGATAGCTCCTCCACACACATTGTTATCTGTAAGATCTCCAAGGTGGGGAACTTGTCAAGAAGAGATGCCTTCCATAGATCCTATTCAAGAAGAGGATGAAGATGAAGAGGAGGTAGTGAAGAGTGAACCTGAGGTGAGTGACAGGGTTATCCTGAGAAAGGACACTATACTCCTAGAGAGAAGAAAGAATCCAAGATGACAAAATCTGCAAGAAAGAACTTGATCAGGGCAGCCAAGAGAAAATCCACGAAGGCCTAAGAGATCAAGTCCACCTTCAACTCCAAGCAAAAGCGAGTCTTCGTCTCTGCTGGATTTAAAGTGGTAAAGACTGAGGACATAACCATGGACCCTAGTACCAGGAGTTCTAGTTCATGTCCAAGTCATCCTGATTCTAAGAAGAAGGCTGATAAAATATGTACCACTGCTACACAGTTTGAACCATCTAGTTCCAAGAGCAAGCCTCATCCCAAGAAGCATGTTGCATCATCTATAAAGATGAAGAAGCAGTAGAAAGTGATCATGCTCAGCCTCCCTCTCAAAAGAAGACTCTCAGAAGTATGTGTAAGGCCCCGTTCCCGGACACCTCACAGTTGTACAATCACAACATTTTTAATATAAAATAAATACATTTCATAAAAAAAAACATCGCAGAGGATTAAGTTATCAAAACTTATTCATGCATTAATACTTGATATTGCTAAATAATACATCATTGTATTTTAAAAGTTACAAAAAGAATCATTCAGGTATTATAAAACAACAATATCATTAAGCAAGAATGGATGCCAGTCTTTGACCACCAAGTAGCCTCACCTACGTGCCATCCCCAGCAACAAGTTACATGCCAACTGAAAATGCATAAAAGTCGGCGTCACTGAGTGAGTTCTAGTTTTATAAATAAAATACTTTACTTTTACCGACAAACACATCCTTTACTTTCGTACGTGATCACACATCATACATACAACTAGATAATAATTCTTTATTATCTTTCATTATCGTTCGTTTTCGCACTTTCTTTCATCATTATCTTTCACTTTATCTGGACCTGTCATATGCTATGCCCCGTCATTGTGCACGAAGCAACTACCTCTTGGGGTCAAGTGACAAGGATCCTGTTTTCGCACGTCTCGATCAGTCACAAAGACTGACCCTCCTGTGTGTGAACCCTCATGGGTTAGCCAAAACACACGTTATATAACACACAGTTGAGCTAACAACTCTTAATGAGTTGTGAACCTCCTTAAACATTTTGCTTGCACGACTTTCATTCATTCCTTATGTTCCACTTTTCATTATCATTAATCTTTCGCTTCGTTATGATAATACTTTATGCATACGAGCATAAACACACCATGTAAAGTCACGTAATAATACGTAATATGGATCATAACAACAGGCCACAAACATGAAAAAACCAACAAACATAACCATCAAAACATCCCAGGGCTTGGTCTTAAAATTTCTATTTCCTAAAATTTCAAAAACTTTTCTAAGGCATTTAGGCGCATGAGCACTATGCAGGCGTACGAACACTATGTAGGTGCACGGGCACTTTAGGCGCATGAGAACACTTAGGCGCATGAGGAATCCTAGGCGCATGAGCACTGCTTGGGTGCTTGATCAACACTTAAGCAAAATTTTAGGCGCATGGGGTACTGTTCGGCCTCATGGGCAACACAGACTTAATTTTAGGCACATGGGGTACTGTTCGGGCGCAGGATCAGGTACTTAGGCGCATGGGCAAAATTTCAGGCGCATGGGCACTATGTTGGGCGCATGGGCAGTTGTAATTTCTAACCTACACTATTTTTCAAACCCAATCATCGTTTAACATGTTCTAACCCAAATCTAATATACCAAGCTCCTAAAACAAGCATATAAACACGAAACACAACAGATCATACATAACATACAATCACCCGTAAAAACAGAATATAACATACGGTTTCATACACATAATTTGTAAAACATTTTTACATGTATTCAGCCCCGAAAACAAGTTTAAAAACAAAAACTGGGGATCTAGAACTCACCTACAGCAGCTTTTGAGCAAAACTCCTCCAAACTAGGAAGCACTAAGAGTTCAAACACCTAAACACACCAAAAACACAGAACCGAACACAAATAACATATAAGATCGGTCCCGAAGCTGAGAACTCAGCTGAAACCAACAAAAACACAAGAAACACTCACCTTTGAAGGTTTCTCTCACTAGAAACCGATGAAAACCCTGTTCTTTTTCTTTTTCTCTTCTTTGCAACTAAGAGGACGTGAATGCAGATGCAGTGGGCGGCCATGCCTCTTTTAAACATAAAATAATAAGGTTTTGTCCTTTACACAACTTTAGCCCCTCCACTTTGATAATTCACCTTTCTTACTTTACACTTTCTTTCCTTTTTGTCTTTAATAAATTTTCGGGTGTTAGAAGTCCACCCCCTTATAGAGGTTTCGTCCCCGAAACCTGTCACTCCTCGAACAGTTGTGGGTAATGTTGTCTAATCTCTTCCTTAGTCTCCCACATAGACTCGGATCCTTTCCTGTGCCTCCACTGTACTCTCACCAGTGGAACCACTTTATTCCGTAACCTCCTCTCCTTTCGGTCAATGATTGCCTCTGGTGCTCTACATAATTGATCCGTTCATCCACTTCAATGTCCTCCAGTGGAACAATCATATCTTTGTCAGCTAGGCATTTTCTCAGATGAGAAACATGGAATGTTGGATGAATTCCACTTAACTCTTTTGGGTAGCTCCAACTTATAGGTCACCTCCCCTACTCGAGCAATGATTCGGAAAGGTCCTATATATCTCGGGCTCAACTTACCCCTCTTTCAAAACCGAATGATCCCCTTCCAAGGTGAAACCTTCAGCATCACTTTATCACCCACCTGGATTTCAATCGGTCTACGCCTCTTGTCAGCATACGACTTTTGCCTATCTTTTGCCGCCTTCATAAAAGCCTTGATCCTTTCCAGTTTTTCAGTCGTAGCCTCGATTACTTCAACGCCTCCTAACTCCTTCTGTCCAATGTCACCCTAACATACGGGTGTCCTACACCTCCTACCGTATAGCATCTCATATGGTGGCATACCAATACTGGCATGATAACTATTGTTGTATGAGAATTCAGCTAACGGTAAGTGTTCATCCCAGCTTCCTCCAAAATCAATGACGCATGCTCGGAGCATATCCTCAAGTGTCTGAATCGTCCTCTCTGACTGACCATCTGTCTGAGGATGGTAAGCCGTACTGATATGCAACCTCGTACCCATTGCATCATGGAATCTCCTCCAAAACTTAGATGTAAACCGAGTGTCACGGTCCGACATGATAGACACTAGTACACCATGACGGGTCACAATTTCCTTGGTGAACAGATCCGCCAACCTCTCAGATGATATGTCTCGTGGATTGGTAGAAAGTGAGCATTCTTCGTTAAGCGATCAACTATCACCCATATGGTATCGTACCCCTTTGTTGTACGTGGTAACTTCGTAGTGAAGTCCATGGTGATGTGCTCCCATTTGCACTCAGGTATATCCAAAGGTTGGATGTTCCCATATGGCTTCTAATACTCTGCCTTTACTTGTAAGCAAGTAAGGCACTAACTCACATACTCCGCCATATCACGCTTCATACCCACCCACCAATAATCTTTCTTCATATCATGATACGTCTTGGTAGCACCGGGATGAATGGAGTACCGAGTCTTATGAGCTTCATCCATGATTTTCCCCCGTAGGTCTCTATAACAAGGGATCCACATCCGCCCAAAGCGGGTTCTAACTCCGAGAGTGTTTCTCACCCAACTCCGAGACTACACCTTTCATCCTTTTAGAGTTAGGCGATCTTCTTTTAACGCCTCATCTAGGAACCCCTTGACCTGCGTCATCACATCGGAGGTCATCACCAACTGGTAAGCTTTCACCCGGATTGGCTCTGGTCTCTCCTTTCGGCTAAGGGCATCTGCCACTAAGTTAGCCTTGCCCAGATGATAATGGATCTCACAATCATAGTCCTTGATCAATTCCAGCCACTTCCTTTGCCTCATATTGAGGTCTTTCTGCTCAAAGAAGTATTTCAAGCTCTTATGGTCAGTGAATAAAGTGCATTTCATCCCTTACAAGTAGTGCCTCCAAATCTTCAATGCAAAGACCACGGTTGCTAGCTCCAAGTCATGAGTAGGGTAATTAACCTCATGGATTTTCAACTGTCGGGACACATAGGCTACTACTCTTCCCCTCTGCATTAGCACGCAACCCAATCCTGAATAAGAAGCATCTGAATAGACCACCAAGTGTTTAATCCCTTTAGGTAACGTCAAGATAGGAGCTTGAGTCAACCTCATCTTTAACTCCTCAATAGCATTTCCTGTTCCCGACCACATACAAACTTCACGTCCTTGCGGGTCAACTTGGTCAATGGTGAGGCTATCTTGGAAAAGTCTTGGATGAACCTCCTATAGTAGCCCGCCAAACCTAAGAAACTACAGATCTCGGATGGCATCTTTGGAGACTTCCATTGCATCACCACCTCAACCTTTGCCGGGTCTACCATGATCCCTTCGGAATTTACCACATGACCCAAGAACTGAACTTCACACAACTAGAAAGCACACTTGGAGTACTTAGTGTACAGCTTCTCTCTTTTGAGTGTCTCCAATACTTCACGAATGTGACTGGCATGTTCTTCTTCACTCTTTGAATAGATCAAAATAACATCAATAAACACAATCACTGATTTATCCAACATCGGCCGACACACCCGATTCATCAAATCCATGAAAGTAGCTGGCGTGTTAGTTAGACCAAAGGACATAACGAGAAACTCGTAGTGTCCATAAAGCATGCGAATAGCTGTTTTAGGGATATCCTGCTCCTTCACCTTCAGTTGATGGTAGCCAGATCGGAGATCTATTCTCGAGAACCAACTGGCACCTTGGAGCTAATCAAACAAGTCATCTATTATCGGCTCTTCATTGTCAACTTGTTCAAGTCACAGTAGTCAATGCACATTCTCATACTACCATCCTTCTTCCTTACAAATAAGACCGTGCACCCCAGGGAGAGATACTGGTCAGATGAACCTTTGTCCAGTAACTCTTGCAACTGAACCATTAGTTCCTTCATCTCAGACGGAGCCAATCGGTACGGTGCTTTGGCAACGGGCTGAGCAACAGGTATCAAATCGATCTGAAACTCGATTTAGCGGTCTGGTGGCACACCTGGTAAATCTTCTGGGAATACGTCTGGAAAGTCACACACAACTGGTACGTTGGACAATTATGGTACTAACGCATCCACATCCTTCACGTAAGCCAGGTAGGCGCTGCATCCACGTTTCATGCACTTCTCTGCCACCACCATTGAAATCACCTTTGGAACCGTAGTAACTCGATCCCCATAGATCGTTACCGAACTCCCATCAGGCGCTGTCGATCGGATCATCTTCTTGTGACACACAATATTCGTCTCATAAGCTGCTAATCAATCCATACCTAGAACTACATCAAATCCGCCTAGGGCATCACAAATAGTTTAGCAGGGAACCTATGGTCTTCCAATTCTATTTCGCAATTCTCTATCAAGTCGGAAATCCTGGTAGACTTACCAATGGCAGTTTCTACATCGAAGGGCTCATCAATGCTTCTACTACTAACGGGTAACTTAGCACAGAAAGCAGCAGAAACAAACTCCTACTAGCACCATAATCAAATAACACAGAGGCACAAGTTTGGTTTACTAGGAACACACCTGACACGACATCGGGTCAACTCTAGCCTCCTCCCGAGTCATCATGAATGCTCTAGCGCTTGCCTTCTGCCCTTTATTCTCGGTCCCCTTTTCGCCCTAGAATTTTAAGCCCTCGTCTTCTTGCAATCCCTACTCATATGACCTTCTTCACCGCAGTTGTAGCACCTCCTCACCCCACAATCTTTTGCCATATGACCAGACCTCCCACACTGGAAGCAGATCTTCGACTCCACTTACACTCCCCCACATGGTCTCTCCCACACTTACCACATCTCTTTGCCCCAGTACTCGCCGACACTACCCACCGATCATCCTTTCTTGCCTTCTTGTTGTTCTGGGTGAAACCACCATGTCCAAATCGCTTCCCACTCCAGTTCCTGTTGCCACCATCCTTCTTACTCACCTCAACCACAGCCACCACTCTCTTATCATACAATATCCCTGCCAAATCCATCACCGACCTAAACGTACCCGACCGGGCAGTAATCATGTGCCTGTGGATATCTGCTGGCAATCCTTATATGTACCTCTTGATCTTTCTTGACAACGGCGTAACCTGGTCTGGCACCAGCCTTGCCATCTCATTAAACTTCATCGTGTATTGCTGGTGACTCATGGTTCCTGCCTCCATCTGTAGGAACTCTCTCTTTATCTTGTCAAGTTCTCTATGAGGACAGAACTCCTCAAGCACCATCTTCTTCAGTTCGCTCCACCTCATCCTCCCGATAACCCTGCTACCCTCGGCCTGGACAATATTATCCCACCGACATAAAGTCGAGTCCACGAATGAATGGGTAGCAAACTTTACCCTCTGATCTTCCCTACTTCATTGATCTCTAACACAATCTCCATCTTTATCACCCAACGGTGAGCAGCAGCAGCGTTACCATTTCCATCAAAAGTTGGGGGCTTGCATCTCTGGAATGTCCCGTAACTACACCCCTTGCGGTCTCCTACACCGCTTCCTCCTCATCACTAGAGACAACCATCTCAGTGTCTAGTTGTTCCCCTCATCATGATCTCTATCATCCCTCCTTCTCTAGCAGTTTTCTTTCTCTCCTCCTCCTTCTCTTTCTTCTCATCCTCCCTCACAGCACGAATAACCTCGGTCACCATCGATGGTAAGATTGTCTGCATGACCTGATGCACTTCCTCCACAACTGCCTCCTTTACTGAGGCTCTCAAGTTGGCACTCTCATCACCGCCCTCCTGGTGATGAAGTTCCGGCTCAGCAGGAGCCGTCTTAGCAGTCTTAGTCTTGTTCCTCATGACACGTGGTCCAGCACCACGGCCACCCCTTACTCCTCCTCGAGAAGCCTTTGAAGATCTACCACCAGCCATCTTCTAAACACTATAAGATTCAAACACCAACACGGTCATTCATGGTAATAGCTCAGTTTATGTCAAGTATAGCAAGTCCCTAATTACAGTGGCCAGTTATGATTAGCCACTTACTTTACTCTTCATCTCCAAGCATTTCCTATCTTGACTACATCAGTATTCAAAACTACTAAGGGCACAAAATCAAATAACATACGCACATAATACCGGTTACATTTAAGAAAACGAATTACCTGATAGCACGTAGCTACTTGGGCTGGCATCCCTCTATTCGGTCTCATTCTCAGTTTAAGTTTAAGTTTTTAAAATAATTTACCCATTTCTCTTAAACTTTGGCTCTGATGCCAACTTGTAAGGCCCCGTTTCCGGAGACCTCACAGTTGGACAATGGCAGTATTTTTCATATAAAATAAATACATTTCATATAAAAAACATCGCAGCGGATTAAGTTATCAAAAACCATTCATGCATTAATACTTGATATTGCTAAATAATACATCATTGTATTTTAAAAGTTACAAAAAGAATCATTCAGTTGTATTACAAAACAACAATATCATTAAGCACGAATGGATGCCAGTCTTTGCCCGACAAGTAGCCTCACCCGGGTGCCATCCCCAGTAACAAGTTACCTGCCAACTGAAAATGTATAAAAGTCAGCGTTGCTGAATGAGTTCTAGTTTTATAAATAGAATACTTTACGTTTACCGAAAAACAGATTCTTTACTTTTGCATGTGATCACACATCATACATACAACTAGATAATAATTCTTTATTATCTTTCATTGTCGTTCGTTTTTGCACTTTCTTTCATCATTATTTCATTCACTTTATCTGGACCTGTCATATGCTATGCCCCATCATTGTGCACGAAGCAACTACCTCTTTGGGTCAAGCGACAAGGATCCCTTTTTCGCACGTCTCGATCAGTCACAAAGACTGACCCTCCTGTGTGTGAACCCTCATGGGTTAGTCAAAACGCACGTTATATAACACACAATTGAGCTAACAACTCTTAATGAGTTGTGAACCTCCTTTAACATTTTGCTTGTAAGACTTTCATTCATTCCTTATGTTCCACTTTTCATTATCATTAATCTTTCGCTTCGTATGATAATACTTTATGCATACGAGCATAAACACACCACGTAAAGTCACGTAATAATACGTAATATGGAACATAACAACAGGCCAAAACATGAAAAACACCAACAAACATAACCATCAAAACATCCCAGAGCTTAGTGTTAAATTTCTATTTCCTAAAATTTCAAAAATTTTCTAAGGCATTTAGGCGCATGAGCACTATGCAGGCGCACGAACACTATGTAGGCGTACGGGCACTTTAGGCGCATGAGAACACTTAGGCGCATGAGGATCCTAGGCGCATGTGCACTGCTTGGGTGCTTGATCAACACTTAAGCAAAATTTCAGGCGCATGGGGTACTGTTCGGGCACATAGGCAACAGACTTAATTTTAGGCGCATGGGGTACTGTTCGGGCACTGATCAGGTACTTAGGAGCATGGGCAAAATTCAGGCGCATGGGCACTATGTTGGGCGCATGAGCAGTTGTAATTTCAAACTTACACTAATTTTCAGACCCAATCATCTTTTAAGATATTCTCAACCCAAATCTAATATACCAAGCACCTAAAACAAGCATATATACACGAAAACAATAGATCATACACAAACATACAATCACCCGTAAAAACAGAATATAACATATGTTTCATACACATAATTTGTAAAACATTTTTACATGCATTTCAGCCCCGAAAACAAGTTAAAAACAGAAAACCGGGGATCTAGAACTCACATGCAGCAGCTTTCGAGCAAAACTCCTCCAAACTCAGAAGCACTAGGAGTTCAAACACCTAATCACACCAAAAACACAGAAATGAACACAAAGAACATATAAGAATTGGTCCCGAAGCTGAAAACGCAGCTGAAACCGAACAACAACTCAAGAAAACACTCACCTTCGAAGGTTTCTCTCACTAGAAGTCGATGAAAACCCTGTTCTTCTTCTTTTTCTCTTCTTTGCAACCGAGAGGATGTGAATGAAGATGTAGTGGGCGGCCATGCCTCTTTAAACATAAAATAATAAAGTTTTGTCCTTTACATAACTTTAGCCCCTCCACTTTGATAATTCACCTTTCTTTCTTTACACTTTCTTTCCTTTTGGTCTTTAATAAATTTTCGGGTGTGACAAGTCCACCCCCTTATAGAGGTTTCGTCCCCTAACCTGTCACTCCTCGAACAGTTGTGGGTAATGTTGTCTCATCTCTTCCTCTGTCTCCCATGTAGACTCGGATCCCTTCCTATGCCTAAACTTCCAAAGTTATCAAAACTTCTGAAGTGTTGTAGGCCAAGTCTAGCCTTCCAAATATGGTGTGGAAGATGAAGGAAGACCAAGTGACTGAAAGTTCTTCATCAACAACAGCAAATGATCCTCAGAACTTGCATATAGGATCAATCATTGTTATATTATCTTCCATTCACTTTGACAAGCCCAAGGCCAATAAGGCTTGGGTTTCCAAATTTAACTAACCATCTCTTTTGTGCAGGAGTAGCTAAAGACTAATGGAAATGTATAGATCATTGACAATAACATTCCAGGCACATGACAGGCAATGGCTCTTTTTTTAAAACTTATAAGAATTGATGGAGGGCCAGTTTCTTTTAGAGGAGATTCTGGTGGTTATATTACTGGAAGGGAAGGGTTATAAATGATAAGCTCAGCATTGAGAAGGTAAACTTTGTAAGGAGCTTAGGTGCAATCTTCTGAGTGTATCCTAATTTATGATCAGAGACATAATATGCTCTTTACTGAGCATGAGTGTAATGTTCTCAAGCCCGAGGTGGTCATTTCTCAAGAGCATATCCTGCTCAGAGCCCCCAGGAAAGAGAACATGTACAGGTGGACTGCAGGAAACATCCTCTTCAGGAGAAGTTTCTGCTTTCTATCTAAGGCCAATAGTGATGAGTCTTTCCTTTGGCATAAAAGAATGTGCCATGTAAACTTTAAAAACATGAATAAACTAATTAAGAATGATTTGGTAACTGGAGTGCCAAAGAAAGAGTTTACAAATGATGATCATTGTGTTGCATGCTTGAAAGAGAAGCAACACAAGATATCTCACAAGCCAAAGGAAATGAACACCATCACTACACCCCTACACTTATTACATATGGATCTTTTTGGCCCTAGCAATGTAAAGAGTTTAGGAAGGACCTCTTATTACTTAGTGATCACAGATGACTTTGCAGATACACTTGGGTCTTCTTTCTTATAACTAAGGATGATACCCTTGAGATCTTAAAGAGTTTCATTCTGAAAATTGAGAATCAATGTGATCACAGGGTCAAGATCATAAGGTGTGATCAAGGAACCGAATTTAAAAACCAAATCCTTGATGCATTTTGTGATGAAAAGGGTATTTCAAGACAATATAGTGCTCCCAAAACTCCTCAGTAAAACGGTGTTGTTGAGAGGAGAAACATGACACTTATTGAAGCTACAAGAACCATGTTGTCTGACTCTAAACTGCCCATCACCTTCTGGGCAGAGGTAGTCAACACTACCTGTTATGTGCTGAATAGAGTTTTAGTGGTTCAGACTCATGGTAAGACTCCTTTTGAACTATGGCACAAAGGAGACCTTTCATTGGTTTCTTCAGATTATTTGGATGTCCTTGCACCATCTTGAATACCAAAGATCAAGTAGCCAAGTTTGCTGAGAAATCAGATGATGATCATTTCATTGGATTCTCTTCCCAAGCTAAGGCTTATAGAGTATACAATCTCAGAACAAAGTAGTTGAGGAGTCAGCTAATGTGACCTTCAATGAGCACACACCCAGTGTTAAGGTTCTAGTCTTGATTGGCTGTTTGATCTTGATTTAGTTACCAACTGTTTTAACAAATCTTATGAGAAGTTTCAGGATCTACAGATATCTTATCAATAGGAGAAGCTAATCCAAGATTTAAGCTGAGAAGACCAAGCATACAAACTACTTCAGCTCCAGTATAACTAGCCCTACAGTTGGAAATCATATCAGCACAACCATAACAAATTTTCAGCTGATACATCTGAGGTTCCAATAAATTCTAGCACAGGGGCATAGAACTTAGATGAAGGTATTTCCAATATAGGAGGAGATGGAGGTGGTGATAGTGATAAGGAGTTTCTTGATGCTGATATCCACTCCATATAAGACAACATCAATGATGTAACACACTCATTGGATCAACTTTCACTTGATAAGTGTGTTGATGTGGTGGATGATTCTCAAGCACCAGATATGAATTGACAAATTTAGATCTGTCTAAACAACTTGCTATGATTCCTCAACTAAGAATCCATAAGTCCCATCCTACCACCAACATCATTGGAGATATTGAAGACTAGGGTAAGAACAAGAGGACAAACCCATGATAAAAATGTTTGTCTTCGCTTTTGTTTCTTGTCCCAGATAGAGCCTAAGAAGATTAAAGAGGCTTTGAAAGATGGAAGTTGAGTTGAAGCAATGCAAGGGGAGCTGCTTCAATTCAAGAGACAAAAGGTTTGGAATCTATGTTCTCTTCCTAAAGGGAAGACTACCATAGGTACTAAGGGGGTTTTTAAGGACAAAAAGGATGATAGAGAACTTGTCATAAAGAACAAGGCAAGATTGGTTGTTCAAGGATACACACAAAAAGGGATTGACTACATAGATGTTTTTGCTCCTGTAGCAAGACTTGAAGCTATTAGGATATTCCTGGCTTTTGCTGCCTCCAAGGATTTCAAGGTCTACCAGCTTGATGTCAAGTGTGGCTTTTTATATGGGGTGATTGATGAGGAAGTGTATTCAAGCAACCACCTGGCTTTGCAGTCCCAGATCATCCTGATAGGTCTGCAAGCTTGACAAAGCTCTTATGGGTTGCATCAGGCTCCAAGGAAGTGGTATGAGACACTATCATAATATCTCTGTCAATATGGGTACAAGAGAGGTACTATTGATGGTACACTCTTCATCAAAGGAACAGGAAATGACTTGATGCTGGTTAAAGTTTATGTAGATGACATTATTTTTGGGTCAACTAATCCGAAGTTCTACAAAGACTTTGAGAAGCTGATGAAGAATAGATTTCAAAGAAGTGCTATGGGGGAACTCAATTTCTTTCTAAGAATTCAAGTGAAGTAAGTTGACAATGGCATCTTCATAAACCAGTCAAAGTATGTGCAAGAAATACTTACCTGGTTTCACATGACTGAGTGCAAGGTTGCTAAGACACCAATAGCCAGAAACCACTCTCTAGGACTAGATCTTGAGGGTGAGTGTGTTGATGAATCTATATAGGGCTATGATTGGGTCTCTTATGTACCTCACAGCCAGCAGGCCTGATATCATGTTTGCTACATGTATTTTGCAAGATATCAAGCCAAACCTAGGATGTCACACCTGGTTGCTATCAAGAGAATTCTCAGATCTCTCAAGGGTGCTCCCAAATTGGGCCTTTGGTATCCAAAGAACTCTGACTTCAATCTGTATGCTTATATAGATAATGACTATGGTAGTTGCAACATGACAGCAAAGTCAATATCCGGGGGATGTCAATTTCTTGGTGTAAGGATAGTCTCATGGTAATGCAAGAAACAATCCTGTGTATCTGCATCAATTGCTGAAGCTGAATACATTGCTGCTGCAAGCTGCTGTGCTCAAATTCTTTGGATTCAGAATCAGATGCTAGACTATGGATTCAACTTCAAGGAGAATTCCATCCACATAGACAACAACAGTGCTATCTCTATCACAGAGAATCCAGTTCAACACTTAAATACAAAGAACATCAATATCAAGTATCTTTTAATTAGAGATAATTTTGAAAAGGGATAGATAAAACTAGTCAAAATTAACACAAATGAATAATATGTTGTTCTGTTCACAAAAGCTTTTGATGAGCAGAGATTTAAGTATCTTGTATAAGCTATTAGGATGATTAACTTTTAGTAGATTTTCTTTAAAATAAACTCAAGATTATTTTAATAATATGTGTGTCTTAAGTTGTCTATATCATTACCATATAAGCCTAGTTTACTTCGGAAAAAAGTTTTCAAAATGATATCCCTTAGGATTTTGGGAATTTGGATGTATTTTCCTTCGGAAGACATCAAGTTATCTTCGGAAGAAAATTATGTATTCAAAACAATAACTACTTCTGAGAAATTAACCTTCGAAAGAAATTATGATATATCTTCAGAAGCTTATTTTCTCACCAAGTACTATATGCATTGAAGGACTATTTTCTTCCGAAAGCAATTAAGTCTTGGAAGACTTATTCTCTTATTGAATAAGATTTCTGATATTGATTTCTTTCAAAGCAAAATCTATCTAGGAAGTAAAAATACTCTTAAGTATTTTTCTTATGAAGCAAAATTCTTAGAATACTAAGGAATATCTTTCGAAGCCAAATTGGGTTCGAAAGTTTTTCTCAAAACTTCTGAACAAATTTTCTTCGAAAGATTAAGACTTCCAAGAAAACTAACTTTCTGGAAAAATTTTCAAAGGTGGGACCGACATCCGGATTTCAAAGTTTATCAGTTTGCATTAACTTTGTCTCCAATCCATACCATATGTATTCGTACAATGGTTCCCTCTCTTTCACTATTCTCTTTCATCCAAAAAGATTAAAACCCTAAATTCACCCACACACCGACCTTGTTCTTACCTTCCTTCATCCCAAAGCTACTCAAAATGGCCAACCCTGATCCATAAAACCAACCCGATTTCTCCATGCAAGTACATAGACAACATAATCAGGTTGCTTTGTTAGTGTCTGAGAAGGATCCTGGCTTCTCAGACATTTGTTGTTTCTTGGCTCTATCCAACTACTTCACCTCCCTTACCATAAATCCTCCTCTATATGAAGATCAGCTCTTGGAGTTTTGGAGGACCTGCCAAGAGGTCATTATTGATGGGGAGAAGGCACTGTATACCACAGTGCAGGGCAGGACAATTTTCATCACTCCAACCACAATTCATACTCATCTAAGGCTGGATGATGAAGAAGGCAAATTGTCCTTCCTAAAATCTACTGTGAACCAGTCCTTCAGGCAGATGGGCTATGAGCGTGATTACTCTGTAAGAACCTTTAAGAAGGGGAAGGTCTCCTCCAAATGGAAGTACCTCCTCCAATTGTTATCCATTGTCTATCAATCAAATATGGAGGGTGGGATCAAATTCCGGAATACCTTTCCTACATAGTCCATGGATTGGTACAAGAGGTCAAGTTCAGGTACTCACAATTTGTTTATACTAATTTACTTGCAAACTTGGACTCCCTAGAATAATATATGTTACCTAGATATGTCCAGTACATTCTTAACTATGAACTGGACTCATATTAAGGGGAACAGGTAATGTTCTTAATTGAGATAGATGAAGCCCGACATCTTTAAAACAATGAGAAAGCCAACCGCTGGCTTCTCAGGGGTAGAAATAGCCCTAGTCCCAAAAATGTTAGAGCTCATTGCTCAAGGTGACAACTAAGCAACACAAGCTAATGTTTAACCCACACCTTCCATATCTGCCCCACCCACACAGCCACAAATCACCATCACCTACCTGAGAAAATCCAAACAAACCCCTGCATAAGCTACTCAGGTTGTGTAGGCCCCCATATACTCACCCACGCAGGAGGAAATGGACACTAGAGCTCCCAAATCCCCTGAAGAGCAAACCTCTCCCATCACTTCAAGATTTAGTGCTGAGATTCTTCATGCTCAGCCTGATGAGCTCACTACCCTAACACCAGCCTTAATCCTTCACTTTGAGTCTCAAAACTCTAATTAACAACCTTCAGAGGAAAGCTACCATCCTTAGCCTCTAGACCTCAATCAACCCATACCCAACCTTGAATTCAATGATGATGAAGAAATGGGATTCAATAAGTACCATGAGTCTTCTTTTCCACCCTTGCTCAAAGAGAGAAGAGTGGTCCTAACTCACCCATATCTAGCCCACATCATCCATCAACAACTGAGGTGGATCTACCTGAACTAGTTCAGGAGGTCTATATGGAAGAGGCTCTCAATTCTGCAAGTTATTACATCTTTAAGACCTCAACCATGGAAACCCAGCCCATTGACACTTCAACGGAAGCTGTCATGGTGCAGGGGAAATCCAGCAGCCAAGAACTTAGTGCTGGTGATGTGGAAGAAGACTTTGGTCCTATTCTCTCATCCCCTAGTGATTCTTCAAATGAAGATGAGGGGAGTCTGAAACTAAAGGTGCAACAACTGACTAAAACCTGCACCTATTTAGTCTCAAAGGTTAATCACCTGGAATCTCAGGTGACTACCTTACAAAAGAGGGTCAATGACCAGCAACTTGAGATCACTGATCTCAAGGGCATGTTAGCTGAGAGACCCAACCAGAGGACTCAACTAGGCCCATAAGAACCTATGGATGTGATGGACAATACTCCTATCTCCCTTATGCAAGAGGGTGATGCTACCAAAAAGGGGGAGAAAGTCTTAATTACAATCACAGAACCTGGGAGTTCCTCTCAGAGCATGGACATGGAGGATTCACCACCCTCACTTGCATATGTCCATACTCAACAACCTCCTCAGGTCCATATTGATGTGGACTCTCTCATACAAAGTCTGTTTGAGGAGGGTATACCAAGGGCAATGCCAACTCCATCTTACCCAGCTGATAATCCAATTGTGGGATGGAGGTATGATGATCAAAAAAGAGCACTGGTAATCACCAGTCTAAAAGCTACAACATTGATGAACTCATCTCTCTTCCTTTAGAAGAGTTAAATGAACTGGCTGACACTGAGTTATCAAAGGAGAGGAAGGAGGCAGAGGATGCAGAATTGATCCTCAAACTCAAGGAAGAAGGAGAAGAAAAAACTCTATAAGCATGCTCCTACCTCTCCCCGGTTCAAGAAAGCCCTGAGACAGAGGCTGTGGAAACTGAGCAACAACCTCAGGTAGACAAAGAAGCAGGCAAACAAAATATGATTAACTACCTGAGTGCCACAGGTCTCTATCAGGCATCTGCACTTCTTCCCTTGTCATCATAAAGTTTGAGTACCTCAAGCAACTTGAGCAACAAGTAATGATAGAACAAAAAGCTACTAAGAAAAAGATGAGAGAAGAAGCAGCAAAGTCAAGAGCCACCATCCAAAAGAGTCTAAAGAAGTCTACTGATAGGTAGAGGATGATGAGCTTCTTGAAGTTGTATGGATTCTCTAGAAGGAGGCTTGGTCCAATGTCTCTATCCACCATGGATGAGCACATTAGGGTGATCAACCAGAAGATTAGAAAGGGTGAGCTCATTGACTTGCATTCTCCACCAAGTCAGGCTACCCTTGAAGTTGAGGTGAAGGTTGAACCATAAGAGACAACACAACCTGGACCTAGTGCTGGACCACAGCTAACTTCATCTTCTGATCCACAGTGGGGTCCTGATCCCTCTCCTTCTGAACCTATGAGGGAGGAGGACCCACTAAGAAAGACATACATGAACAACCTAGTGCTGAAGGGCAATCTTCTCAGTTGAAATCTGGAAAGAGGAAGAAAAGGATGCCAATTAGAAGGGACAAGAAGAAGAAGTCCAAGGCATCCACCTCTACACCTCAGGATGGGTCAGAACATCCTGAGGGTGATCAAGAAGAAGCTGCTCATCCAACTCCCATTTAAGTAGAGCCTCTTGCTGCTGGGAGACCTATCTTGTCCTAGACGTTTGCTACTAATCTGGACAGATAGTATGTCATTAGAGATCAAGGAGGTCAAGATTTCTACTTCTAGCAAGACATACTTAATCTTCCTCTGCATGATCTCTATGACATCAGGAGAAACTATAAGAGTTTGAGGGATCCTGACCAAATAATGAAGAAAGGAATGGTTTTTATCCTAATAAGGACTGTCAATAGATGATTCATCTCTTCTATTTTGGTAGCATCAACCTAGGGGGAGTTTGTAAGGTTTATACTTAAAAGCTAATGCAACCAAAGCATCCAAAGAGCTCTCAGCATGCATGCATAAAGTACAGGGTAAAGTTACTTCAAAAGTTTTACACCACTCAAATGAAATAAGCTAAGTGTAAATCTTCCGAAGCCAAGTGACAAAAACTTTCAAAGCCAAAGATGAAGTCTTCCGAGGCTTCAGAGACAAAGTCTTCCGAAACCAAAGACTAATTTCTTCTTAAGATAGAGAAGACATGCTTTCTCTTATTATCTTTTGACTAAAGCTGAACAACTTTCCTCTGCTACTCTGAAGACTCACCAACTAAGATAAGTTGGTGAAAAGGTCCATGCTTTTGTCAACTTTTGATTATGGTCATTGGTCTGTAACTTTCTACTTGTGTACCTTTTATCCTTTTTGTAATATATATTAGGATGTGAGCTATGGCATGTCATAGTCACTAGTCAAAAGACAATCTGCCTTTTGACTCTACATTGATCTTGTTATCAAGATTTGTATTTCCAGCTAGCCTTCAAAGTATGGCCGGTTGTAGGATTTAGTATAAAGTGTCTCAAGTACTTGTATCTTAATATATGCTTTGTAACACTTGTAAAAACTTGAGAGCAATATACATTGTTCTTGAAAACCATGTTTGAGTGTTATTGTTCTTGTTCTTGTTCTTTACATATGTTATATCATCTATCTGGTTTCCTATTTGATATGTTAAGTGTTGCACATCTCTCCATCCTTGTGAAACTGTTGCATTGACCACCCTTTACCGGTCCTGCACTAACATTACAAGTTTGTCAAAGAAAACTATACACCTGGGGTTCTTAGCATAAATGTATAGAACTAAAACTAAAATATCAGAAAAAAGACTTTGCCTTCCAAAAATAAGATAGTTTTTGGTGTAATAAATTAAAAACTACAATTACACAAATTGTTACTTATAGGCAACTTCACATATTGTACCATTTAAATGTCGAAACAACAAAGTGAGATACTACATACACCATAAACTATCTGTTTAAATAATAGTTATGTCAAACCAGAAGCATAAAACTTACAAAAGAAGTATATTGTAATTATAAATTTATAAATGTTGTACCATGTTATTACGTGAAAAGAAGATTTTAATAATCTTGATGGCAATATGACCTTTACTAAATCTCATATGTATCAAGATGCACACCAAATTAATAAAAATGATTAACACATGTGTGGTATTGGTATCCTAAACCTTGAAGTGATGATCGTATGAACAGGGTAATAAAAGACATCAATTCAATACCATATGGCTATAGATATTGCATTGACCACATAAAATTTAAATAATTGTATTTACTCTTTTTTTCTTTGTACAGATGAAAGGAAAACATAAAAAAAGGCTTGGTCTCTTCGAATTAATCATCAAAGTCATATATTTACCAAGTTTAAAAATTAACCATATCTTTGATTAAATCAAGTATCTACACCTAAATTTCAACATCAATCTTAGGAACGATATAGAACTGTTGCTACGAATTAGCACATATAGCAAATATATACCAAGCATCTTCTTTGTTAGCATGTATTGGAATGATTGAATCTAGATATATTGGAAGTGCTTTTGCAAAATAACTCATAGAAAACATATCTGACATAGACCTTGTTGCATCTACAATATCTTAGAATAATCATCTGCATTATTCATCTGCTCCAGGCTTTGCTTCTTCAAATGCATGTGAATGCTTTGCACATGTCACAAGAAAAATAAACATCATAACCAAATAAGCACTTACTTTACAACCAAACAATCTCTTTAAAAACCTCATAGGCTTTAGAACACACTCAATGTCAAACATGATTTTCGTTTAATAAATCCATAATTTCACATAGGAAGCATCAAATGACATGATCATTCATGTAGAGAAAATAAAACCCAAAAAAATCTAAACAAATTGAAGAAACTAAATAAAAGGTTTAATAAATCATGAAATCATAGAACTTACTTAGAAACTAGCATACACATAGAACTTAAAAAAATTCAAAGTAAAAAATTAATTAGCTACTAAATGAAAAACAGTGTGAAATGAGATGAATGGCACCCTATATGTCAAACAAAATTTAAAGCAGGTAATTAACACAATTAAGTTATGTAAGAGTAGATTTTATCAATATAATAATAGTAAATTGTTTTTCAAAACAGATGCAGATCATATCAACTATTAAGATGCAAATTAGTCCAAAGGAGGCAACATTTCTCCTCTTGTTCTTACCCCTGTGGCAACATTTCCAATGATGTTTGTGGTGAGGTGTGACTTGTGGATCCTAAGTTGAGGGATCACAGCAAGTTGATTTGAAAGACCTAAGTTAGAGAAATTTAGATATGGCAAAGAAGTGCTACCCACCACATCAACACACGTATCAAGAGAAGCTTGATCCAATGAGTGTGTTACATCATTAATGTTGTCTTCTATGGAGTGGTTATCAGCATCAAGAAATTCTTGATCACTGTCATCACCTCCGTCTCCTTCTGCATTTGAAGTTCCTTCACCTGGATTTGGAGCCTCTGAGCTGGAATTTGAAGGCATCTCAGATGAATCAACAGTATTTGTCATGCTTGTGATGATAGGAGCTTCACTTGCAGGGTTAGTTACCATTGGAGCTGAAGTAGTATTCTTGTTTGTCTTCTCAGCTCAAATCTTGGGTCAGGATCACCTATTGATATACTATCTGTAGATCCTGAACATTCTCACAAGACTTGTTAAAACAGTTGGTAACTAAATCAAGATCAAATAGCCAATCCAGACCAGAACCTTTAATACTGGGAGTGTTTTCATTGAAGGTCACATTGGCTGACTCCTTAATTACTCTAGTTTTGAGGTTATATACTCTATAAGCCTTAGATTAAGAGGAGTATCCAACAAAGTGTCCATCATCTGATTTCTCAGCAAACTTGGCTGCTTGATATTTGGTATTCAAGATGGTGCATGGACATCCAAATGACCTGAGGAAACCAATGAATGGTCTCCTTTTGTGCCATAGCTTATAAGGAGTCTTACCATGAGTCTTAACTAATAAAACTCTGTTCTGCACATAGCAGGCTGTGTTGACAGCCTCTGCCCAGAAGGTGATAGGTAGTTTAGAGTTAGACAACATGGTTCTAGCAGCCTCAATAAGTGTCCTGTTTCTCCTCTTAGCAACACCATTTTGCTGAGGAGTCCTGGGAGCACTATATTCCTTGAAATACCCTTTTCATCACAAAATGTATCAAGGATTTGGTTTTTAAATTCTGTTCCCTGATCACATCTTATGGTTTTGACCTTGTAATCACATTGATTCTCAACTTTCAGAATGAAGTTCTTTAAGATCTCAGGAGTCTCATCCTTAGTTCTATAGAAGAAGACCCAAGTGAATTTTGTGAAGTCATCTGTGATCACTAAACAATAAGAGGTCCTTCCTAGACTCATTACACTGGTGGGGCCAAATAGATCCATATGTAACAATTGTAGGGGAGTAGTGATGGAGTTGGTTTCCTTTGGCTTTTGAGATACTTTGTGTGCTTCCCTTTCAGGCATGCAACACAATGGTCATCACTTGTAAACTCTTTCTTTGGCATTCCAGTTACCAAATCATTCTTAATCAATTTATTCATGTTTTTGAAGTTTACATGGCATGTTCTTTTATGCCAGAGGAAAGATTCATTACTATTTGCTTTAGATAGAAAACAAGACACTTCTCCGAAGGGAGTTGTTTCTTGCAGATGCATCTTGTACATGTTTCCCTTCCTGGGGGCTCTGAGCAGGATGTACTCCTAAGGAATAACCACCCCAGGCTTGAGAACAATGCACTCATGCTCAGTGAAGAGCATGTGATGTTTTTGGTCACAAAATTGGGACACACTCAAAAGATTGTATCCAAGCTCCTTGACAAAGTTTACCTTCTCAATGCTGAGCTTACCATTTGAGACCATGCCCTGCCAGTGATGTAACCTCCTGCATCTCCTCCAAAAGCAACTGGCCCTATATCAAACTTCTCAAAGTTTTGAAGCAAGGAGCCATTGCCTGTCATGTGTCTTGAGCAGCCGCTATCAATGATCCATACATTCCTGTTGGTTTTCAGCTGCCCCTACACAAAAAGAGATGATTTAGTTACATTTGGGAACCCAAGCCTCATTGATCTTGGGCTTGTCAAAGTGAATAGAAGATAATGAAACAGTAAGTGATCCTATGTTCAGGCTTTGAGGATCATTTGCTGTTGCTGATGATGAACTTTCAGTCACATGGTCTTCCTTCATCTTCCACACCACCTTCGGAAGATTAAGCTTGACCTTCAAAGCTTCGGAAGTTTTAACAACTTCAGAAGATTTAGAGACTGGGCCTTCAGAAGATCTAGCTTTCACTGCAGCTGGGTTTGGTGCTTCGAAAGTATTCCTTTCTTTCGAGACCATTTTTCCTTTCGAAGGTAATTTACCACCTGTTTTCCTTTTCACTTTGGAGCTTTCGAAGGAAACAGATTTTCCTTCCGAAGCTAGCTTTTCCTTCTTCTTCCCAAAAGCTTTCTCTTGATTATATGGATAGTGCTTTTGGGATTGTAGATGCAATCCTTAGCCAGATGAGAAGTACTACCACACATGATGCAGTCCATTTGCTTCCTTTTGGGAATCTTCTTCTGAGAGCAAGACTAAGCTTGAACACTTTCTTGCTCTTGGAGGAGGATGGTTCAGACTGTGTAGCAGTGGTACATAGCAATTCAGCCTTCTCTTTGCTTGAATGAGTTGGAACTCTACTAAAACTCCTGGTACTAGAGTTTATAGTTGATTCCTTAGGCTTTACCAATTCAAACCCTGCAAAGATAAACACTTGTTTCTGCTTGGAGTCAAAAGTGGCCTTGATCTTTTGAGCCTTCTTTGATCTTCTCTTTGCTCTTCTGATCAAGTTCTTCCTCTTTGTCTTTGTCATACCAGCCTTCTTACTCTCCTCAGGAGCATGGTGACCCTTTTTGAATTGACTCTCTTCACTCATTTCAGAGTCATCCCTCACCATCTCCTTTTCATCCTCTTCAACACTGGGGTCTATGAGGGGAAGCTCATCTTCACCAGTTCCACACCTTGGAGATCTTACAGATAATAGAGTGTGTGGAGGAGCTATCTCAGTACATCCCAGTCCCTGCTTATTCTGATAACAAACTTTTGTATGCAGAGATGAGGATATGATATTCTTGAAGGTCTCTTCATTAATAACACATTTTTTAGCCTGGGCTTTGCTGATCACAAGCTCAGCCTGGCATTCAGTCAACTTGGTAATGAGATCTTTTATTTGAGTCGTGTAATTTGTTTGCTCATGTTTAAGAGTTGAAATTGTTTTCTCTAGATCTTTTATCTTAAGTTTATAGTCATTTTCAGCTCTTTTAAAATCATCCTTTAGGATATTCAAGGATTCAATGTCAGATCTCATTTCCAAGTTGTAAGACATGTATCTATTTACTTTAGCAATACATTCAGGAGAGCAAAGATGTTCTAGTACCTTAGCCTTATCATGGTCAGCCATGAGTGCTTGATTTGGTGAAGCATCTTCAGCCTGAAAGCTCCAGTCAAAGCCTCCTTCTTCAACAGCAACAACAGCTTGCTATCTTGGATTCTTATTATGGTGCCCTCCCTCAATGTAGTTTGGCCTGGATGATGCTTGGCCACCATTTGACTTAGGTGCCTTGCATTCTCTGGCAAAGTGACCCATCTGGTTACAGTTGTAACACTTCACTTTGCTCTTGTCCAGTCCAAACTTGCCATTGGCAGTATTTCTGGGAAACCTTCTCCCTGTCCTCTTGTAGAACTTCTGGACTCTATAAGTGAGAAGAGCCATCTGCTAGACTATCTCCATATATTCCAGATCATCTGGATGGATACAATCCAGGTCTTCAAGAGTGAAAAGAAAGTTGCCTGAACTTTCATCAGTAGAGACAAAGGCTTGAGAGGTGCTTGTCTCTTGGAATGTAGCACTCTCTGGGTGTCTCTGGGAAGGTGATGAAACCTTTTGTGATGTTTCAGGATAGTAGATAAGATGGTGTTGTGGTCTCTGCTATCCCTTTCACCCATATGAAGGGCAGAACTCTGGTGAGTGTTAGAGTTACCAGATGGGTTTTGCATGTTCATCTTTATCTGGTATCCACTGAGTATTCCATATAACTCAGTAAGAGTCATGGTCTTGAGGTTTTCAGTCCTCTTAATGACCACACAATAGTGTGTCCATTGTCTGAGAAGAGAGGACATGAACTTCCTAACAATATCCCTATTCTCAATAGTTACTCCAACATCAGCCAAAGTATCCACAATCTTAACATACCTGAAATATTGTTGAGTCATGGTTTCACCTGTCTTGAAGGTGAAATATTCAAACTGCTGCTTCAAGAGGTCAGTCTTGTTTTCCTTGGCTTCATTAGACCCCTCACACATCAGTTTCAGTGCATCCCATAGTTGTTTAGTGGTCTTGCACTTCTTGAAACCTCTGTAGATGGAATTTGGAAAAGCAGTCTGAAGGGCTGTCATGGCTTTCTGATCAATGTCAATCTTCTTCCAGTCTTCTTCAGAGAAGTCAACCCTTTCTTTGAGTATCATACTACCACCAGCAGCAGCTGAAGTGGTGGATGGTACATGAGGTCCATTGACAACAGACTCCCACATCCTAGAATGCTGAGACTTGATGAAGCCTTCCTATCTTTGGCACCAAGTGTCAAAATCCTCAGGAGTGATCAGTGGGGACTTTGTCATAGTTCTAGTTTCCATATCAGCCTTAGAGATAGCTGCTATTTGTAGAGTTAAGTGATATGTGAAGCTAAGAGGATTAAAGATGGTAAGATCGTACAATCAAGAGCATGTAACGCTCTGATACCAATTGCAGGATCGGGTAAGGGTGCTTAAGTTTGCAATTAGCTTCACAGGAGGAGAGAACTTTAGATCACTTAATAATTCAAATAGGGAACTGGTAAATATTTAGAAGATACTGAGCCAACACAAGTAATGTAAGTGAAACAAGAACAAAATCACAAGAACACAAGATGAAGTTTTCAAGGAAGATGTATATTGATTCTCTAGTTCTATTACAAGTGTGTTCAAGTATATTTTAGTTACAAGAACTTAAGACTCTTATATACTACAACCTACAATTGTCATATACAAAAAGACAGTTAGGATTTGACTAATCTAGACAACAAGATCAATCTATAATCAAAAGGCAGATTGCCTTTTGACTAGTGACTATGACATGCCATAGCTCACTGACTTTATCTAATAAGACAAGTCTACAGGAACAATTATGGGAAGTTACAAGCAAAGACCTTTTTCTACAGTTTGATAAAGTTTGGAAGTTTCACCAACTAATGAAAAGCAGGTGAGTCTTCAAAGCAGCAGCGAAAGGTACAGCAACTTTATCAAAAAGTAACTCAGAGAAAGCATATTTTCTCTATCTTCAGAAGAAATTAGTCTTCTCATCAAAATGGCTTCGGAAGACTTTGTCTTATGAAGCTTCTAAAGACTTCATCTTTGGCTTCAGAAGAAAGGGTCTTGGGCTTCAGGAGATTTCACACTTGTAATATTTTCTGATAAGTGTGAAACTTCCAAAGCAACTTCTTCTAAACTGTTGGCTTCGGAAGATCTTACACTTAGACTTATTGACTTCCAAAGCTAGTTCATTCTTGTTCCTTAGTGCATGCTGGAAGACTTGGTTGTTCTGGTATCCTTTGGTTGCATCAGCCTTTAATCTTCAGATGTTCCTTACACATACATATCGCTCGAGAACTATCCTCTTTCACGCGAGAACTTCGCAGATTCAAATTCTATAAAGTACAACTTAACTGCTCGCGCGAAAACTACGGGTTTCTCCCGTCCAGTCATAACTTATCGCGCCTAAGTATGCATAATAACAACATCAACGCAAGCATAAACACATATTTATAAACGTTTTAGTATGCATAATAGCCCCAAAACATAAAAGTTGCGTAAAAAGGGGACTAGAAACTCACCACTTGAAGTTCTAGTACAAACACAACCTTCCCAAAGCCTTTACCGAGCGAAAACTACATAATCATGCGTTATATTCATCATTAATCCATTCTTAGTACATAACACGAGTTATTACACGAGTTACATGCCTCAAATACTTGGATTCTTTACTCTCTCTCTCTCTACGCAGCAGCTTTCTCTCTCTAACAGCAGCACTTCTCATGCGAAAACAGAGTCAGACTGGGTGTTCTCAGCTATTTATACCCAACTCCACTTTTCGCTTGGACTTCTCGCATGAGGTTATCGCGCGAGAACTTTTCTTCGCGCGAAAATTCATTCTAACTTCTTTTCTTCGAAATTTTTGGGCGCTACATACTGGGTCTAACAAGCCCCACCCGTATGACTGGAGGTCAAGCGGGTTCAGTATTGTCCTAAACGACTAACAGCGTCACGACTTGGTATGTCGTGCGGGAGGCAAACAGACAAACATAGTCAGCTTCGATAACGAAATCACTATTGTTTATTACTAATGAAATTTGACTACCTATCTATTTCAATGCACTTGTTTATATTTTACTAATGCTACTATTTATGATGATTACAAACTCGTGAACTCACCAACAGTCATGTTGACACTTTAGTATGCTTTTCTTAGTTTGTTACTAGCAGCTGCTGTAGGAGCATGCACATGAGTCATGCATACTTTGAACAAAAATTCATCTGTCTTTGTCTTATTGCATACTTTCATACTTTGGTTTGGGCGCGTGTTTTGCGCAGTTTACATTTGGTACTCTATGTTTGAAATGTTTACAAAACGCTTCCGCAAATGTTTTAAAGTATCAAACTCTAATTTGTTTCAAAAGTTTCATATAGTGTCGTTCTGAGTAACTAATGACTGGGATCCTGGTTTATTCACTCGCCTCACGATAAAACCCTAAATGTGGATCTTATGGGTGTGACATCCGTCACCTAAAAACTAGAAAGGTGTTGAAGTCCCACAAGAATAAAATCCCAGCCCTAGATTGATGGTGATGGCTATCAAGACCCACAAGAACAAAATAACAATCTGTGATTAAAACTTCCACTATTTGTACTTGAGACTAATGACTACCACCACTCCCAAACATTGCCACGAAATATAATCATGGCCCTTGATCGATGAAGATGGTGACTAAAATCCACACCACCCATATCACAAAGTAATGATTATAGATAAGAGCTTCGACGACCCAACGCAACCACACTAGGCTGCGATAGCGGTGGTAATCGAGTCATGTGGTGACGTTGATGGGTTAAGGGTTCATTTTATGGCGGGGTTTATGTGAAGGATGGAATCATTAGTAGTGGTTTGACTTCCAAACGATATTAGGGGTAAGTCGTCAATGGTCTATGTGGGCGTTAAAGTTCTGGCCACCAACTGTAGTGGTGGTTCCCAGTGGCAGTGAGTCAACCGAGAAAGGGGGTGGGTAGAAAATTAAGGGTGCGGGTGGGATGGCTGTAACATAATTTAATTTAATATATATTTACTAAGTTTTTAGAAATGGACCACACCACTTTTTAATCTTTTTATTTATTTTGTCAATTAGCTTAAGGGTAAAATAATATTTCAAATGCACTTAACTGAAAAACTTACCCTGTATGTCAAGTACTACCCAGGTTATGATTTCATACACAATGAGGACCATGTCAGTATTTTCTATAAATTTAAGACCAATCTACAATATGAATATAATATAAGAACCACTGTGTAATTAACTCAAAAGTTATTAACTAACATTAAAAAACGTGATAAAACTTCAAATCATTTCAATAGTTAAAGACTTTCTAAAACTGCCTCTTGAGCCTTTTATGTTTGCACTTCGATCTCAACCTTGTGTGATTAATATTTGGGTTGTGCTAATTGTACATCAATCTTGATTTCTTTTAACTAACAATTTTTATTTTTAAAAATTATATAACCTTAAACTTGTAAGTATATAAGCTCAGATCATATTCTGGGGACAGCTACAAATGTCACTAGTCTACAATACCATAAGCAACACACGTATTTTTGCTCAATACAGTTGTATTATACATATATATAAATTCATATTAGGGTGTATAAAACTTGTATACATGCGTATACAAATTAAACGTCAAATACAGATGTATATACCTTTTTACACAAGCCTTTATATAAACATATGAACATTTTTAGAAACGTATAAAACCATTCAATCAATAGAGGTATTCTATATTAGGGCACTGGGAGTGCCCCTCGAGTACATTCATCAAGTTGGTCAGATTTCACGAGTACACTGCCTCGAGTCATGCGGGTAGCACCATCGAGTAGAAGTTGGGCTCACGAACTCAAGCTGGAACCCATAGGGATTGAAATTGTGTTTCAGTTGCATTCTAGTTCAACCAATCACATCTTTCCATCTGCCCTTTTTTAATTTTTTTGCTTGGGGATTTAATCTCATATCTGATTCTTTTAGATAAGTTGTGTTCGTTAACTTTTCTAGGGAAAACAAAATACTACAGTGTTATTTTTTCTATTAATATGCCCGTATCAATTTTAGCCAAAATCAATTTGTCTTAAATTAAATGCTTTTGGTGTCATCGGAGGTTTTGACACTCCTTTTAGACTTTATATGATCCTGTTGAACACATGGCAAACTCTATAATATTTGAACATGTTGAGCGAGTAGTTAACTTTAATATTTATATATTTTTTATTATATATTGGTTTTCAAAATTAATTATAAATAATTTTAATAAATGAATTGTGTTTAATTTTTATAAATAGATAATTTGTGTTTGGTAAATATAATTTAAAAATGTTTAGAATAGTTGTGGTTAATAAAGGACTCCCCTCGTCTGAATAATTTAGGATATTTCTATCTGGTACCTCAAATGTTACAACTACCAACTATGTATCGATTAGTACAAACATACTTGATCCACACTAATAAGTATAAGACAGGTTTATTAAGAATAAAAAGTCTCGGTTTAAAAGATTCTAGTTTCATGATTATGATCATTTATATTGAATGGGTTTTGGGGTATTTGAGAATACTTTTTGATACATTTCTATGCATTTGTACAACAAAATTAAACAAAGTCAACTTCTTTTCTTGTTTCCAAGAGGTCGAGGTTTAATAGGGGGAAGAGCCATGAAATTAGCATGTGAGAATACTCGCACATGGTGGTCAGCATCCCATCCATTAGAAAACAATTATTTTGCAATTCAAAATATGATTTTAAATACACTTCATTTCTTTAATTTGTTTCGGTTTTAAAATATAACTGCTCTTATTCTTTTATTTGATTTCATTGAAAGAAACTATTTTATTGGTATCTTACAAAGCCAAATTCCTTGTTTCATACGTGGATGATAAGAGGTTGGATAATGGTTAACTTTTGCTAATAGGTCAACCTTGGTGAGATGCCATATTACTTTTTGCAACAACTTTTTTAAATTTATCTTTGGCGAGATTAATTATAAACTAATGTAGGGTTATAGTAGAAAAAGATTTAATCTAAAAAGTTTAAAAAATATTATGGATTTTACAAATGTTTTTTATTGTTTTAAATATAAGAGCATTTTATTAATTGTGTCAATATATTAGCTAATTGTGTCATATATTTTACATCATTTTAGGTTATTATTATCATTGTTTCTATAGATTATATAAACATTTTATCTATCATTATATTTAACATTAAAAGTGCATAATATACTGTCAGCAATGTATTTATCAAAACTTATAGTGTTACAAAATGTGTTATTTTTGTCATTGTTTTCTATAAATTATATAAATTTATTTTTATCTATCATTATGTTTTATCATTTGAAGTACACAATGTTATTATTTCACCATTAATTTTTCAAAACATAGTGTTAAGATTACATGATGACGATCAAGAAACACAATAACAATCACAAAACAAATACATAATGATGATCAATAAACACAATACGATCAAAAAAACACAATAAGACATTGTCTTATTTTGTCATTATTTTTAATATATTAGATTAATTAGTTGTTAATTTATTATTATGTTACATATTAGAGATATACAACAATGTTATTACATCATTATACTTTTTTTAAAATTCATCATTTTATAATAACATAATAGTATTTAGAAAAACACAATAACTAACAAAAATACACAATAAACTTCACTATAAGACACAATGACGAGATATGAGCTTAAAAACATAAAAAAGGTTATATAACAAAACTATACTCGTTTTAAAAATTAAAAGACTCTCATTTTTATTTTGTAATTTTTATAAAAAAAATAATATCGTACATAAAATTTATAAATGTTCAAAAAAACGATGGAACTTGCAAAAAGTTAACAAAAGTTGCTATTAATAAAATACCCCTCTAACAAACTTTTTCTACAAATTGATCTCAACCAATAATTAAAAAGATGGATTTTTGATATTACTTTTTACACTTTTTAGTTTTAGGGTTCTTTTTATTTGAACATTTCCCTATAACCTATAAACTTTTTAATTATAAGGAAACGGTTCAAATACAAAGGTCTCTAAAAAATAAAGTGTAAAAAGTAATATTAACAATTCATTTCTTAATCAATGGTTGAGATCAATTTGTAGGAATAGAAATAGCAACTTTTGTTGAGTTTTGCAAGTTTCTCCTTTTTTTAAACGTTCAACTTTTATGTACGGCAATATTTTTTAAAAGCGACTTTCGTTTTACTTTTAAAACGAGTACAGCATTGTTATTTAAAATTTTAATAATTATTTTATATTTTTAAGCTTATATCTCGTAATTGTGTATTTTAGTTCAGTTAATTGTGTATTTTTGTTAGTTATGGTGTTTTCTAAGTATTGCTGTGTCTTTCTAAAATAATAGATTTTATAGAAGTATAATGATGGAATACATTGTTGTGTATCCTAATATGTAAAACAAATAATAAATTAACAAGTAATTGATCAAATACATTAAAAACAATGACAAATTAACACAATATCTCATTGTGATATTTGATCGTAATTGTGTAATTTGAACACTATTGTCACCCCTCAATTTCCACAACGGGGTATTACCGTTAGACGTGTGACATACAGGATCTCAGCCACTAGGTACACCAAACGACACACCAGTTACAAAACATAATTGCTCATTAACATTAGGGTTTCCCAAAACAGAGTTAAATACTTAAAATAAGAGTAATTGCGGAAGCATAATATTTTTTAAATCAAATGGCGCTAACACGCGCAAATCAAGTAAGTATAATAGATATAAATTTATAAATCATTCATTAGACCCAACGATGATGAATGCATTTGTGAGATGCTCCTAATCATGTGCACCTTAAGAACCTGAAAGAAACATGCTAAAGTGTCACCACAGGGTTGTGAGTTCACAGGTTTTGATAAACATAACATAATAGTAACAGATACAGTAAACAAAGTAATATCAGTAGATAGCTAGTGTTTATACAAGTTACTAAGTGTATGAAGTTCGCAACCAAAGCTGACAATGTAAATGAGGGCCTCGGCTGTGGTTACCAGGCCATAGCAACAAAAATTAGGTCAATTAAACACCCGTTTGACATGCAGTCATGCTAGCAAGACTACTCCGGGTGGGGTTTGTCAAACCTTGTAGATCTACTTAGAATTACCTCGCTAAAATACGTAAATTAATGGTTCGAAAATGAGGACTTAAGGTGGTTAACACTAGTAAGCAAATGACATTACAGTAATACTAATCTAATAAAATACGTTTAGAACACATGTTTCTCTCCCCAAAAGAGTGAGTAAGTGGGGCTGAGAACTCACCTTATAAGCACAACAATTTAATATGCAAGCACAAGCGGTCAGGTTCCAATTAACCTAAATTTTGATTAATATTTAATTAACACTACATAATAATAATAAAATCAACTATTAAGAATCAAATAGGTATGGTGTCACGTTCTCAATTCGGTTCCCAAAATCCCTCGATGCACCAAAAACTGCATCACACATGTAACCCACACATCATACTTACACTAATTATCAAACCTTGACATGCATAAAACTCACACTACATACCACCACCATTCACCCTTAATGTTGGGCCGAGAACCCCAATCCCCGATAGATCATGCTACCATGTTATCATCCTACCCGATAGCCCAAGCAACCAAAGCGCTAACCGGCTTCCACCACCACTACCCGAACATGCACACACACACCATGTCAAACATACGCACATACAAGGCATCTAACATGAAAACATAGCCAAGACCAACACCACATGTGCATACATACACTGCCATACCTACGCATGCATATATCCAGGCCTATACCAAACCCCAACCCAAACATACAATCAACTTATGCATGCATGACCCCCATGCGAACCAATACATACACCATGCATATACACCCGACCCTGCTGCCAACATTTGCATATATACAACCATACACCCAATTGCACATACCTACCATACATAACATGCACTACAAAAGAGAGTATACATGCACACAAAAAAACACACCTAACAGGGCAAAACACACACACACACTCGAATTACACATGTAGGACACACACACACAAACCCCATTCATATATACAAAACACACATGCAAGCACACATACCCACACACGCACTGCCATCATACAAACACATACATGAGAAAACATATATACGTAGAACTCACACTCAAAAAAGCCTTCGGCCATCCCCAAAACTAGCCGCAAGAATTCCCCCGAACCTGGTACACACAACACCAACCGTTGCAAACCATATGTAACAGACAAGTAAAGAATAAAACCTTAACCCTAACCGGAACCGTAACGTAACGAACAATGAAGAAACATACCATACAGGGTTTCGTCGAGGGCTAGGTTGATAACGAGACGTTGTCGGGGGTCTATGGCCACGAGCGATGTAGCCGATGGTAGAAGGAAACTGCCTTGAGAAGCTTGTGATTGCAGTTTGGTCGAGAGAAAATTTATGTGAGAGGATGGAGAGTCTTCCGTCGAGGAAGGGGGTGTGCTAGGGTTTGACATTTCAAAAGAAAACAATGGGGGTTAAGTGGGGGTTGGTGTCGATTTTGAAGGGAGGCCGAGAGAGGGCTAGAAGTTGCACAAGGCACACCAAGGTTACCTAGATTGCATTAGAGTTAGCTTAGTTTATTATTTAGGTTAAATTGTTAATAGAAGTCATAATAATTCATTGTTATTTAATAATAATAATAATAATAATAATAATAATAATAATAATAATAATTTGGTTTACTATAACATAACAAAGAGAGGTTTGGTTTCGAAAACAAGGTTAATCTGAGAAACACGGGGTGTCATATCATCCCCTTGTCGAAGGAATTTT